>JAZKJV010001605.1:0-600000 GCA_037367405.1 Ottelia alismoides
TCAGGATGTTTCTTAGGTGGCATCTTGTCCTTTTGGTCCTGGGAAATGGAAATGGTGTGGATTAGAGGACAAATCAAGGAAGGGATTCTTACCGAGGCGATGATCTTCCTTGGTAAGCTCAGAGGAGAGGAAAGGGTTGGTTTGAGGGTAACCACCGTGGGTGTGAGGGATCCAGATCTCAAGAGGATCATGAGCTCTGGGTGGTCCAAGTTGCGCTTGGGCCAGTGAAGATGAGTTTCGTGGGGGGCTCAAAGAGAGATTGGTGAATAATGAGTCAATATCTCCACAGTCAGTCATCTTGGCGAGAAGAATTGGGAGTTCTAAGTCAAGATAGGATTTTACTCCTACCTAAAGCAAGCAATTCAATCCAAAACCCGTGTTTTCACACTCAACACGGTGAAGGACCTGAAACCGAGTTCAATTAATCTGGTTGATTTTAAGTGTGATTTCCAAGCAAATAGCAAAGGTTACACAACCTAGAGGGAAGTCGGCTCAAAGCCTGATGCGTCTTCCCTGTTTAACCTGTCGCCTAAGATACCTGCATCCTTTTTTCTTCGCTCCTATCCCAAGTTGATGGATTCAAAGACCATGCCCCTATCTACCTGCAAGCAGACGGAAGCTAACACGGCTGGAACTTCGCCCCGAAGGGTTACTAGCAACTTGTCGTGGAGTACCGCTGGTTCACCCCTGAATACTTATAAACAGGCAGAGGCTAGTTGGTACTAAGTCAATGAACATGAAAATATTCAACTCGTGATGTTTGCTAGGATCAGTTGGTACGTGATATGGAACGCGGGGATTTGGGTTCTCCCTTAAGGTGTTCACACACACACTCAAGTACCCTCACTCAGCCTGAAAACAAGGTCGAGGTTAATCTCTCGCAAGCAGAATTTCCAATTTTATTGAATTCTTTTCGTCAATAATGTTAGCAGTTCCAGTTTTAAGTTAAGTTACCAATGGTTTAGTCCAATCCACAAAGCACGCCTATCGTCCAGTCCCAATTTCCTTTTACTTAAGTTGGAAAACCAAGAGAGAAATTGAGAAAAGTTGATGCACAAAAAACAATGATGCTTATGTTGAGTGAAGAATACTTACAGTGATCCCTTCGCTTTTATGCATGATGCAAAACAAAGTTGAAATCTTTTACTCTGCATGCAAATGCAGACGACAAAATCCGCTCCTAGACAGGCAGTTCTATTAGCGAATGAAGCGCAAGTTCAATTTGACTAGATCTGCGGTCTAAGTGCGTCTTTTAAGTGATGTGTGGTCCTAAAAATTATGAGCACAAGCAAACCCTAGAGTGGCTCGAGGAGCCGCTAGTGCAAGCCTATTCTAAAAATTCAATCCACACAGCAGATGGGGACACGGTTCCATTATATTTACACACGCGAGGACCCAAACGTGAACCACTGGAAATAAATCCAAAAATAATGAAGAAGGAAAAATTACAATTCCTCACAAATCCCACAAAAGTTCAAAGATACAAGTTCCTCGAAGCGTCTTCGACTCCTTGCATTCCTCACATAAAAAAAATAAATTGAGGTCAGATAGAGGATGGTACAAAAATACAAATTAAAGGATAGAAAAATATTCACAAGAAAACCGGGGGGTCAGACTACCGGGGGTGGAAAATCAAGTACTCAGAAATTAACTACAAATTAACCTAAGCCGTGCCTCCCCGGCAACGACGCCATTTTGACGTGTATCTTACTACCCTTATTAATTTAATCAAATTAATGGTCAACTTAATGTGTTGTCGTTCGTTGCAGTCAGATAATATGAGTAGGTCAAAAACCACTTTTAATTAATGTCGAGTTAATCACGAGTGGCAAATTTATTTTACTTGGGCAAGCCCAAGGCCGAACTCAAGGAGGCAGCTGTCTCCTTAGGTAGATTTTAAGCAAATTTCCAAGGATGGATTTTCAGGGGATATTTTTTGGTCTTTTTCAATGTATTTTATGCAAGAAGGAAAAGACACATGCAAAATTAAGCCAGTTTACAAGTTAATTCAGAAAAAGAGTTAAATGATGTTCGAAAATTATGAAACTTTGCCAAATGGTGAAATGCAATGAAATTAAGCTACCCTAATTTTTTTGGATTTTTCTGACACTAAATGAATTTACTGTGAATTAAACATGAATGCAAGGTGATTTTTACTCAATTAATTTTAATAAATATCAAATCAAAATATTTTTAGATATAAAAATTATCTAGATAGATCTAAGTGTGAAAAATCCAGAAAAATTAATAGACCTAAATTTCTATGTGAAATGAACCTATTAAAGATTAATTAAGGAAATCACTAAATGATTTATTCAGGCCTCAGGGTGCGTGCAAATGAGATGAATTTTTTTTACACCATGTTAATTTAATTATCCTAGGTCTAATATGAATTTTTGTTGATTTTTGGAGTCACAGAGAAATTACTACAAATTAAAAGGTATAAATGGGCAAAATATGACAAAATTCCACCAATTAATTAATAATAAAATCCACTATTCGTACAAAAGTATGCCAATGTCAAATATGAAAGAGGACAAATTATGCTACACAATGCAGTTTTCAAACTTGAAAAATGATTTAAAATGAATGCCTGAATATGCGTGCAAAGACAAAGGCCTAACTGCAATTACAGGAAATAAAATTGATAAAAAGTAAACATGCTGACAGGGACGAATATGCAATTACCTATAATGAGGAAGGTATGTATGCAAATTTCCCATAGAACACGTGCTACTCACGTGGGGGCTCCTGGTAGGGACTGGAATGCAAATATGAAAACCACCAGGGGCCTCGCTGTAAAATTCCCAGGCCGCATTTGCAAACCACGTGGGGGTCCCAGGATCGGTGGACTTCAGAGGCTCAGACTGAGGCGCGGGTGCTATGGAGGCTCAGACTTGGCTCGGGTAGCTTCGGGGGCTCCGAGCCAAAGGTTTGGGCGGGGGCTCGGAGGCGGCTACGTGGCACGCTGTGGTGCGTAGGATCCTCCTGATCCTATGGTTGCGGAGTGAGTGCGATGTGGAGTCTTCTTGACCGTCCAATCAAGAAGATCAGACAACTGCTATTCTTCGTCTCCAACCGGTCCGCCGCCTCCTGAGACGGAGATGGTTGGGCTCAGGTGAAGAAGCCCGAGCTCTGCCTCCTCCTTTGGTCGTCAGTGAAGCTCGTCGGAGGCTCCCAAGTAGCTGGGAAGACTTTGGAGGCGTCAGGGATCCTCCGGCGGTCTCAGGAGCGTTTGAACGGCATCTGGAGAGCAGTGGCAAAGAAGCTCGAAGGAAGCTCCGATGAGGTTCCGGCCAGTCCAAATTGAAGTACCTGCAGAGGATTAATGGCTAGCCGAGGAGTGCAGGTGTGCTCTTGCGGTGACCGTGCGAGCGGAGTGACACCTGAGGGGCAGTGTAGAGGTCCGGTGATCGAGCTCCGCCAAGGCGGCAGAGCTTGTGTCGGCGTGAGGTGGAGTGCTTCGTCGGAGTGAATAAAGGAGTGCACGAAAGTGCCTACTCCGAGGTGAAGCTCAGAGGATGGTTGGCGGAGCGTAAAAAGGAACGCGGACATCGAATAAAATGGAAGAAAAAGCAGGAAAAAGAATTAGAAGATCGGGAGGGAGATGGAGGAGTCTACCTGGGGTCAGAAGCTCAGATGAAGGCTTCCTGGTCTTCGCTCAAAGGCCAGTAGTGTCCCGAGCTCGTGCAGCGCCGTGGAGGAGCTGCGACACGGCAGAGGTGTGCCACGAATCTCGCCGGAGGTCGTCGACCTTCTTCGCTCGATGTCGTGCCCAATTGCTGTCACCAATGAGGAGAATGGATCTCAGGGAAGCCTCCTGTACTGGCGGATAGGGCTGAAGGTAGCCGGAGGCGGTGTATTTATAGGTTGGATATGGCGGTGACAGGCAATGGATTGTGATGTTGGTGGAGGTCGTGAGACACCGTGGGTTCTGCTCATGGTGATCGAGGGTGTAGGCGAGGATGAGGGAAGAGTGGGGTATGTAGTGGTGGTGCCAGGGGGCGGAGATGGTGGTCGGAGTGGCTCCAGAAATAGAAAGGGGGTGGCCCTCGCGAATGGTGGACAATGTGGAGCGTGGAGCTTGCGGGAGGTCAGAGACGAAGTATCGACCTTTGGATCGAGTGATCCAACGGCCATGAACAGGGCGGAATGATGCGACTGTGATTGGATCAGTGGGGCAAGATCAAGGGTGCAGGGTGCGCCACGTGGCGGGCGCAGGTCGAGGCACTAGCGTGCGGCGACGATGAAGCCCTGGGGTTTGATCGAAGGGTCGAGAGGCGTTGCGAGATGGATGGCCAAGATAAGAAGTATCTGGCGAAGATCGGAGGGCGTAGGCATCTCCACGTGGCGTGCTAAGGGCAAGGCGCAAAGGGACGACCCTGATTTGATCTGGGCACGATCGAATGGCTGAGGAAAGCTGCGAGAATGGAAGGCCCAGATTGAGAGAGAGATGAAGATATCGGACGACGGAGATGATGGGGCGCGTGGCGCACAAAGAAGCGGGCCGCGTAGCGCAATCAGAGAGCGCCACGTGGCCAGCTCTGAGTGGTTGAGAAAGAAAATGAAATTAGAGAGAGAAGGAGGACGAATTTGGAAAAACTCAAAACATGAAAATTGTAGATCTCGATGATATCTACAAGTTTCATGTTGACCGAAAACAGATATGAGGTCAAATATGCTATAAAAATACAAGAGTACATACATATAGTGTACACTGGGGCCCCAAAAGCCCAAGTTTTACATACGAGCTCCGAATTGAATGAAATTGGTCTCATTTTATAGTTCTCTGGATGAGTAATAATCTGAAGGTGAGTAGACCTAATTAGCATTCTAAGGTCCAGTTTTTCCAACTGGGTTTAGGGCTTTATTGGGCAATTTACAAGATAGGGATTTTTGGCCTTCTTCCTTGTATTATTAACTAGTAGTGTATACAGTGTAAGTAAGGTGTTATTTGATTTTAGAGGGGATATGAAATACAAGTAATTAGGCGAATTATTGGTGGATATTTTACAATTAATTTTACAAATGAATTGGCTTCTTATTTTAATGCAATTATGAATGTTAAAATGCATGTATTTTGGATTTATGCATAAATGCTATTTATGCAAGATAAAGGGAAATATGCTGCTAAATAGTCGGGAACAAGGCTCTATTTTCAACTTTAGGAGTGATGAATCACAGATTCATCAACGTCAACCCAAGGCAACCCACTAGCCGTAGACATCCATGACCATCGAGAGGTAGATGGGTCTCACCTCTTTACTATACATGAGACATTGACTGTTGAGCCAACCATTGGTCATGAGACGTATCACATCTCGAGACCACCACATTCACAGAGGGAATTCCTAGTCACTAAACATAATTTATCTTATCCTCTAATTGAGATCTTGTACATCACCAAATGACAAACGGTGACATCACATACTGCTTGCCTTAAAACCACCGTGACAACTTCTATAGAGGACTCACAACCAGAAGCTATCCTTGAGTCAGACCCACCCTTTTCACATTGTGTTGGCCATTTTGATGATCTAACTATCGTGCCTACAATACCAAAACCAATTGACCCCTTACCTAGATTACCTCGAGGACCTTCAACAAAGGAGACAACCATGACCCAATTGACCCTTTCCAAGAAAGCAACCACCCCATCCTCTACTTGGTTATTTAGTGAGAAGAAGTCGAGTATTGATTCCTCGAGGTGTTCTCCCGATTCTGAGGATTCCTCATCGGGTCCAATTGAGATGATCTATATGAGTGATCTCAATTAGGCTGTTCTTAAGCTCTATCTGAGAAAGTAGCCATGTGTCAATCCTCATTGGACGATCCCTTTACATCATTATTATTCCTTTGAGGACGATTCCAACAGTGACACACCTTTATATTCCCTACCTCCTCGTTCACGCAAGAAGGTTCATTATAAACATTCTTGATACTTATATATTCTCAATCCCTATTGTATAATTTTTCTTCTTTTTTATTCCCCCTCTCCTATGATTCGCATCACTCGCCCGGTTCCATATTATTTTCATTTTTGGCTATACTTAGGATGACCATATACTAAGTATAGGGGGTGTGTGTGATACTAGTTTCTCCTTCTTTTTCGTTTGATTCTTTCTCTGTATATTCCCCAACCCATCGGTTCTCACCCTTACTCCTTCTATACTTAGGTTGACCATAGTCTAAGTATAGGGGGGACTGAGACTGACTGTGTATGTTCACTCATTTATTCATTATCCTCTTGACCTCAACCGCCTCATTTTTTCTCTTCTTCTACACTTAGGCTGACCGAAGCCTAAGTATAAGGGGATGGGTTGACTTATATACTTCTATTCTTTTCGCGCTCTTTCACTGAGCTATGTCTTTTCCTCGCTTTTTGTGCTTTGATAACATATCATACGCTAAGTATAGGGGATGCATATATATTACACATATACTTTACCCATAACACGTACTTTCACGTATTTAATGTATATATTATTCAATAAATATGAAATTGGTAACATTTATAAAAATTGAAAAAATTGTGTTTGTAAAATATGTTAAATATAGGTAAATTTGTATAAAAATATGTATAATATTGTATAAGTTTGTGTAAATAATATTTTTTTGTAAAATTATTGTTAAATTCTTGTAAATAATACTTGTGTTTAAACTATTGTAAAAATAAGCATATAACAAAAAAATCAAATAAAGAATGGCTTCTCATTCATTCTTGCATAAAAATATGTCAAAAAATCATCATAAAAAAATTACACTTTATTCATTTGCATCTCTGTATTTCATTAGCATATCATGCATATACAAAGTGGAAAGTCATTGGGTTCTGAATCGAGTTGTGAGTGAAAACCAGTGTTGGACTTGACCTGACCTTAATCCGCTTAATTTTTAGAGGAATCTCATTGAGAAGTAGATATGATACTCTATGTGATACATATGTGATACATATTTCGATCTAAAGATAGGGTTTAGGTCTATCACATATATACAAGTTAGTATTTTTTTTAGAATTTTCAATGATGAATATTAGTGATATGCACATAATGGAGCTAATTTGATGTCATTTGTAGTTAGTATGAACTTATAGAAAATGAATGAAGTTGGGCTATTTTACAAGTGAATATATGAATGCAATATGAAGATGGTAATTTATGCAAATTATTTACAAGTGAATGAATTTTAACTATGAGTTATAAACACCTAAATACTTTATTACTTAGGACAAAGCTTTTGTTTTCAACGGCTAATTAGAATGATAAAGCACATATTCATTAGAGAATTTACAGGAGAACACCGAAGCCAATTGGAGGGTTCTGAAATGTAAGAGAACTATTATAATTATTGTTATTTGAGTGTTGTGGTGGGCTAGGAATGGTGTGATTTTTCATGGGGAGCATTTTACTACGACAATGCTATCATACATGCAAGGGCTCTATTTGAAAGTTGGTGCTTGTAAATATGATTGGCTATTTATAGCCTTGTACTTTAACTTGTGATTAATAGTGAAGTTTTTGGACACACACTCCTACATAGTAGATGCCATTTTTTTATTTTAGAAAAAGTAGTTGAAATGTTTCAAGTTAGACAACAAGGGAGAATATTGCAATGAGGATTTGAATCCTATTGCACCAAGAATGGGATCATGAGATTGAAAATGATCCCAAGAAATACCAAACAGAAGGGTGTTGTTGAACGGATTAACATTACTCTTCTTGAGCGTGCAAGAAGAATTGGATACATGCATGTCTACCCAAGCGACACTGGATTGATGCAATGAACATAATAACATACTTAATCAATTGAGGTTAATCTGCTGCATTATATGAGGAACTTCCAGAAGAAGCATGGACAAGAACGGATGCAACACTTTCTCATTTACGTAATTTGATAAAAAAAACTTATGTTCACATTAAGTATGAAAATAGAGGAAGGCTTACCAAAATGCAAGGAAGTGCATCTTTGATGTTTATGATACAAATAGCTACTGACATAGACTATGGGATTTGGAGAACATGAAGACATACATAAGCATTGATGTTAGATTTAATGAGTCTTCCTTATACGAGGATGGATTGGCAAAAGAAAAGAAATTGAAGAATCAAATCTTTGTGGAGTTTGACGAAATATCCGAACAAAGCATATTACAACCAAATGATGAGAATGTGCAACATATATTATATAATAATCCACAAACTTTGGTGTTATAGAAGTCTATAAGAATCAATAAAACCACTGCATGCTATTCACCTTTCTTGAATTTCTTATTACTAATTGATAGCAGTGAGATCGACGATCACATCCCTCGTCTTTTCAATACTCGTCCCGTAGGTCATCGGAGGTTCATGTTTTCAATTTTTTTCTATGCTAACTAATGCCACTATAGTTTGGACCAATGTTTAAGAAAATGGTACCATGAACTGCATATGCTTATGCGACATGCAAATCGAATCAATTTTATGATTTGGTGCATTATTCACCCTAAGCACATATGCAACTCACATTCTTATTAAATACATGTAAAATAACGAGGCGACGAATGCCATAGAATAAACATCTCATTAAATACGAATATGGACAAAATATTAAGTATAAATTAAAGACATGTAATATATAATTTTACATATACAATAGTGCCCCAAAGACACCTTTCACATCCTAACTAGCATTTAATTGTTATTACCTTCATTTTAAAGATAATTTTTATCTGATACAATGAAGGTGAGTTTGGTGTTTTTTGAGTTTATACTGAGAAGATATAAAGCTTCGAATGGTGGTTTAACCATTTTTTCAATTTGTTATTACCATACTACCTAGACAAGAATTATTTTTGAATTTATTTACTATTTAATATACATTTTATATACAAGTTTGATGAAGAATATAATTTAGTTTGAGGTTATCTTGATGACAAATAAAATAGAGGAAAATATTTACACTGATGTTCTATATTTTCTTGATTTTTATAAGTTAATGGTCCTATCTCCCTCTACTTTATTCCGTGTTGATCATGTCAATGCTTGACCTAATCTCAGAGTTTAGGGTCAGTCTGTATCCATGGTACATATATATTACCTTCTTCTTTTATTTTTCTTTTTATTATTTATTCCTTTAGTTTGGTGTAAATCTGTGCTAAATATAAATTATTAACAAATGATGTTATTATATTTAGCACATATTTACACCATACTAAAGGAATAAATAATAAAAAGAAAAATAAAAGAAGAAGGTAATACCCACTTAATGGTCTAGTGGTAGTACAGTGTGTCTACCACACAAAAGACCATGGTTCGAATCCCACTCTTGCAGTGGTTGTGTTAGGTAGTCGATGGTCAGTGTAAAAAATAGTCGAATATTTCAACATAGATTTGAGCAAGAATCCATGTAGCTGACCCTACGTATAGTGGGATACGACTTAGTACATTTAACAAATGATGTTATTGTGTTGAAATGTGAATATTAATGATATTTTTATGTACTTTACCAAGGATTTTAGCCAAAATGAAAGAATAAAAATGGTGAATCATAGATTCATCAAGTATGCCAACACTTCATCTTTTGGATTTAAGTGCATACCTTTTAACCTTTATGGAATAGCCATCAATATATGTCAGCATCTATCATACATCATCTTTGAGGTGAACTTGACGCTCCCATAGATTAGAGTGGATATAATTAAGAGTGCCCTTTGTTGAGTAGTACCAAAACTCTTCAATGTCTCTTTTCTAAGAATGTAATGCTCGTAGAAGTCTAGCTTACCCATGTCATGATCGTTAATTAATACTCTTCTGACAGGGGTACTTATGCATGTCGTGCTCATATGTCTTGACCTAATATGTCATAGTATAGTGTTATTTATCCGTGAAGTAGTGGAAACAGTTATGACAGCTGTATTAGTATCTCCCTGCAATACATATAAATTTTCCGATTGCATTATAGACATAACAAAATGTTTATATTTGGAAACTAATAATATACCATCTTTTATAGCATATTTACATCTTTTCTCTTCTAGAGTTCTAAAAAATATCAACTTAATTCTCAAATCTGGAACATGGCAAACATCTAAGGTGATAGTTATACCATTGTACATATTCAATTAAATACTTCCCAACCCCATAGACATAGATGGTCAATCATTATCCATAACGAAAACTCCACCATCAACTGATCTGCATGAGGAGAACCATGGTAGTGACCATTAGAACATATCCCACATCTCTACATTCAATTTCCAGATAACTTGCTTCTGTTACAAAACTATCTTTTTCAGATTGCTTCTGATATTTCACTTTGTTCTGAAGTTTTCAACATTCCTCCATAGTATGCCCTTTCTTATTGTAGTATTGACAAAAATCTCTTTGCCCATTTTTCTTTTCATCCAATGACTTATCTTCTTTCGATCCGTGTATTTTCCCTTCGCATGGAGCACTTCAGTCTTCTTGTCTCTTGATGAATGATCCATTGATTCCTTCGAGAGAAGGGATTATTTCACATCATCTAGTGCAAAATAAGGTCTCCCTGAAATGCTTATATAAGAGAGATTTCAAACATAGCAACAACAATGCCATGTCATATCTTCATATTTAATATTTTGTTTCATATTTTCTACGTCAGAGATAATGAAAGCAAAGACATATAGATGGGAGTTAGTCGATGTACCTTCGAATACATGAAGCATAATCTGATGTTGAGATGCATACGATCGGCGAGGGTCTTCGCAAAGTAGAGACTCTCTAACTTCAACCTTATAGTCGTTGTTGAGGTCTTCTTTATAAATTTGTGAAGAATGTCGTTCGACATGCAAAGTTGTATGCATGCCCTAACCTTTGCACACATGTCTTCCTTCTCATCTTGAGTCAATATCACATTTTTTTGTTCTAGACAAATAGCACATCCTTCTACATCAATCGAGTAAGAGGTAGGATCAAGTGACAGAACCCTCTAGCAAATCACCTATAGTACCCTACACCAAGGAAACTGTGGACCTTTATGACCATCTTCTGCCCCAAGACACAATCACATCAATCTTGGTGGGGTCAACTACTACACCTGCATCTGAAATCACATGACCAAGGAATGGCAATTCCTCTTTAACTATTCTAGACTATCGGTCCCTAAATATGTTTCTCCTCCATATTACTTAAAAATAAGAGCGATAAACAAGGTCTTCCAATCTTCAAACTTTTTTTATTATTGTCCACTTAAATTCCAGGCTATCCAAATTGTCTACCTACGTCGATGGAAAATTCATACTATTTAGGAAGTTTAACCCGATTGCCTCATATAAGTACCCTCTAGAAGAAAATATATTGGAGGATCTTATGATGCATACCTCAAACTATTGACCGTAAAAGTAATATCCTCAAATTGTTAAGCAAAAGCCACACCATCTCACACTAAATCATGAGTTTAGTAGTTTCTCCCCAGAGTTTTTGTTAATGAGAGGCATAAGCCATGATTTTTTTTATTCTACAGAATAATATCTCAAATACCTACATGTGATGCACCAATGTAAACCACAATGCCTCTACTACACAATAATAAGCTCAACATTAGCTTCATATTCAATTTTTCACTTTAATTTTTGGAAACTTCTTTCACATTCATTGAATGTACAAACTTTGCATCCTTTCTAGTGATGCTTGTCATTCATGGAAATATTTGAGAAACTTCTATATGAAGCACTAATAGTACCTATTTCTTAGTTGACTCTAAGGCAACAAAGATTTCATCTTGATTAGGTCTGCTTCATTGCCATTTCTAAATATGGCATTGATGAATCCCCATTCATCACTCCTTATTCTTTTATTTTAGCTAAATATATTGGCAAAACATCATGTAAATAGTTGTAAAAACAATAAATTACCAATAAGCATGCATTTGTTAATTTATCTTTCATAAAAATAAATACAAATCACAGAAAAATAGTTTGAAAAATAACAAATATTTTTTATTTTATAAACTTTTTAAAATAAAATCATTTTCTATGTTTAATTGAATTTTCAATCATTTTTATTTATCTTTTTTCTGATTGGTCCAGGGCGGACTGTTGACCCCGGCCAACTGCCCCCCGGACCTTTCTTCGTCCGGATCTAGTTTCCACCCGATTCTCTCCTAATTTCCTGAACTGATCCGACCACCATCCTTATTACTTAGCTGCTCTGATTATCGAGGGACGATCCGCGATCCACGCCTGATGAATCCTCTAAGGATCCGTCCGTTGGTTCACGCGCTCAAGCTCCACATTTCTCGGACCCTGGAAAGTATAAATTCCCCTAGAGCCGTACCTTCTTCTTCTTCTTTGGCGTCCCCTCATCTCCGAGGATCTCCACCTCCACCCACGAGTAACAACGTAGTTCGAGGTCGTTGTAGAGAGGATTCGAGCCAGGAAGTCTTAGGTTCGGCGAACTCATCGTCATGCTCTGCTGCAAGGAGAGCCCAGCCTCTGGACCAGTCGAACCATCGAGGCGAAGACCCACGGAGGTCCTTGACCTTCACCCCAGATGACTCCATTCACCAGGTAGTTTAGGTTACTTCTTGTTTGTTATTGATTCTAGATTTTTGCATTTGGGTCGACTTCCGTTCATCAACCTCGTTCACCATGATCGAATCATCCAATTTCCATCCCGACGATCCTATAGCCGTCGTCGACCTTCTCTACATCTTCTACACCCTTCCTTTCACCTCGTTCGCCCATGAACGAGCACCCAGGCTCTCCTCCGCCGTTGCTTCGCCGAAGGGCCACGCATCGCCTCATCGAGCACTTATTCCACGCACTAACGGGTCGAGGCACTTTGCCTCGACCCAGTAGCTCATCTATGCAGATCTAGAGCCCAAAGGGCCTCATCTGGAGGTTCGAACATCAAAGCACAACAACTCTAGGTTTCCAGCTTTGTTGGGCCGTTCCTGACGGTCCCAGCCTCATCGGAGCATCGTCATCGCTGCGGACAGACGCCATCATCATTTCCCCCATCTGAGCAGCCTCGGAGGACGTCTCAGCCACACGTAGCAGCCGATCGAAGCTCAGAGGAGGTGTGTTCTTCGCCGTTCTTCCAGGAGGTGTCTCTGCCATCGGATCTAGGCTCCCTCCAGTTCTGATCGTGACAGTTCATCCTCGGGGAGTCCTTGATCGTCCAATCCATCTGAGGATCAACTGTCAGCCATCCATCGTCGAACCGGTATCGCCCACACTCAGCCGTCCGATCATATGTGGATCTGTTTAGCTGTTGGATCGCTAATAAGAAGGGTATTTGTACTTAGGCCTTGTTATCTTTTTGCATTTTTTCCTAGTCCTGTAAATATTTTTTGGAGTTGTTTTTAGCTTGGACCTTTTACATCTAGGACCTTATGCTTTTGTTATTTGCATTCTGGTCCCTCTGCTTGTGTAGCACGTGATCAACCACTTGACCTCTGGGCTATTTGCATGTTTCGTCCTGGATTTCATGGTTGTTAATGAATGAATCTTTATAAATAGGATTTACATTTATACCATTGAGTTCCTGGTTCACGTGCTGCCCAAGTACGGATCTGGTTATTTTGCAGATTGAGCCTTATCTTATTTCCGCGTATTACTGTTTGGCTGATAACTTTCAATAATTGCATATAGGTCCTTGTTTGTTGTGTGTTTGATTTTTGCTTTAGTAAATAGCAAATATTATACAAAAATCACGAGATTTTGATACATGGCTCCTGCCATGGTGTAGGAATTTCTGTGAATGTTTGGTTCTATTTTGTTTTCATTTAGCATTTCTAAAAGTTCAAAAACCACAAAAATTACCTCTGTCTGTTTTCAAAAATCAATTAAAATATAAAAACCCTTAAAAAATTCTAAAAAATCTTGTCTGCCTATTTTGTGTTGTTTTAATTATTATCCAATTTTTATTGCATTTCCACTTATAAAAACCATCAAAATTAAAAAAGAGTAAAAATTTTAGAAAAATCAGTAAAAATTCATAAAAAATGTATTTTCACTTGTTGTAGTTAGATTTTTATTTGTAGTTTGTCATAAAATTACCGCTTGTATTTTATAAGCATTTTAAGCAATTTTAAATTGCCTTTAGATTCTGGCTGTACACTGTTTATGATTTTTGACTTTGCTTGATTTTTGGAAAATAATAAAAAATTAGAAAAATTCCATAAAATCCAGAAATGCATTTGAATACTTAAAAAACCCAAAACTATTTTTAGTTTGAATTTTTGATTATTTTGAGTCTTCAAATAATTGGTTAAGTGTTGATTTCTAGTTCCTTTTAACCTTTTTTTTAATATTAAAAATTACAAAAAAAGGTGAAAAATTAAAAATCACCATTTTTGATCTTTTTGGGATTCTCGAATACTTCGTAGCGTTAGCATCACGTGCTCCTTGTGTTCGACCCTGGTAGCTATACCAGGTAAAATAAATTAGTGAGACCACTATCTTTGCTTGATTGATTGGTTTTTATTTTGGTGATCTTCTTTTTCTTGTTGAGTCCGATCCGAGTGGTTGAGGTTGCAAAAACCTTTGATACCATTTTACCTTAGTCGCTCAGGTCGCTCATCAGAATGGCACCATTGCTGGGAAGCACAACTTAGTAGTCAGTTTCCTTGTGTGATTTCTTGCTATATCTGATACATTTTTAAATAACTATGGACTGACACAATTTCTGTTCTGTCTTTCTTGCGAGGGCCTGACGAGCGAGGGTGGCTATCTTCGGAGAGCCGAGGCACCCACGTGACTTGTAGGCGGTTCGTTTCTGCATCGAGCCGCAGGAGAGCGTAAGAGAGGAGGAGCAGAAGTTTGGGAGCTGTAGTGTAGTTTAAACTAGATTATTTCTGCATATTATTATTGTAATAATACATGACAGACTCTCTGGACTTAGACTTTGTGATTGTTTTGGGGATTGTTTTGCGGAGCACCGGTATGCTCGGGGGACCTCACCGCGGATTTTCGCTGGTTTTGATTTCTACCATTTTCATTATTATTTATCTGATTTTCGAAGATTTTGGCCCCTAGACTTAGGATTTTCTTTGACTGTGACATAGTTAATTAAGGCCCAACCATAATTATCTGCTTGCACCTATAGATCGATTAATTGGACCTTATTAATTAAATCATAAATAAAAAAGTCAGTTTAATTAGGCTTGAGTGCACGTGCCGTGAGGAACCACATACAACGCGTGCAGGACCCGTTGTGGCGGGCACCGAGTGGTTCCCAAGACCGACTCCGGATTTAGTCTGATTGGCTAGCTATCGTTCTTCGCATGTAGAAAGTGCTTCGTCTAAGGCCCATTTCTTCTTGAATCATATATGTAGTTTTAATTCTATCTTTAATTTATGTGCGGATCACCCTACGTGCAGAGTGGTAGAGTCAGGTATGCATTTCTTACTCTGCATGCTTCATCGTGTTGGATCGCGCATTGACTTTTTCGCTTTCTCCACCTATTTTTGGACTTAAAATAATCTGGAGAATTGAAAAATTCGTTAGGCATTGCTTGCTTGAAAAACACTTAAAAGGAAATACTATAAAATTGGGACTGCTAAACACACTTGATCTTAAAAAACACCTCACCAAAAAAATTGTCTTGGGAGAGTAATACCCTCATTGTATGATTTGGATGAGCAAGAGAGTGACCCGCACACTAGGATAGAGCCATGCCCGAACTCTTGGCAGACTACCGACCTTTCATACGGGACAGTCCGTTAGGAGCATTGGGTTCCTACCAGCTCGCTTAATCGCTCTGAAAGACTGTTTTATCACCTAATAAAATTGACAAGATAAAAGACCAAGCCTTTACGGTCATCAGCTCTGTACGAGTAGGTGAATTGGGGGTTTGCTTTCTGATCTTGTGTGTTTTCCATATCTCATCCGCCTTTACTTGCTACATCAAGATGATGGGCAGGAGATCCCTTAGGCAGCCTATGGCTGCACCGCTTTGGAGCACTCCAGCCCGTTCATCTAGGTTGGTTCGTGAGAGCCGAGACCCGCTCTCCAAACCCGAGTTTGACTCCGCCATGTTCCCCCTTGACCACCCTTCTACTAGTCTTGAGGTGCCTGAGCAGAGACCGCAACAGACAGTTGATGATTTATTGGCACCTGAGTTTGGGTCTTTTGCCTTTGTAGAGACCATGGCCAGCAGTGAGGAGCGCACCGATGGACCCAACGGGACACAGACTTACGTACTTGATCAAGGTGCCATCAACAACACCCTGTTAGACTCTTTGGAGACCATGCAACGTCAGATCAGAGACCAGGGGGCTTTCATGCTAGACATACGCAGAGAGATGGAGCAGTTGAGAGCCAATAGAGAGCAGCACATGATTGGTGGAGGCAGACGACCCGAGATTCCTGAGGGTGGAGACCCTGAGGAGTCCGCACAGCCAGCAACACCTGCACGACCGATGAGGGAGTTGCACAATCCTGGTGCAACTCTGACCCATAGATGGATAGTGCTGCCAGTCATCAAGCTCCCACCTCAGACGATCCAGCTTCTACCCCACTTCCACGGACTCGCCACAAAGGAGCCTCACCTCCATCTCCAGGAGTTCGAGATGATCTACAGTACTTTCCACGATCACCTTGTGGACGAGGACACCATCTAGATGATGGCCTTTCCGTTCTCCCTCGTAGAAAGAGCAGCCAACTGGCTGAAGCACCTAGGGAGATTCATCACCTCTTGGGAACATCTCCAGAACAAGTACTTGAATAAGTACTATCCACTCGACCGGACGAATGCAGCTAGAGCCCTAATCAGCAACTTGTCCATGCTCCCCAACGAGCAATTTCACGAGGCATGAGACAGATTTAGGGAGCTCACAGACCGGTGCCCTCACCATGATATATCCAAGCCCAACCTTGTCCAGAGTTTCTTCTGCGGGCTTACACTGGAGCTACAAGGGCTAGGGAATGCATCCTGTGGGGGCTTATATTTTGCCAAGGATGAGAATCAGGTCTGGGCCATCTATGAGGAGATGGTGGAGAACTACAAGGTGATGTCCCAGACCCTATTGTATGCACAGGGGAAGCCCCAACCATAGGCCGTGTCTTATCAGAGAATAGCATGGGTTGATGCCGGTCCTTCTACATCATCAGCAGCTGCAACACAGGCATAGTCGACGGCCGCTGATATGGGGATTATCAATAAGAAGTTGGACTGGATCGAATTGATAGAGAAGAAGTAGTGCTAGGGCATGTCCCAGATAGATCCAATGGCACGGACAATGAGTGACCTGAAGACCTAGATCATATGTCTTCAGGAGGCACAGACAGCTTCTCAGCCCCGTCTTAAGTCACGGGCAGATCACGACAGCAGCAGCTCGACTCGACACTCCAGCCAACCCAGACATGTTCACCATGTCCAGGCGGAGTCGTTCCAGCAACCGCAGTAGTACTACCAACCACCACCATCTCAGGACACTCATATGGTGGTATAACAGTCGGATTGACCCCTGGTAGTTCTTCCCCCACCCACTTACGAGCAGGAGCTGTTGATGGATGTCAACGGGATTTGGTATGGCCGACCTCAGCCTGGGATCCAACGAGACCATCCCGGATTCTGTTGATCGACCGGAGGTGCCTGTTCCTAGCAGCAACCTCCAGTTCAGGGTGGCCAGTTCAGAAAGCAGCAACAACAGCAGCCCCAGTTCCCACAGCCACATCCACATCCGCAACCAAACTACCAGCAGCCAGGTCATTGTCCCTATCAGTAGGAACAGTCGTGGAGGCAGCAACAACCTCAACAACAGTATCATCCCCAGTATCCCTCTCATCAGCAGCAGTAGCCTCACCTTCAGAGAGGCCACCCATCAGGTTCTCATGGGCCAGTCTATGAGAACCTAGCTCTTGAGGATCTAGCCCGCGTTGTTTCCAAGAAGCAGGCTACTTTCAGACGGGAGATGGATGAGTTCAGACATGAGATGAGGGATATAGTGAGAGGCAAGGCCGCCATACCTACACAGATCGAGCCAAATCCGAACAAACTGAAGAGGAAATCTGAGCAAGTAGAGTTTACAGAGGTTACCACTCCTAGTGATTTGCTTGGTGATATTTCTGCATACACTTTTGATGAAGACTTTGTTACACTTAGGAGCAGTAGGATGCCGGCCGGTGGTGCCTCATCTAAGCGACGACCACATGAGGAGTCAGGCGAGCCAGATGAGGAGGAGAGCGATGCTGATGCCGCTCGCGATGATGATGATGATGACGGTGATGCTGATGCCACCAAGGGTGTAGACCCAACTGACGGTACTGAGGCCATCACTTCACCAGATTCAGGAGGTGGCGCTGAGGCCACCAGAGATGATGCTGAGCTAGAGTGCGGTGCTGATGCCGCAAGTCCAGATGTCGAGGGTGATACTGAAGCCACCATTTCTATTCCTGTTGCATTTCCTTCTGTTGTAGTATCTCAGGACTATTTTGGTATTAAAGGAAAGAGTTTTTCATTTGTGAGTCCATCTGTGATGCATGGAGATGTTTGTATGGATTCCACCTTGCCACAATAGCAGCGACCCGATCCTAGCCTTCCATCTGAGGAGGGCCCAACCATACCCTTCCCTCAAGCACTCCACTTGGCTAAGGGGACCAAAAAAGAAAATCCAAAAAAATCCCAGCAGCTAGAGTTCAGCCAACAGATGATAGACAGATTCCAGATACAACTGACTCTACAGGAGGCCTTGGAGCACATCCCCCTCTTCCCAAGGAACCTTAGAGAGAGGACCACTATTCACAAGAAGAGGAGGAACCACCACTCAGAGATCCATGTGCTCACTCGTGCCGCCTGCTTCGCCATCCAGAACCGTCTGCAAGCCAAGAGGTCAGATGCAGGAGCTCCCTATGTTAGATGCCACATACATGAGCATAGGTTTGATCGGACTCTATTAGACAACAACTCTTCTATCAACCTACTTTCGATATCCTTACTCGACCATTTCGAGTTTGTCCCTCTTCGACAATGCATGACGATCCTTCAGTTTGCTGATCGATCTGTCAAGAGGCTGAAGGGATTGCTGAAGGACGTGGTCGTCACAATTTAGGGCCTGAATTTCCCCGTGGACTTCGTTGTGTTGGACATGGAGATCTCTAAGTCTGTGACCGATACCCCCATCATTTTAGGATGCCCGCTCTTGGCCACAACCAAGGCATTGTCTGATCATGATAGCGGGAAGGTATACTTTCGTGTCGAGGACGAGAGTATACAAATAGAGACGATCGATGATAAGAGAGCGTGAGATTCAGCTTGCTCAGAGTCGTTCACAGATTCAAAGCAAATGACAGAGGCAGAGCAAGACGTCCACCATGAGTACGGTTTTGTGATCACAGACGATGAGGCAGTTTGGGCAGACCCAGTTTCACGAGCCATCCTCCCACCTTCAGATCCCGCTGATGCATGGATTCCAGTAGAGGAGAGCTTGGAGAGCACAATCCCGGCAGAGGACACATTTGAGGAAGCATATCGCGTTCCTGATAGCAAGGTAGTTAATTTTCTTCAGATTCAGATCCCTCAGAGTCAGATATTGATTGGGCAGAGTTTGATAAGTTGATTCCTTGTTTGATTCCTATAGAGCCAGCAACTAGGGTGGAGATTGATCCTATTCAGAGTACATAGATACCAGTAGAGCAGTCTTCACCAGATTTCCATGTTCAGCGAGAGTTCTCCCATGCGTATTTGATCGCATTCACTCAGACCTTTCAGAGGCCAGATCCGCCAACTCCTAGTTGTCCAGAGCGAAAGCCCTTGATGCAGTCGTTGAAGTATAGGTTCCTTGCGGGCGAGCATGAGATGCACCCAGTCATTATCTCAGCATATTTGACTGAAGAAGCATCTCACTTGATGAAGGTTCTTGAAAAGAATCGCAAGGTGATAGGATGGAGTGTAGCCGATCTCCAGGGGATAAGTCCGACCCTGTGCTCCCACCATATCTATCTCGAAGAGGACACTAAGCCATCGCATGAGTTCCAACAGTGGCGAACCCGAACCTTCGAAAGGTTGTTATGAAGGAAATCTCGAAATGGTGGAGTGCCGATTTTATCTACCCCATCTCCGACTCCAAGTGGGTTAGTCCATTACATGCGGCGCCCAAGAAGATGGGCATCACTACTGTTGTGAGTGAGTCTGGAGAGGAGATCTATAACACGGTACCCACTTCTTGGAGGGTATGTATGGTCTACAGACGATTGAATCAGGCCACCAAGAAGGATCATTTATCGCTGCCTTTTATTGATCAGATTATAGAGAGGCTAGTTGGGAAGAGTTACTACCGCTTTCTTGACGGGTACTCCGGATACAATCAGGTGGCCATTGCGCCAGAAGACCAGGACAAGACCACATTCACCTGTCCCTTTGGGACATATAGTTTCAAACGTATGCCCTTTGGTCTATGTAACGCTCCGGCGACATTCCAGAGGTGCATGTTGTCTATCTTTTCGGACATGATGGGTGATTGCTTAGAGGTCTTCATGGACGATTTTTCATTCTATGGCAATGGGTTTGTTGCTTGTCTTGAGTGCCTAGACCACATCCTTCAGCGATGCACCGAGTCCCATCTTGTGTTATCTTGGGAGAAGAGTCACTTCACGGTGACTCAAAGGATGGTGCATGGTCATATCATCTCCAACGTGGGCATGGAAGTTGATCCAGCCAAGGTGGATATTATTAGAAAAAACTCAATCCACCGTCCAATTTGCGATAGTTACGCTCTTTTTTGGGGCACGTCGGTTTCTAGCAACGATTCATTCATGATTTCAGCAGGATTGCCCGATCGTTGACTGATTTGCTGACTAAAGACACCGAGTTAATTGTAGATGATAAGTGTCTTACGTCATTTGAGACTCTCAAGAGTCTAGTTGTTGAGGCTCCAATCCTTCAGCCGCATGATTGGTCTCTCCCATTCAAGATCATGACGGATGCCTCCGATTTTGCTGTAGGGGCCGTGCTGAGACAGAGGAGGGATGGAGTGCCATTTTCCATTCACTACGCTAGCCGTACATTGGATGTCGCGCAACTGAACTACACCGTCACTGAGAAGGAGATGCTAACCGTAGTCTTTACCCTGGATAAGTTCAGATCATATATCATTGGATCTAGAGTTACTATCTTTACTGATCATACCGCCATCAGATACCTCATGGCAAAGAAGGATGCTAAAGCAAGATTGACTAGATGGATCCTTCTACTCCAGGAGTTTGATATTGAGATTATGGATAAGCCTGGAGTCAAGAATGTGGTGGCAGACCATCTCTCTCGTCTAGAGCATCTTGAGGATTCTAAGCAGATTAATCCTATTACAGAGACCTTCACAGATGAGGCGATACTTGCTATCGCCTCGCTCCCGTGGTACGCCAACATTGTGAACTATCTTGTTGCCAAGAAAGTTCCACAAGGTTGGCCCAGGCAGAGACTTGAGACCTTCCTAGCGAAGGCCAAGTCTTACCATTGGGAGGATCCCATCTTTTATCATGAAGGAGGGGATAGTGTCTAGCGACGGTGCATTCCTCAGGAGGAGCACCATAGCGTCCTCACCTACTGCCACAAGCTGGAGGCAGGAGGACATCAATCTGGGAGGAGAACGGTACCGAAAGTTCTATAATCCAGCATATGGTGGCCTACTCTCTTCAAGGATTCTGATGAATTCGTGAAGAGATGTACTGGCTGTTAGAGGATGGGCACTTGCAGACAATGTGACATGATGCCGATGCAGCCCATTCATTTCTGTGAGTTTTTGATGCATGGGGCATTGATTTCATGGGTCCATTCCTTAAGAGACAGGGATTCGAGTACAATCTGTTGGACGTTGATTATGTGAGTCGTTGGGTTGAGGCCATCCCCGCTCGAACCGCAGATGCTAGGACTGTATGCAGATTTTTGAGGAAGAATATCATTTCACGGTTCAGGGTGCCTAGAGTTTTGATATCCGACGAGGGGTCTCATTTCGTCAACGATAAAGTAATGGCCCTTGCTAGCAAGTTCAGCATTGACCATCGAGTAGCCACTCCATATCACCCTCAGACCAATGGTCTTGCTGAAGTGTCAAATAGGGAGATCAAGACTATATTGTAGAAGGTCGTCCGCCCTGACCGAAATGATTGGTCACAGCTTTTGGACTTGGTCTTGTGGGCATACCGGACATCCTTCAAGACTCCTTTGGGTACATCTCCCTTTCATCTCGTTTATGGCAAGCCCTGCCATTTACCTGTTGAGCTTAGGAATAAGTCACTTTAGGCTGTCACAGAGATACTTTTGGATCCAGTGAGTATAGGAGACCAGAGGAGGGAAGAATTGGCAACCCTGGAGGAGCTCAGAGATGAAGCCTTCTCGAGCAGCCTACATTACAAGGAGCGAGTGAAGGAGTGGCATGATTCTCATATAAGCCATAAGCAGTTTGAGCCAGATCAGAGAGTATGGTTGTTTGATGCCAGGCTTAGATTATTTCCAGGGAAGTTGGAGAGAAAGTGGAAGGGACCATACCTGGTACGAAAGGTACATGACAATGGGAGTATTGACATATCTGAGATGTCATCTGAGTCTACCTTTCGTGTTAAAGGGCAGCGACTCAAACCATATCTAGATCACGAGCCGCTCGTCGTTGACGTCGCCCCTATTCATTTTGCATGAGATGTGGTCTTTGATTCACATCTAGTGCATCTCATGCCTGATTATCACTGTCTTCCACCTTGTATAGATCCAGATGTCTATATCATTCCATTATTTAGTCCCCCACCCCATCTGCATCCTATGATTATGCTATACTTAGGGTGTACTTTACCGTAAGTATAGTGGGGGTGTTGGAATCTTGAGTATTCTTTTGATTCTTTTTACCTCTGCTTTGCTACCTATACTTACGAACCTTTCACCCTAAGTATAGGGGAGGTAAATTCGGTACATTATATCACTCGAATTTCCCTTCATGTACATCCTGCTATACTTAGGATTACTTGATCCTAAGTATAGGGGGAAACACCGAGCTCTCATCACTCTATTCTTTCATTTTTCGTTGTAGTATACCATTCCTTTTCACTTCTTTATACTAAGCACGAGTTATGTCTTCTTCTTCATCGCTCTCGATCCACTCTAAGGACATCGTTCGAGCTAAGTATAGGGGGGTGTCGTATATATTTCATATAAACTTTTTCCATAAATCGTACTTTGTGTCGGTGTGTTAATAAATAAAATGGCTAAAATTCTTTTATATAAAAACCATAAAAATTTAAAATTTTCCTTGTACATAAAATTCTTTATTGCACATACATAGCTATTTATAAAAAATATTTTTGTACAAATTTATAAAAATGTTTTGTGTAAAGAGTTTGTAAATACTTTGATAATAAAATTATGTATATAGTACAAATTTTTTGCAAAATGTTTGAAAAACAAAAGTTTGCAAAAACCCTTGTGTAAATGTGTGTAAATATTTTGCAAATCTCCTGCATTCATGCATTTATTCAAACATTTTTCAAAAATTTTGCACATTTCCAAAAACATGCATAAAAAGATTTTTGTATATATTTGTACAGTTTTTCTAATTCATAGTTGACATTTAAACTGCCATGGAATTAAATTGGAAAATAGAGCTTGGCTAAAACTTAATCCACCTAATTCTAAGAGGAACCTTATAGGGCTTAGGGTTAAGACTTTTCAGGTCCATTTGGGACTTAATTCTTTGAGTCCACTAGGCTATGATCATATGTCATCTTGATGAGCCTAAGTAGAACACTTAACAACGCACACACGACTCTCATAGACAATGGCTTTACTTGCACCAACACCTTACCCATAGCTCTCCACGGTTGAGTTGATGAGGAGTCAGTTTCCTTTGTCTTGGAGTAGCATATGAGGGTAGTACTTCTAGGTTGAGGGTAGTACTTCTAGGCGGAACCTCTCTTCTTCTTTTAGTGAAGGAAGTGCGTATCAACTTAGTCTGGAGGTGTTGAAGTCTAAAGATAGGAGTTGTGGGTTGCAATAAAGCTTCAAAAGAGGGATAGTCTACTGGCTCAAGAGGAAAAACTCCTTATGTATATATGTTGCACCATGTAAACATGCTGTACATATGCACATAAAAAAATGTGCAAAAGAAAGAAAAACTTCAAAAAAGTGGTGGGTCTGATTGAAAATAAAATACCCACCGGAGTGTATATAGTCAAATAAAGTAAATCTTATGTCACACATTCTCATCTCATGAAGCTTGCAGCGGGAGACTTAGCTACACTGGTTGGGCTTCCAAGGATACATGGCTACACTGGTCATGGTCCATTCTCTTCTTCCTCCTCTTCTTGAGCCGGTTGAACTTGAACTTAGAAGAGAATACCCCGCTCCTTGAGGAAAGAGCTTCCAGACTAGGACATTAGAGTTGCCTTGTTGAGGGGGGTTGTCACTTTGTCATTTTTGAGGTAGGGAGCTACAAATCACTTACACAGTACAAAGAAAGATTCATGGTCATTAGAGTTTGTGTATGTAGACTTGTTTTGATCTGGATTGTTGAGGAGTCTTAACCATAGATTGGTGGAACTTAGAGGCTGTTGAGTTTTAGACCTAAGTACAAATAAGATTCCGAAAAACTAATAATCCAAAGGCCTGACTAAGCTCCATACTTCTATTTAATGAAGTCAAGTTTAATAATCAACCTTGATTTCCCTTCTTTTTCTTTTGTTTCTCTTCTTACTTCTTTTTCAAATAAGTGTTTGCTAAGGGACTAGCAAAAGTAAAGTATAGAGGGTGATGAATCCCTATTCATCACTCTTTATTCTTTTATTTTAGCTAAATATCTTGGCAAAACATCATGTATATAGTTGTAAAAACAATAAATTACTAATAAGCATGCATTGTTTAATATCCAACAATTAGCATGTATTTGTGCAAAAATAAAAGAATATAGAATAAAAGAAAAAGAAGGAAATATTTAGAATAAATATTGAGTGACCTGAACCCAAGAGAGGGTCCAAAATGGACCTGATCGTCAAATAAAATAAGTAGAGAGAGATAGGGCCACTCTACCTTGTACATACACCTTCCTTGATGTATATAATTCATTTTTGCAAAAATAGAAATAAAAAGGGAATTTTTATCTCCTTGTATATATTTCCAAAAATAAAACAAAAATTAGAAAAATAAAATAAAACTAAAAATAAAATTCTCTCTATCACCTTGTATACAGTACATATATATATGTATCATATACCTATTTATTTTATACTTGTAAATAAATAATAAAAATAAAATAAAAATTATTTAATATTCCAAATTATATGTTCTAAATAAATAAAATACAAAATTGGGGTATTTGTGCAAAAATAATAAAATAAAAATAATTGCATAAAATACATAAATATTTTATACTTGTACATAATATACTGTAATGTATATATCTTAATTTATTTTTCACAAAAATAAATAAAAATCACAGAAAATAATTTGAAAAATAATAAATATTTTTTATTTTATAAACTTTTTGAAATAAAATCATTTTCTAATTTAAATGGATTTTCAATCATTTTTATTTATCTTTTTTCTGATTGGTCTAGGGCGGACTGTTGACCCCGGTCAACTGCCCCCCCGGACCTTTCTTCACCCGGATCTGGTTTCCACCCGACTCTCTCCTCATTTTCTTGAACTGATCCGACCACCATCCTTATTACTCAGCTGCTCCGATTATTGAGGGATGATCCGCGATCCACGCCCGATGAATCCTCTAGGGACCCGTCCCTCGGTTTGCACGCTCAAGCTCCACATTTCTCGGACCCTGCAGAGTATAAATTCTCCTCGAGCCGCACCTTCTTCTTCATCTTTGACACCCCCTCGTCTCTGAGGATCTCCACCTCCACCCATGAGTGACATCGTGCGTTCGAGGTCGTTGTAGAGAGGATTCGAGCCGGGAAGCCTTAGGTCCGGTGAACTGATCGTCGTGCTCCGCCGCAAGGAGAGACCAGCCTCTGAACCCGTCGAACCATCGAGGTGTAGACCCCTGGAGGTCCCTGACCTTCACCCCAGACGACTCCATTCACCAGGTAGCTTAGATTACTTCTTGTTTGCTATTGATTCTAGATTTTCGCATTTGGGTCAACTTCCGTTCATCAACCCCGTTCACCGTGATCGAATCATCCAATCACCATCCCGATGATCCTATCACTGTCACCTACCTTCTCTACATCTTCTAAACCCTTCCGTTCACCTCGTTCGCCCAGGAACAAGCATCCAGGCCCTCCTCCACCGCCGCTTCGTCGGAGGGCCGCGCATCACCTCATCGACCACCCATTCCGCACACTAACGGGTCGAGGCACTTTTACCTCGATCCAGTAGCTCATCTGTGCAGGTCTAGATCCCCAAGGGCCTCACCAGGAGGTTCGAACATCAAAGCACAGCAGCTCCAGGTCTCCAGCTTTGCTGGGCCATTCCCGATGGTCCCGGCCTCATCGGAGCATCGTCATCGCTGCGGACAGGCGCCATCATCATTTCCCCCATCTGAGCAGCCCCGGAGGACGTCTCAGCCGCACGTAGCAACCGGTCGAAGCTCGCCGGAGGAGAGTTCTTCATCGTTCTTCCAAGAGGCGTCTCCGCCGTCGGATCTAGGCTCCCTCCAGTTCTGATCGTGACCGTTCATCCTCGGGGAGTCCTTGATCGTCCGATCCATCTGAGGATCAAGTGTCAGCCATCCATCGCCGATCCGGTATCACCCACGCTCAGCCGTCCGATCATATGTGGATCTGTTAAGCCATTGGATCGCTAATAAGAAGGGTATTTGCACTTTGGCCTTGTTATCTTTTTGCATTTATTTCCTAATCCTGTAAATATTTTTCGGAGTTGTTTTTAGCTTGGACCTTTTGCATCTAGGACCTTATGCTTTTGTTATTTTCATTATGGTCCCTCTGCTTGTGTAGCATGTGCCACGTGACCTTTGGGTTATTTGCATGTTTTATCCTGGATTTCAAGGTTGTTAATGAATGAATCTTTATAAATATGATTTTTATTTATACCCCTGAGTGCCTGGTTCACGTGACGCCGCGTGCAAATCTGGGTATTTTACAGATTGAGCCCTAAACTATTTTCATGTGTTATTTGGCTGATAACTTTTCGATAATTGCATACAAGTCCCTATGTGTTGTGTGTTAGATTTTTGCTTTAATAAATAGCAAATATTGTCCAAAAATCATGAGATTTTGACACATGGCTCCTGTCATGGTGTAGGAATTTCTATGAATTTTTGGTTTTATTTTGTTTTCATTTAAAATTTCTAGAAATTAAAAAACCACAAAATGTGCCTCTGTATGTTTTCAAAAATCAATTAAAAATATTAAAAACCATTAAAAAATTCTAAAAAATTCTTCTCTGTTTGTTTTGTGTTGTTTTAGTTACTATCCAATTTTTGTTGCATTTCCACGTATAAAAACCATAAAAATTAAAAAAGCGTAAAAATATTAGAAAAACAAGTAGAAATTCATAAAATAAAAAAAGTATTTTCACTTGTTGTAGTTAGGTTTTTATTTCTAGTTTGTCATAAAATTGTCGCTTGAATTTTATAGGTATTTTAAGTAATTTTAAATTGCCTTTAGATTCTAGCTGTACACTGTTTATGATTTTTGGCTTTGCTTGATTTTTAGAAAATTAATTAAAAATCAGAAAAAATCCATAAAATCCAGAAAAACATTTGAATATTTTATAACCCAAAAATATTTTTAGTTTGAATTTTTGAGTATTCAAATAATTGGTTAAGTGTTGATTTTTAGTTCCTTTTAGCCTTATTTCTAATATCAAAAATTTCAAAAAAAATAAAAAATTTAAAACCACCATTTTTGATCTTTTTGGGTTTCTCGACTACTTCGTAGCGTTAGCATCACGTGCTCCTTGTGTTCGAACCTGGTAGCTATACCAGGTAAAATAAATTAGCGAGACCGCTATCTTTGCTTGATTGATTGATTTTTATTTTGGTGGTCTTCTTTTTCTTGTTGAGTCCGATCTGAGTGGTTGAGGTTGCAACGACCTTTGATACCATTTTACCTTAGTCGCTCGGGTAGCTCATCAGACATGACTAAGAAATATGATTTTGTTCATTCAGAAGTTACACTTAGAGAACTTTGCATAGAGTTTTTGTTTCAATAAGGTTTCAAATATGATATTATGATGTACTCGCTTCTCTAAATCAAGGGAGTATATCAAAATATCATCCACATAAGTGATCACAAAATTTCTAAGGTATTCTCGAATTACATTATACATAAACTCTTTAAAAGTTGCAGGAGTATCTAAGATTAAAAGAAATGGTTAAAAATTCATAACGATCATATATTATTCAGGAAATTATTTCTGAAATGTTTTTCTCCTTCATTCAAGACAACTTGTACGCAACATGATTTTTGAAAATGTCTTTTCATCCTATAATCGATTGAATAAATCATAAATATGAAGTATTAGATATTATCCTTCATAAATGCATAGTTCAAAAATAATGCAGATACCGTGGATATCTTTCTTTTACATTCCAAAGTGAAGTACATGGTTATTTTAGGACAACATCGCCGAACTACTTGAGATGCATTGAATTGGAATGGGCCTTTATAAGGACTTTCTGAAATTAGCATAGTTTATGGAATTATATCAATGGAGAAATCAACCTCACTATGGGAAGATGATCCCTAATGATCATATGAAAAGGTATCATGAAAATCTCTGACAACATATAAATTTCAGGATCTAACTGAGATGATTATGTATTAAGTATACTAAATAGGTGTGCTGTGTAATACTTAACCGTTAAATCACTTCTAATACTTAACTAGCATTTCACTTGCTTCTCATTCACAAATATCATCTTCTCATACTTTTAGTTACATAAATTTATCATATATTCTTTGACTATATTATTACAATATCGAAGGTCTCAGGATTCTGGCCTCTTAACATCATTTGCATTCTGAAGGTTGTCATGTTCAACTCAGTTCAATTAAATCACTCCACTTAATAGAATACCTTTTAGACAAGTGGATTTTCTTGCATCCAATCCTTCACTCCATTTTCACTCTTTTACGTGAAAAGTCGCATATATCTCCTTCTTCTCGTTAAGATAGTGTATAACTTCAAAAATCATCTCCATCTTTTGAATGTAATGCTTAACTTTATCCATATTTTATTCTCCCTTTAAGATGACACCATTGTGAATAAAGGTCTTACAGAAGAATCCACCAAAGTTATGTGCATGATGCTTTTACTAATGAGTCATCAATGTCATAGGCTCTAGTAATTATGACTATTTGTCTATGACAATATCATTATTTGGTGGCAAGTCACAATGTCTATCCGCTACGATGAGGGGCCATCGAATTCATAAAATTGAAGGGTCAACTAGTTGCATGTATTACCTTATTTTTATTCTATCCACCTCTTGTCTATGCTCCTCAATTTCCAAGTCTTAGGTGACTACTAATTGTAAGCATCTTATGCCCTAAGGAACTCTAAACTGACAATTGTGTGCTACTGAGTTATCATTTCCTGTCCATTAAGTGATGATTTTATCTAACAACAATAAGATTACATCCCTTATCCTCGGGTTACGAGGACAATTGCTTAGATAGATCATCTATGTATGTAACTATGAGGCCAACAAACATATTCACGATGTCAAGGTTGATTTTCGATGATTAAGACACTGAAAGAAGGATTGAAAACTTTTCTTCACTGAAAACATGCACACCTATTGAGCCAAAAAAATTACGCACATCCCCTCGATGTAAGATTCAATTTGTCTATTGACATTATGTGGCTATTATATATGAAGACATCTTTGACTTTGGAAAGATGGAAGGTAACATTGAAGTGAAGAATCAACATCCCCTTTCAATGCAAAACATATGATGACATTGGCATAATGCTTGTTGAACTACTAGGTTCAAGATAATTTTCATTTCATATACTTTTGCATAGAAGGAAAATGAAAACATACGGTGAAGGAAAACTAATAAGCTTAGTTAATTATTCACGCAAATGTTGCCTCACTTCATTATGATGATTAATCATATAGTAAGAGTTCACAAGCAATACCTTTATTCTTTATTCTATATACCACACAGAGCTTCAAGTAAGAAATCAAACAGAAAATGGTATGCATACAAAACACATAAGTTCTTGGTGTAATAAAAGTTTCACACCAAACCATTGAGGGAAACATGATGTAATTTACTATCGATAATTACCGCCTCCATAACCATGTCCATATCCAGATCCATAACCTCCACCTCCACCTCCACCGCTTCCATAACCACCGCCACGTCCTGATCCATACCCACCACCATTCCCATAGCCAGATCCATATCCTCCTCCATACCCTCCACCTGTTCCATAACCAGAACCACGACCATATCCTCCTCCATATCCTTCTCCACCTCCATACCCATTGCCAGAACCATAACCACCACCTCTACCACCTCCATATCCAGAGCCATAGCCACCACCTCCACCACCTCCATTCCCAAATCCACGTCCTTCTCCATAACCACCCCCTCCACTTCCATATCCTGCTTCCCCTCCATATCCAGAGCCATAACCACCATTTCCACCTCCACCTCCATATCCAGAGCCATAACCGCCACTTCCACCTCCGCTTCCTCCTCCCCCACCACTTCCACTTCCCCCACCTCCCGCTCCACCTCCATATCCCGATCCATATCCACTTCCACCACCAGCGCCTCCACCTCCACCTCCACCCGCACCAGCGCCTCCACCTCCACCTCCACCCGCGCTGTAATTTCCACAATTATTACCGAAAGTCAACCCGCCACCAGCTCCACCGCCACCGCCTCCGCTTCCATATCCTGCTCCGCCCCCAGCTGATAAGCAAAAATTTCCATGTTGACCAAATCGTCCAAAAGGAAATCCTCCTCCACCACCGCTGCCGTTACCTCCACCTTGTCCATAACCTCCGGATGTCCCGTTGCCTGCACCACTTCCGCCCTGTCCATAGCCTCCCGAAGTCCCGTTGCCTCCACCTCCTCCACCAAAAGCAGTTCCATTCCCACCACCACCACGCCCGAATCCCGGTGACTCACCATATGTATTGATGGAGACGCGCGCAGCGGTAGCTAAGCCGACGAAGAGGAGGCCCAGAAAGAGGACGGTGCCTAGGTGTTTTGATATGATCATGATCTTGGTTCTGGAGGAGTGGGGAGAGGGATGGGAAGGCGAGGCAGATTGATAGAAGAATAGGAGGACAGGGTCAGCTAAATTGTGGCTTGTATTATTAGAACTGATAGGTAACTGTGATATTATTTCTCTGCGTGGACATTTTTGAATGGTTCGTCGTTTTTGAATTCTTCCTCGTCCACTTCCCTCGGCAACTTGGACTTGGACAAGTTACGTTTTTTCAAATAAAAAAAAGGAGATCCTATCTTTTTCCTTGTCAGCTCGGGTAATTTTCCCTGTTGATAAATCTAATGCATAAAGAAATTGCAGGTTACGTTATAAGGATTAAGAAATAGAAGGTGTGTGTGAAATCAAAGGGCACTAGTCCACCACCGCGTGTTTATTTATGTATTGTACTTATAAAATAGATGGAATATATTTTTTTATTACAATCGATCGTAGGTTGAATAATCCAAGTCAAGCTCTTGGGTCTGCATTTGGTTAGGTTGCGGACTGCACGGGTGGAGTCAGGGCAGGGATAATTGATATTAGAGAAATGAATTTCTTTGAATAGAATCGAAAGAGTCAATTTAATTTTGTTTAAATGTCCAATTTTGCAGGGTTAAATAGACGCGGAAATGATCAACTCAACCTTTCGCCAGCCAAAATTTATAACAAAATGTAAAGGTCTCGTGGAATCCCTTGCCACGTCCCGTTCAGCTCTATGACAAGGGACACTATCAAAGTTAGGTTGGGTTATAGTACAATTTCGGTCAAAGAGTTAATAATATAGGTAGCTTCTTTTTGAAGAGTAAATATTGTGATACTGTTTATATTTTATTCTGATATATTCAAGATTAAAATATATTTTTTATATTGGTTTTTTTTGGTTGGGAAGGTTCTTAGAAATATTAAAGTTAATAAAATATAAGACTAATACCATCAATTCCAACGCAGGATTGTAAGTGCGGAGATATGAGTAACCCAATCCCACACATCATGGATAATTTTTTAAGGAATTTTTAAACCTATAATCCTGAGTAATTTCGTAATTACATTCATAATCTCATATAATCACGAATTACATCCATAACCTTAAATAAGTGCGCCGTCTTACATCCATAACCCTCCGTTACTTTAGTTCGTTAAATCAACCGGATGATTGAGTTAATCTAACGAATATGCAATCGAACAGGTAGAATTAACCAAGAAAAAAAAATCCTCCCTCCTCTAGCAGCTTCCCCTCTGTACCTCCTCTTCTATCTCTCCTCCCTCGACGAGAGCACTGGCTGGAGGAGGGGAGAGGGCTTCTCTGGGCTGGAGGCGATCATCGTCCAGGGGGGAGGGGGCTCGATCTAGGCTGGAGGTGGGTGGTGGGGGTCAGCACTCGATGGGATGGAGGTGGCAGAAGGGTAGGGTTCCACCAAGGGGGGGGGTTGGCGAGGGGTCGAGGGAGGCAGAGCTGTGCTGGGCTCGGGGGGGGGGGGGGGGGGGGGCTCGATGGGCTGGAGGGGGGAGGTTGGCAGGGTATCATGGGAGGCAAAGCTGTGCGAGGCTCAGGGAGGGGGGTGACCTGGGCTGGAGGAGGCAGGCAGTGGGGGTCGGGTTCCACCGGGGAGTGGCGCTCGATGTGCCGGAGGCAGTCAATGGGTCAGGTTCCATCGAGGAGTTAAGGGAGGGGTTGGAGGCCCGATCGAAGGAGGCAGAGCTGTGCAGGGCTCAGGGGATGGTCGTCTTCGAAAAGGGTAGGAGGAGCAAGGGCGCGGAGCTCCTCGATGGAGGGTCTCAAGGGAAGGGGGGCCTGAAAGCATCGACACTAGGTTCAAGGAATAGCACTGCTCGAGGGAGGTGGGGCTTGAAGCTCGGCTGTGGAGCGCTGCTCGGGGGAAGGGCTGCCGCGGGCCCGAAGAATCTCAATGGCATGGGCTTCGAGGAGGGACGGAGCAGCTCGTCCTGGGAGGGACAAAGGGCTTCGAGGAGGAACTCGACAGGGGGGCTTCGATGGAGAGAAGGATGGCATGTTATTGCAAATAAAAATGAGGTTCAAGGACAGTTTTGTCTTTTTCAACGGAAACCATCAAATATAACGGATATCTCAAATGGAATATAACACATGGTTATGTCATGTAAGAGATAAAGATTACTTGGGGTTTTCATGTAATTCGTGATTATGTAGGGTTATGATTGTAACTGCGAAATTACTCAGGTTTATGGATGTAAAAATCCCTTTTTTTAAATAGTAGACTCGGTAATTTTAGAGATTCGGAGAGTTTCTTTGAGAGGACTTTTTTAAAAATAATTATTAAATAAATCATAGTTAGGCATCATATAAATTTAGTTAAAAATATAGGCATCTGTCAACACCTCAGGTGTCAATTTGGGAGAGAGCCGCTGGCGAAATTACCAACGGTCCCCTCTTCCAAACCTTATATATAACCCACACCCTTCCCTCTTCCTCACAACTTCTCCCCTCTCACAATATCTTCTCATCTACATCCCACCTCTATCTAAATCTTTATTCTCGAGCAGTATTTCCTGCATATGGATTCTGCTATTCTTATTCGAGTAAGAATATGATTTTTTTCTGTAAATAATTTTTCATGAATATTTTTCCAGTTTTTTATCATCAAGGCGAATATTTTTTGCGGATATTCGATCATATCTTCCAATTTATTATAGGATATATTTACAAAATTATTTTTATGCAGATATCGATCATATCTCTCTAAGTAAATTCACATTTATACATATTATTTTTAAATGTAGCCTTTAAGTAGATGTGCAAAAATAGGTTCTTTCAAAGAAATTTTGTGTCATTTAAATGGATATTAAATTTAGTGTATTTTACATATTGTAATTTTAGAATAAAATTCCATGTGAGTGATGTTAATATCAATTAATAAAAATTGAATATTATGTTGTAATTTTAAAAAATAGAGAATAATATTATAGAGTAAGTTAAATATTATAATAAATATACATCTTTGTGGAATGTACATATTATCATTAATGTATGTGGTATATTCTATATTTAAGTTATTTTGTAAAATATTTTAAATATTAACAACTTAAAAAATCCTAAAATATATATATTTTTAAAACCATAAAAACTTATAAAATATTTGTACATGATATATTTTATTACTAGTTAATTGTATAAAATATTGCTTGGTTCGAATATTGAGTGCCTAGAGATGTGTCGACACAATGCTGACCGGATCCAATTTGTTGGACACGATATGCACCTCCAAAACTGAATGTTAGATTCTTCGTTCCACATGTTTTTTAAAATTTAAAAACAGTGATTTTGTTGATGTTGAATTGCAAAATTTATAGTTACAACTTTAATTTATTGTACATCTTTATGCATAGTGTTAAGATTAATTGCTCTCTTAAGATGAAATTAATTGTTAGTTAAATTTTATTTAAAAATAAATATTAATATCACATAGAATATTAGATTTTGATTAAGTAATCATTTTTATCATGTAAATATTTAAAATTTAAAATATTACATAATTTTAAAAATATTAAGTAATTACTAAAAATATTTTAAATGTACATTATTGTTATGCTCTTACCTCAGATTCACTAATCAAATAATATATTTGTTCCTTAGATATGACAACCAACACTATTCCCATCTTATTATTGGGATGGATTGGTTAGTATCTCAAATGAACAGGTAGACTATATTGGAGGCAATAAACATATGATCATATACGTAGACCAATTAACATACTTTGATATATTAGATCAAATTTCCAAAGCCAGTGGTATCCTACTCTATCAATATATCCTTGCATTAACGTGTAAGTGATTGTATGAAGGATCCACATTCTACGTAATACCAATTCACGATGATGTATTCACCTTGGCAATGATGAATTCAATCAATAATGTGAGGTTCATTCTCCTTTTCATAGAAGCTACACCTCTTGGTCATAAAAACATGTCGTCATCATCGAGGTATCAAAATTACATTTAAACTAAGGAATAATCATGTATTTCCTATTTCTAAATTGATAAACATATAATTCAATCAGGCCAACAAATGATTTAGTGTTTGAGGATATCGAGAGTCCCTCACAAGTAAATGATAAAGATGAATTGTCGACATCAATATCTGAAGAAGAAACTGAAGAGTCTGAAAATGAATCTCATGCGTTGGAGGAAGAAAACATAAATAATAACACTTGTCATGATTTTGGATATGGTTCACTAGCATTAGCCATAGACAATGAGGATAAGGGACACTCTTATAGTGCGAATAATGAGGATGTTGATGAAGTATCGATGGAGGAGTTACCACATGTGTTTGACCATGAAATTATAGAGGCAGAAGATATAGCCTTTATAGAGAGACAAGGTGATCCCATCGACGATTCTGGATCAAGTTAACGATTGGGTAGGATTTACAAGTTGAAAAGTGATTTATAATATGATCTACAAAAATGGAGTATGAAAAATTACATACAATATAAATCCAAAGCCTCAAACAAGCAGATTTTGACTTTTGTATGTATTTATAAAGATTATGAATGGCATTTGCATGCATCGAAGTACAAATCTCGTGAGGACTGGTGTGTTTCAGAATATAGAGGAATGCACACATGTAGAAATCATGTACTTTTACTCAAACATCGTCAATGCACATATGTATTTGTAGGACAGTACATATTATCTTCGTTTAGAGTACAAGTTAGTATGACCCTAGGTGCAATTATGTATAAAATAAAAGATTAGTTGAAGATCAAGATTAATTACATGACAGCTTGGAATGTTAGGAAATATGCAATAGATATTGTTTATGGGAATGCAGATGAGTCATATCGTAATATTTGGAGATTCATTCTTGCTCTAGAATGACACAATCCTCGAACCTATATGTGGTTCAAGACAAAAGAAGGTGAAAACGAGACTGTTGTGCATTTTCAGAGTTCGTTTGTTTCATTTGGACCTTGTCGTAAAGCATTAAAATTTTCTCGGCCTATTTTAAGTATTGATGGGATACATTTATATGGAAGATACACATATCATATGTTTGTGACTACAACGATAGATGCGAATAATGGTTTATTTTCTCTTGCATTGCTATAGCTGAAAAGAATGAGAACATTTCGGTCTAGAGATGGTTTTGTAATTTGTTAAGGTAAATCATTGACCACAAGGATATCTGTTTTATTAGTGATCGATTTTCTGGGTTAAAAGATGATGTGTATGGTTTATTTCCACCAGAAGAGGGATACACTCATTTCCATCATCTTCGACATATGCGTGCAAACATGGACCGAGCTGGACATAACACTCGTACAATTCAAAATAGATTTTACGTTGCTGGGGAGGAGTCATGTGAAAATAAGTTTAATAGTATGATGCAGGATATTAACATACTTGACAGAAATGCTTTCAAGTGGATCATAGCTCAAGATAACAGTTACCCGACTTATTGCGCATTAAGTCTAGATAATGGACGTCATTATAGACACATGACAATAATTTTGTCGGAAAGTTTCAATGGAGCCTTCAGAGGAGCATGTGTTTGCCTATCATATCGTTGATTCTAATAATATTTTTCAGAATTAATGGTTATTTCAATGATCTTCGTGAGGAGTCAGAGGGAATGACAACATATTTAATCAAGAAATATGAAGACTTGTTAGAGATACAAACTAGCAAGGCAAGTCCATGCCATGTATAACGATTTTCACTAATACAGTTTCAAATTTCCGATCGCGATGGATATGAATACGAAGTCAACTTAAATGGTCGAGAAAGTGATTGCATGTGTGGTTTTATGTAGCTGAAATATTTATATGTTCACATGTAACAACCGTAGCTTCACAGACATGCACACACTTTGATAACTACGACATTTGCTCATAGTATTATTCCAGCGATTATTATCTCCAGGCGTACAATTTCTTCTTTCATCCAATCATTGGGGAGCAGAATACGACACTATTATGCCACCTCCAATATTCAGGATGAGGGATCTCAGATAACCTGTACATGGAATAATTAGAAATGAAATGGATGAAATGTATGTGCAACCAAAATTATGTAAAATCTGCAAGCAACTTGGTCATAATAGATTAAGTTGTTCATGAAGAAACTAAGAAGTGTTACGATCAGAATTATGTAAGAGTATTTTAATTGTGTAATATAATTTTGCTTTACAAATGAATTTTAATTTAATCTGTTATTGTGTAACAATATGTTTGTTTGTTAAATGTAGATGGCACACATGGATAGAGTACCTAGCCCAGTGTTAATGTTGTACATGTAAAGTGAGTATCAATCTTCACAACCCACCAGCTCAATAAGTAATTAAATAAGATTTATAATTTCCAATGAGAAATTAGTAATTACATGTTGTAATCTATGTTTTTCTCAACATATTAAACTGTTGTATTTTACAAATTCTATTTGTAGAACATAATGAGATGCTCAACATTATTTTTGACGAGAAGAGTGCAATGATACAATGAGTGTTAGAATTATCAGGTTTCTCATGCATAATGATCATGATAACGATACAGATGGATCCTTCATTGCTGACTAGTTTACTGGAGCGGTTGCAACCTGAGACTCATATTTTTCACCTTCGATTCCATGAAACAACTATTACATTACAGGATATGGGATATATAAGTGGGTTGAGGGTTGACTGTCATCCTGTCATAGGCCCGATGTTTCGACAGGAGACGAGATGCACTATGTTTGAGTTTGCTAAGTGTTATACGCTCGGATAAAGAGTGGCAAAGTGAAACTATCATGGATACGTGAGGTCTGATTTAGTCATGATGATATGCTATTGGGTATCGAAGATGAACAAGAAGCAACATGTATAGTTAAGACACTTATTTTTTATCATACAGGATGCAATTTTTTTATAGATAGCAACAGAGAAGGGTAAGATAAGCATTTGCAATTCAAAAATAGAGTTCTCCAATGTTTAATGCCTACAATAATATCACTTCATTTATTTTTATAGATACCTACTACATTTACGTGAATGAAGATCGCGCTCAATTTTCTTGGGGTGTTGCTGCTTTGGTGCATATTTATTCTAACCTGGACAAGGGTGCAAATATCGGCACATCGAGGATTCATGGTTTCTTTTCATTTTTGCAGGTATGTAGCATATTCCATATGTCTCGAGTTCTCGATCACATTGTCTCGATTTATGTCATTTAATATTTTTAATGTGAAAGTTTGGTAATGGGAGCAGGTTCATATAGGAAGACCAACTGTGTGAGCTGGTACATGGATCCATGGAGGATCATTGGCCTTAAAATGGATAAGTGTGCGATGTTATAAGGAGAACATTCAAACCGCAACACTTATATTTTACTATAATGAGTTGGATAGACATCATGCTTATTGGATAAAAATTCAAAATGTTTCTATGTTTATAAATGTGAGGAAATAAATACATGTCCTTTTTTAATAAATATGGATGAATTGGACACCATACGTCGAGGGAGAAATATTACAATTGTATCATCTTTGTAGAAGTGACCATGCTATTTGGATGAGTAGAGTGCCACTAAAATGTTATGATGTCATAGTTATGCATGTACCTGATCGTGTAATGCACTAATTTGAAATGCAACAACATATCTCTACCTTCGTTGAGAGGATAAATGTTGTCACTCATCGCAATAAGACAAGAAGTACCGACATCTTAGGTTGGTTTACTATACATCGACAAAACGTGGATCGTTGGGATGAGAGAGAAGCAGTAGTTATATTTGAGCATGGAAACACAAAGAACGATGTTTACATGCAATGAACTGGAGTATAACAAGAAGGTAGATCTGGACACAAATTCCACCTCCTACAACCACACAGACCAAGAGAAAGACACATCACATGTTACATTTAATTCTCCTTATTTTTACCGTATTCTATTAATTATATTATAAATTAAATAAGTGGACGTGATTCTACAAGAAAGGAATATCTTGGATGAAGTTAGATGATCAATAGACTTGCCTTCAAATATGAAGATAAAAGTTGAAGATACATTAATTACTTTGATGATACAATCAACATATTCTCGTTGATGTATCTATTCCAGTACTACGACCAGCCGTACATGCCATCACTGATGTTTGCGACTTCATGTTGCAATTAATTCTTTATTTACAAATAACTCAGGTTAGTGTTTAGTTTTTAGGACTATAGCAATAATTCTTTATCCAAAATATAGCAGGATACAATGGATGTGTGTTGTCACAAGAGCAACCAATTTTTGGAACTTCATGTTGCAACATTTTCATTATATAATTTTCTAAATTTCACTACCTATATTATTAAATATTGAATATAATGAAAATATATTAAGAATGACTTATGCGAGATATAACGGGGAAGGGCACCCACAAGTTCAACCAACCTTCGAAACTTCAGGTTGTAATAGATGATTTATTCAATTATATCATTCTCTTACTAATCATTTGATTTAAGTGACATCTAATATAAGGTAAATCTTTCATGTATGAGTTACATAGAATATCGCACATTAGGATCTCAATACAATGAAGCTGAATTTGGACCTTTAGATTTAAATGACTTATTTAATTGAATGACTCTTTCCAAGATGTTTTGTTTATCTTTTACAATATTTAATACAACGTGAATACCTCATTCTTATAGGATATGGAGAAGTTTTGAGCCAGTCATAGTTTGCAGGATCATTATTTGCTAGTCCTTTGAGGAAAATTGACTATGGACCCTCTCAGCTCACACCATCTACTCAATGCAATTCGACAGCTCTTCAAGCTGAATTATTTGCCAGTGTTCGGTGAGTTGAGAAAATTGACTTCAAGAGATAGTTCTTTGGTATTTCCATGATAATACTACAATAGATCGGAGCCGCCTTGAATACCCTCCCTGGGAGTAAGGATCAGTGAGCTTCTTCCATCAGAGCCACCCCGACAGTTAACAAATGTAAGGAGCATGAGAAATCAAGATACTCAATCAGCCGAACCTCCACAGAATCCTATAGCTAAGTCGAATCCTCATGGGCACATTCCAACTCATTCGGAATAAAACACCAAGAAGAAGAAGAAGAAGAAGAAGACACATGAGGAGATCCACAAGAGAACATGAGATGGTGGCAAAGGAAACAATAAAGGAGGATGTGAAGGAGGAGGAGGAGGAGGTCTGAAAGATTTTTTTAGGATATGGAAAGTATAAAATGTTGTGACATAGTTTTTATTATTTGTGGATAAATTGTTATACTTTTATGATTTTAATACAATAGTTGCATTTTTCCAAAATGATTAATGTTATCATGGTTAATGTATTTATATTCATTTTCTATTTATTATGATCTTTGTTAGATGTCAAAGAAGAAATATTCTAAAGTTAAATCATAAATAAACAATGAAATTATGTATAGAAAAATACATCATCATTCTTGTATAATAAATTTGTTAATATAATAAATTTCATTACCCTTCTTGATATTTAGTTTAAATTTGATATTGTATAATTATGTTTAATCCTAAACCCTAAACTTGATGATTAAGTTTCAATTGATTATTTACATTATAAAATACACCAATTATAAATTTTTACACCTATTTTCATGAGATGTCAGGTAAAATATATTCTACGCTTTAAAAATAATAATCACATTTTCTATAAAAATACGTCTACGACAATTATAGAATTCTATTGCATAGAAATTATATATTTATTATTTGTATTAGTTTTTAGGAGTTGTTTAAAATGGGGGATAATATGCAAAATGGGGGAGAGGAGAATAATGTGTAAAATTAAACCCAACCCAAATGGGCACCTGAGGTACTGATTTGGGCTGTGCTTCCCATATCGACACCTCATGTGTCGATTGATAGCTACTTTCTTAAATACACTTTGATCATGCCTCTTTAATTAATTATGAATTATTTAGTAATTATTAAAAAACTCCCCCTTGAGATTAAACTTGAATCCTTTAAGATGAAGGCACACTGCGTTACCACTAGACGACTCTTTGGATTCCATTGGCAACCTAACATGCCCTAAAATACGTACTCGGATCTTCACGTATTCCCAATAATAGAGCTTATATAGAACGGGTTTTCTGTCACCATTAAGAATGCGTGAAAGAATAAGCACTCACTATATTCCGATCCACAATGGGAGAAAGAAGAAAATGTCTAATACAATAGAGTCAGACCGAATCTATTACAAGATAGAGAGATGAAATAACTAGTTAGTGAGAAACAAGCTTGATTGATGGAGAGAAGTACACTTGAATTCTTAATTTTGTTAGGTATATCTTTTTTGAGAAGCATTAATTTGCTTTCCTTAGATTACTGTTTGATTGTTATTTTCTAAATATGGATTATCCCGTTTTTCTCAACATAATTTCTGTAAATATTGTCATTATTTCTCAATGTAGTATGGGTTTGTTGGATGAAAAGATGTAAAGATATTTTCAATAACGTGATAATGATGATAGACTTGTAATGAAGAAATTTGTGCCTCTTTCTCATTTATATTTCTAATTTGTATTTTTTCCAAATTCCCTTTGTTATGTTTATTGGGACACACATCAGGTCTAAATAATTTCCCCATGTTAATAATTGGTTTTTTTAGAAAACTATCACAATTCATTATTAAAAAAGACGTGACAAGAAAGCCCTTGTTATGAAAGCCTAGAATTTAGTACAATTAAGGATATACGTTCATTATGCAAAACAACACAGATCATAATAATGTATTTCAAGGACAAGGACTTAATATACTACTTTGGAAGAGGTGCAAAAACAACAAAAAAATGTTTTCCTTCATAATGCAAGGGTCGAGGGCCTCCGTGAATCCTTTAGTTCTTAACCGAAAGATAATAAAACTGTCATTAAACAAATAAAATAAAACAAAATAGGGAATCACAAGTGGGGGAAGTAAAGATCCAATAGCAAACAAGATTAATGTTAAATGCTCAAAGATACACATCACATTCTTTGCAATTTTTGATGGTGGATGCAAGGTATCAGGAAGATCCTCGAACATCGCAACAAATATGTATCAGGAAGATCCTCGAACATCGCAACAAATATATACTCACTTGTCTTTCTTCTGCCAATAGGAGAATGAATTCGAGTGGAAGATCATAATTTCAAAAAAAAAATTCCAAGAAATTTCCAAAATTACTAATATTCAGTAGGGTAAGTACCTTTTTTTAGTGAAGAATCTTACAACAACAAAGTCTTTTCCCACAATTGAGTAGCGTCACTTACTTACATGGATTTTTTACCTCCACTCATATATATTTTGGGTGATTCTTGAGATTAAATTCAAATAACTAAGATCTCTTCAGATAATCTCATTCCAACGTTTCTTGGACCTTCCTTGTCCTCTCTTAACCTGCTCAACATCCCAAATCTCGCATCTTCTAGGTGGTGCTTCAACCGACCTCCTTTGCAAAAGGTCAAACCATCTTAAGCGATTTTCTCCCATCTTATCCTCTATCAATGCTACACCAGCTTTCCTTCTAATCACATCATTTTGAGTCTGATCTTTTTGTGTATGACCATACATCCACCTTAGCATTTTCATTTCTGCTATGGTAATTTTGTGCATATGTTTATGGTTCACAAGCCAACATTCTAATCCATGGAGCATAACAGGTCTGACAACTGCTTTGTAATACTTTGATTCTCAAAGGGATTTTCTTATCATAAAGAATAATAGAGGCTTCTCTCCACTTTCTGCATTTATTCTATGAGTAACATCTCCATCAATTTCCTCATCATGTTGTAAAATAGATCCTACGTATCTAAAACAATCCTTCTTTTGAATGTTATTGTCTACAATCTTCACCTCAAGTCCTCCACGGTTGTTTCCATCAAATGTGCACTCCATAGATTCTGTCTTAGCAATATTTATATGAAATCCTTTAGTCTTTTAGTAAAGGAGCATCTTAAAATTTATACAATGGGTTTTCGTCATTAGATAAACATAACAAGAAGGCATTTACCCAAGTAACAATCAACAAAGTGGAGTTTGTCTTGATTAATCAGTTTTTTGTGTACAACAAAAGATGGGAAGAAGACTCTTGAGTTTTTAATCAATTTTTTTCATGAAGTTTCACAATTGTTCCTCCATGGGTGAGAGTAAGGTAAAGTTGCTTGCATAGTTAATTTTCCCCATTTTCCAAAGGAAGCAAATGGTGTTTGGGGAGCCTGTAATAATGTTGTATTTTAGGTGCACGAGATTAGGCTTGAGAGATATGACGTTTGTATTCACGTACTTCGGGTCTCTCCTAGCTAAGTTTTTAACCGATTTTGCCAAGTAGAAAGGGTGCTAATGGTATAGGAGATACAAAACATTCTTATTAAGAACATGATCACAAATTAGTGGAAAATGATTTTTGAGAGGTTGTTTTATTTATTCTAAATCCAACCAAAGGAGGGATTGAACCCTAGTTCACATAATTTTGGAGATCACCCTCTAATGAATATAAGATACATCAACTTTATTCTCATTATTTAACCTTATATCTTAATTTATTCATTTAACTTAATTATTAATTATATAAAATTAACTTTTGAATCCTTGTAGATAATTAAGTTTAATTATTGTAAATAACCAAAGACTATATTTATTGTATACATGTGCATATTATTTTGTTTATTTTGTGAATTTTCATTATATAAGAAATCCTATAAAATTAGTGTAATATTGTAAATATTATATTGTACATTATTTATTACTCAAAATATAAAAAATAAAAAAAAATAAAATCGGCATTTTTCATATTCACAAAAATACTTACAAAAATAATACTATATATATGATGTATTTTGATTTTGCTACATGAAAGTTGTAGATCTAAAAAAGATATATAACTTTCATGTTGAATAAACTTTTATTTGGCATCACTAAATATTTAGTTTTAATATGATTTTATTTATTTATAATCTTTTATTTCATTGTACCACGTCTTGATGAAGTGCTAATGGTCTATTCTAATAATCTGTCGTAATACGACCGATTAACAATTCAACATAACCGTAGTGAACAAATCTCAGCAAAGAGATCAATGATTAATTTATCCTGGATAAGACCAAGATCGAACTCAAGGATACAAGCAATTAGTATATTCAATTAGGATTTTAAATACCTAGGTTAAGTTATTAAAGTATTATCTAGGTCAATATGCAAAATAATATGAATAGATGCTCCTTTTATGAGGTTTTAATGCAAGTCAGATTAAGAGAATGCTACATAACGTAGAAAAAACTACTTAAAAGACAACACATCTCACTAAACACTTAATAGTTTACATCACAACTTAAGCCCCTAAATTAAATTCTACATATGAATCTTAATTTATGCAAGCAATTGACCTAAGACAATAACCATTTTATGCTCTAAATCTAAGTTATCATTTCATGTACTTGATTAAATAAACAGTTCCTTCAATGCATAACCATTAGTAACTAATCAAGGAAATATGATTTACATTCAGTGGATTAATCAAAACATAAAGAACTCAATGAAATGATCAATTAGAAGCACTAATTAAGCTAAAATGAATTTGCAATAATGAAATCAATCAATTATAAATGGAGCATCTCTCCAAATTATAGTTCAACACTTATAGATCATATCATATAATAGATAACACACTATGTAGAGCATTCAACAAGCTTTCAATCGAGGTCATATTCATTAAAAAATATTTAATTTGTAAAATATATTTATGTAAAATATACTTAAGTTTAAATTTATAGACTTAAATGGAGTAAAACATGAAGTTTAAATATTGAAAATATCACAATTCAGTTCAAAATAGATCAAGATGTACTAAAACAAAGCCACATTGGCTTATATGCAAGAAAACTAGACTCATGAGTACATCTACAATTAATAAAACCTGATGGGGCCTAGGTGTAAACATCTTGGGCGGGAATGTGCTGCTCGTGACTTCTGGACCATTATGTAATTTATAGAATGTGGCATGCATATAGGTGAGGAATGGATCTAAGCTTGGTAAGGGCAAGTGGCTCGGGCCACCTGGGTGGTCTAGCTGCTTCGGGATGAGGCTCGATTCCTCTGAGCCTGCTAGCTCATGGCTGAAAGCTCGCATAGCATATGGATTGTGACATCGGATAGATCTAATGGTATTTGTATGTCGCGGGAATCCAAATTTCTCTACTATGGTGGCAAGGTAGCGGATTTCTAGTGAATGCTTCCATCCTCCTCCATGCTCCTCACACCTTGTTGGAGGTCGGAGCATCTTTGTGAGAGGCTGGTGAAGGTCCTTGAAGTGCGGAGGAGGGCTGAGGGTATCTGGATCATCGGCTCGATGAAGGGTCACTAGAGGAAGATCTTTACTACATAACTCTTCTCGAAGCTTCGAAATTGAAGATTAAGATACCTACAAGCGTTAGAAGACATAGTTAAAGTGAATAGGATTATTATTAAATGAAATGGGGAGTGAATGGAGGGCTTATTGGGTGGTCAGAGGCAGAGCCCTAATGGGTTCCCCTCCTGTGTAAGGAGGAGAAAGAGTCAAGGCAGAAGTGGTTCTAGAGAAGGGATGGGGGTTATCGGAGGTGTCAGTGAGGATAAGTGTTAATCAAGAAAGGTGATGGTGTGATCGAAATATAATGAAGACGAATGTGCGTATATGTGGAAAATGTGAGAAACAAGAAGATTAAGATACTGAGGTATACCTGGAGCAATGGCGAAGGAGGTCGGAGTGGTCGAGTCGCTTGTGAGTGAGGTCTGGAAGACATATGGCCTTCACTTGATGCACGCATGGTCGTGCAAAGCTCAAGCAACCTCGAGCAAGGCTGCGTATATGGCGTATCAATCGTGTATCTCACCAGAGATCTCCTCCATCATAGCCCTCAAACATCCCTGTACTGTTAGCAGAGGGAGGGAAGGAGACACTTGGGGAGATACTCACATACAGGTGGATAGGGTTGAATGTTAGTCGATGTGAGAGTTTTGTTCAGGTGGTGGTAGTTGAAAGGAAGTGGTTCAACCACCTCCAGTTGTCGCATGTGAAGGAGATGGCAAACTTGGAGGTTAGGCGAAGAAGAGGGTGGAACGGTCATCATGATGATTGATTAGACGAACACTCAGTCTACTGCTCCTAACAAGGTTGGAACAGTTATTGCTGTGATGACTAAGTTCTCAATAAATCAACATTCAATCCACAATGTTGATAAAATGTATAGTGCAAGTAGAGAAGAGTGTCAAATACATGGTGCAAAACAAGGACATATAATTATTAATTATAACTAACTAATAATATTTTTTGGATTTTATATTTCTTGTTTTTGGTTCTTATTTTTAATTCTGTTTGTGGGTTTTTTATTTTATTCAAAATTTTATGGATTTTACATATTTTGTATTCATTATGTTTTTTATTTTGCAAAATTTTAATTTCCTTATTGGGTTTTTAAAATAAGGTATTAATAATATAGATATAGATAACATGTATATATTATATATATGGAAAATCTCCTTTTGATTTTTAAGTCAAATAAAGTCAAAATAATTCAAAGATTTTTTTTGATTTTTTATTATTTTTCTCTATTTTCGATAGTTTTTAAAGTATTTTTCTAATTTTATGGATTTTTAAGGTTACAATTATGCAAAACAATGACTATATTAAATTCACAAACTTGTTTAGGATTTTAAAAACAAATATCAGTTCAAATTTATAAACCTAAACTATTTCAAATAGAAACTTTATATAATAAAAAAAATTAGACACGAAAAACATTATTTTGGATGTTTGTAGAAGTTATGCTAATTTCCATAAAAGTTTTAGAGTTTTTAAGTTTTTAGGGCTTCTGTTTTATATTTTTAATGATTTTTAGGTATGTAATAAAATACATTGAAATATAGCTAATATACTATTTTGTTAATTTTGGGGATATGTTTTTGATTTTTATAGATTTTTAAATGCTAAATAGGGAAAATGAGCATGCATTTGTATTTGTAAAATTTGAAAATATTTTTAAATACTAAATCAAATACGATAAAGTATTGTTCCATGCACTTAATGTATTTTTCCTATTATTTTTGTGCAAATAAAAGCAATTAATAAAATTTAAATACACAAAATAAAATTAATTAGCAACACATGAACTTATTTGTAATTAATATACATATTTCATGCATTTAATAACAAATAAACAAAATCTAGGGCACAATACGTAATATGCCCAACAACACATGATATGCGCGTGCCTCACAAGGAAAAAATGCAAATATATGAAAGTTTCTTTTCATTTCACAACTAGTCCACAAAACATAAGGGGTACCCACAAAAAGCCCAAAAGGAGCCTCACATGGAGCGACACATGAGATGACTTAGTGGGGACTAAAATGCAAAAACTAGAAAAGCTAGGGTCCAAGTGCAGAATTAACCTAAAGTTATTACATAGCAATTGGAAGTTAAGTGCTACACAGATAAAACAAAAATCTAAAGGGTGAAAGTTGTAAAATACCCCTCCTTTGTATGTGTGGCACATGTGAGGTTCCTGATCCAACGGATGCGACACATCCATTTAATTTGATCGAACGACTGATGTTGCGCACTGCTGATGAATTTCCATTTCATCACCTTTATTCTATTATTTTGTCCTTAAAAATCCTAGCTAATGCATGTAAATAACATTAATTTGTACAAAATAACATTCACTATGTATTGCATTTCTTGTGTAAATAATAATATTTTTAATGTTGAAATTATAGAAGAAAGAAAAGAAAAGAAAAATAATAAAATATCTAAGATACTTTATAACCCTAAACTCCGAAACCAAGTCAAGAATTGAATTAGTTGACAAGGAATAAAGTAGCAGGAGATAATGGCCAAAAATACAAAATACCATTTATTTATTCACTAATAAGTCATTTTTGAGATCTATTTTTTTATTTTTTGTTTCATCAAATAAATAAACTTTGTACATGAAATATACATAATATATATATATATATATATAAACATACGAAATTGATTTCATACTAAAATAATATATAGTGTTCTTTTTATACTCATAAAAAGCCACAAATCAAACTTCACAGACCCATATCTCCCAAACAAAAATTAAAAATGTATCAAAATCACCTTTAATTTATATAACTTTTCATAAGCTATTTAATGGAGGCATTTTCATATTTTTTGAAGCTAAGATATGGAAGTTGGGTTTTGGGCCCTTATTGTACATTATACCAGATTAAAATATTCATTTTTATTTATTCTTTATTGTTTCCATAATTTCATATTTTTATAATTTCGTAGATACTGTTTATATTGCATGAGCGCATTAAAAGTAGAATAAAACCATTATAGAAACATTAAAATAAAATATGTATATACAATACAAAGATGAAATACCTATAACTATGCTTGTACAATTTATATTACCTGTTTATTTAAAGTTACAAATAACATCATAAAAATATAATAAAAATATAATTGTATATATAAAAATAGGTTTAAATATATAAAATAAGAAAATAAAATAAGAAAAGAAAATATATAAAATAAAAATAAAATAGTTAAAATATAGATGAATATATCAATAAATACACCCCTAATAACTAATTTGTAATAAATAATACCAAAAATAAATAAAATTCATTATAAAACACTACATGAAATTATAATTTTTTTATTTTATAATAAAAAATCAATATAATCATGTACTATTTTTAATTAATTAATTTCAAATAATATCCAGTTTTGTCCTGTAATGCGCTTGCATGGACCAATCACAGCATGATTTTCGTTGACCTCCGGTCAACTGCCTCCCTAGGCTCTAGTGCTCATCATAATTGTCAAATCCCGAATTTTTATACTTTTTCCCGCTCTATCCATCTATCAAATGCCCTCGATTCCTTCTCAAGAAATAATCATTGATCCTCCACAAATAATGCTGAAACTGCAAATCACCTGGACAAAGCCTCGATTCTTTCCCATCCAACCGTCAATAAGGGTGCCCAACCTTGTTTATAAATAATCACCTTCGCCTCCCTCGTCTTCTTTGGTCACTAATACAAGTCTTGGAGTCTCTCTTCTCCATCTAGGGAGTACCCATCGTGACAAGAGGTGCTTCCCGACGAACTAGAACGGATCTAGGAGGATGGAGGTGCACCCCACGGCAGTGATCCGGCGACCCTGCTCCCTACCGTCGCCGGCAGGTATAAGAGTTGTTTTTGTCATTTTTTAAGTAGCATTTAGCTGTAGGTTTCATTTGCCATGCTTAGTTTAGTTTTTATTAGTTAAATTGGTGTGAAGATCCATCTTCGTAGTTCGTCGGAGCTGAGCTCCCGAGAACTCCTCCTTTCGTTAACTGCTGCCATCCTCCATGCCCATCCCCTCCCCATTGTTCATCCCGCACTTCTTCACTTTTCCCTGCACTCTGTTCACTCAGATTTTCCACATATTTGGGGATCGAGGTCTCCCTCTACCGCCTCGTCGGAGACCTCTCTACCTACACCCCCTCCTCGCCAATTCCATGCCTAACTGGGTCGAGGCACTTTTCCCTCGAACCACGATTTTGTTGATTAGGAATCACACACTAAGGACCCCATATGGGGCTCCTCGGAGGTTCCTGAAGCCCTCCCGTAAAAATTGATCTCTAGGGCTTAATCGACAAGCCCTGAACATTCTTAAAGCCGCCAATCAACGTGGACCCTTTCCAAGATTGTCACGAGGAATTTAGTTCTTGATTGGAGGCTGGAGGAGGCAGCTAGGCTCGATTGAAGGAACTCCATGGAAGTCATCTTCCATGTTCTTTCGGATGCATCCATAGTCATTTGATAGGGGTATGTTCTTCGCGTGGAGCAGTAGACGTCAGATCATCTAGAGCCACAGCCGTTCGATTGCCTTCTGCGATCTAATCACAAGCGTCTTGCACAAAAAGTCACGTATCGTTAGATTGTTGCCGTGTGTATAAGTGAGGTGTCACACCGTTCAATCATGACTACTAAGGGGTAAATTTCTACATCCTCCCCTATTTTTTATATTTATTGTTTATTCTTGTAAATAATTTGTAACGAGTAAATAAAATGGGAAAATTACATGTAGGCCCCTTCTTTTGTCATGTTACATATGGGTCCATGCCAGGTCGCCTCACGTGTTGTCCCACGCGAGGTGGCCATTTTGTAAGCACACCCTTGCTAGTTTTCATATTTGTCTTTGGTCTAATAATTTTTCAAGCATGTTGTATATTTTTATTTTAATTGCATAGAGTCCCTGAAATTTATTATATTTAAATATTTTCCCCTACCAGTAATTGTTTTTTTGTTTGATATATTATTTAAAATAGCTATTTTTCTCCAAAAATCATGAAAAAATAAATGTATGTTCCTGATTGTTTGTAGTTTCATGCCATATCTTAGTTTGCAATGTTAGACTTTGTGCTATTTATTAATAATCATTTAAAGCACAAACAGTCCCTGTCTAACATGTAAAATACCAAAAATATAAAAACATTTCTTAAAATCCCCAAAAATCTATATGTTTCTTATTTATGTATTTTTAACCTTTGGACCAAAAATCATAGACAATAGAAAATGGAAACTCCTAAAAATTGAAAACCCCCAAAAACTGTTATAAAAATTTAAAAAATTCCGAAAAACGCCAAAAAATATTTTTCTCTATCCTATAATTTTTCTCTGTATTAGTATCTCTTTGTTAAAATTGATTTAGAAAACTATTGAGTTAATTTTCTATTTTTAACTTCCGCCAATTCCATCCTAATATTTTACCCATGTTTTGAGCTATTTTTTGACTCTAAAAATACATAAAAAATAGCAAAAATTCCAGAAAAATCACAAAACATTAGACAAATATATAAAACTTAAAACAATTTATTTATATTTACTTGTATGTTATGGATATATATAGCCTATTATGCATTACAAAGAAAGGAATATAAAAATATGAAAATATATATAAAAAAGAAAATGTAAAATTATAAATTAAAAAACAAAATACAAATATAAATAATATATATATATATATTAAAATCCACAAAATCAAAATAAATGGCATGGTTGTGCATGATACTATTTGGTTAGAAATAACTATAGGCTACCAGTTGTGCTCCCCATGGTTCGATCTCTACTTACTTGCTTGTTATACCTGTGTTTATAGAGAATACTTAAATCACATTTTGTGGTAATTCATTGTATTAATCTGATAGTGGGTTAATTGTTGATTGAATATTGGGTTTTGTGAGCGGTCAATGCATCGACTGGATCTCTCATCTTGTGAGATTTCTGGACCCTCACAAAATCCTCTTCATCAAATGGCACCATTGTCGGGGGCAATGGGCGCAATCTATTTTTGTCATTTATCTTGCATAGTCATTATTTCTTATTCATTGATTTATTGGTGTAATTAATAATTGATTTTAATGTGCACATATTCATTCAATTATTCTTTGTATATAGCTCATTATGATTTCATTTGATTATCTAATGTAAATCTCCTTGTGACTTTTTTGCGACGGTCTGCCACACAAGGACGACTTCTAGGGGCCGATGCAACCAAGCTTGGTGGAAAACTGGTTTTCACCCTTGACCAGTTGGAGAGGCTACAAAGGATGCAAGGAAAGGAGACTTAGCAAAAAAAAGCTTAGATTTATTTATGTATTTATTGGTGAGAGAGAGACATACAATTTCTAGTATTTTAAAATTTGGACTCTACTCACCACAACGAGGTCCAATGCCTGGGTGTTTGTTCAGTTGGGGGCCTCATCACAGTTTTACATGTTTTATCGCCTTCTTTTCATTTGTTTCCCATAGTTTTGAAATTTTCACCTTATTTCTATTTGTTTTGTGTGTATGAGGCCCCTAGACTTAAGTTGATTGCCTCAGTAACTAGGTCCAAACCATAATAAGAATGCACGTTCCTATAGTCTCTCACGCTTGGATCTAGTCTAATAAATAAATGTTGGTTGTATGGATTTGAACTCGTGTGCCATGAAAGACATCATACAATGCTAGCAGGACCCGTTGAGGTGAGCATCACGATATCTTCAAGACCGTACTTTAGGATTTGTCTCTGAATAATTAACATATGATTTTTCACAATTAATAGTAGCTATTGTTAGGATGATTTTTTGATTACACACTACCATGTAGATAGGTTTAAAAATTATGTTTTGCATACCACATGGAGAGAGCTGGTAAGCAATGTAAGTCCTCTAACTCAATATGCAACATTAGATTCAATGATGAGATTTCCATAATTGAATCGACTCACGGATTTTTTTGCTATCTCCCTCTGATTTTGAGCACCTAGGGCTTAAATGAAAATATACAAAAATGTTAGGTGCTTGTATGTAAACAGATCCAAAAAAGTGAAAACCCAAAAATTAAAACAAGGGACTGCTAAATAAACTTTGACCTTGATTAAAATTCGTAATGGACTTTCATTGTCTTGGGTTCATAAAGCCCTCATTATTTTCAAGTACCTTAGGAGGGGACCAAAACCCCTCCCATGAGCGAGGCACTACCCGCTAAGGTTTAGAACCAAAAACGTGGTATGTAACTGCCTTATGTATCGCATGGATTTTTGAAGTAATGGTGCTTCTATCATAAGCGATCAAGTAGGGCCTTGTCAAAGATGGTGTTCCTGCCTTGTGTGGAACATCGATATGGTCTAAAGTACTGAGATTAGGCCACACCTTCATGGGTGTGTCTATCTCATCGATTTGCGTCTGAGTAGGTCCTTGCACGCTTACAGGTGATTCCATTGCGAGCGAGGACCGAAGTAGCGGTTTCTCCTATCAGCTTCCCCTCTCTATTTGTTTGGCTAAGTAGGGATCCATGAATGGTTACAAGGACCTCAAAAAGTACAGTCTACAGGTTACACAGGAGGACACGTATGAGATACTTTTCTAGCAGTTTTCTCTCACATATAAGATTAGTGTGCTATGGACTTATTAAAAGATATGCTTGAAAAAACAACTCTAAATCTGAAAAGACAATAAATAGGACGGCTTCACATGGCATTAGTTGCTGAACCCAATTTTGCGTTGTGTTTGTATGGATCTAGAATAAGGTTCAATGATCAAGTTCCGCACACTTGCGCCAATTTTTTCATTTGTGTCTTCCTTTTGACCCTCGCTCATATCGAGCCTTTCTACTATTTTACACTCTATTTTATTCCTCATTGGCCACCATATCTTTCCTCCTACATCGATCTCCTTCTTGCTTCATGATGTCAATTCGTGGATGGTTTAGTTGGGACTCCATCGATGCCCACATCGATTCCATAAACTCAACATCATCAATAATTCAAGGAAATTCCCGAGAACCTAGTCCAGACCTTGCGGACCAATCTTAGACTCCTCGCCTTCTATTTTCTGAGCACCCAATAAACTGGGATCACTTTTGTCCCTCTTTCGTTGTTGTGAATATGAGTCAATTTCAGTCCACATATTTTTCATTCACAACACTATACAATTGACCCTAATTCCATATTCATCTTGGCAGCCGGGATTTAATTTCAAGTGGTTAAATTGAGAATTTTTCACATTTTATATAGAATCTAGCCCTAGTCTTGGATCTGAACACAAAATTCATCTCTTACAGAAATGGTGTTTCAAGGAAAGGGCAAGGGTCAACATCCTCCCCAGCTTAAGAAAGGACAAATGCCAGACCAGAATTAGGTGGATGCTCAGTTGTTAACATTTAGGCCATCCAACAGCAACTGACAGAGCAGGCCTTAGCACAGACTGCATTTCAAGAGATGTTGAATGATGTGATGAATAACCAATCAAAGGAGGAGGAGGAGGAGGAGGTGCACCCTGTGATGATCTAGACGAGGAAGAATCGGAACAAGGAAGGCAAAAACCATGAAAGATATAATCCTGGAGATAGCAAGATGATTAAGTGGATCCTCATTCCACCGATGCATGCCAAGCCTCAGTTCGTGGCTCTTTTACCACCTTTTCACGAGAACACTAGCGAGGAGCCATACATTTACATGCTGTAATTTTCGCACATCTTCCCTACCACTCACTACCCCAATGTTCCCTTAGACATTGTGAAGATGATGGCATTCCCCTTCAGTTTGCAAGACAAGGCCCTATACTTGGTCAATCATTTGTGGAAGGTTGGGACAACCTGTTAGGAACTGAAATCCGCCTTACTTCACGAATTCTATCCTTTCGGTCAGCTCAATTAGATGCAACGCAAGATCAGCAACTTCTCCCAGGATGCCCATGAAACCAACCATGAAGACTGGGAGTGATTCACAGACCTAGAGGAGATGCGCCCCCATCATGAGATACGGAGGACCATTCTGATCCAACACTTCTTTGAGGGAATGAACGTAGAGAACCAAAGGCTTGTCTACGCAGCTTGTGGAGGATCTCATTTCAAGACGTAGTTTGGCACGATTTTTGAACAATTGGCCGAATGAGAGACCACCTTCTCTTCATCTCATGCATACTAGAAACAACCCCAGATCCTCCAAAATCAAGTACATATGGTAACGTCTTGTAAGGTGGAGAAATATGAGAGCTCCAACCTCAACATCATCGAGGGACATCTCTCAAAGTTCAACATTATCGAAAAGCGATCACAGCATCTCGAGAAGCTCTCTATGATCAAAAAGAGGACGCACCACTTAGATAAGATGGACTAGAACACCAAGCAGTTGGAGCTACTGGTAACAACACCATCCACAATATTCTGTTCTAAATCTAATGTTGTCATTCTCCAGAGCGGTAGGATCTTTCCTTCATCTATTGCAAGTAGAGAGAAGAATAAAGATTTGACAGATAAATCGTCATCTTCTGCATCAGTCTTGCCGGCTACGAGAATGAGTGAGGAGGAAGGAGAAGCCATGCCAACTGCCACTCATCTTCATCACCATCAACAAAAATAACAAAAAAAAAACAAAAATCCAAAATTCCCAAAAAGAAGTTCGCAACCGATGAGAAGCCACACCGGCCATGGAGGTGCCTCCAGCAGCAGTCGATCCTAAGCCAGCCGACAGAGAAAAGCCTGTGCTTTTTGCTTGTCCACCAATGCCAGCATCTCAGTCTCCAGTTTGTACTCCTTTTTGTGAATCATAAGAACAGAATATTGTGGACAAGATTTTTTTTGTAAATAAAACAATGCTTTTGATTTTGGTAATGTGAATATTCCTTTCCCTGATGCAATACAAAATTCCAAAAAAATGCAAAAAGAAAAAGTGCACTATCTGATCCTTGAGTTGTGTATATAATTAATAATCTGACTATTGAGATTCCTCTGATGAAGGACAAGGAATACATGCTCACTGTGAAGAAGGATTTGAAAGAGGCATGTACAAACAAGCGTTGGCCATCATGTAACAACAAACGCCAATAGGTAGAGAAGCACATTCTCACCATGGCCATCGTTGTAGCCATCAACAACCTCCCACAAAAAAGCAAGACAAAGGAGCACCTTTGATCAGTTGCGAGATTTTTGATCAAGGCTCCTAGCGAATCTTGCTTGACAACGGTTCCTCTATCAACTCCTACCCTCTTCACTATTGCAAGAATTTGGGCTAGGTCCTCTCAAGCAAACATAGATGATCCTTCAGTTTGTTGATTGATCCATTAAGCAACCCTGAGGTCTTTTGGAAGACGTTATGGTAAAGGTTGATTTTGTAGTCCTTGATATGGACTCACCCGTACTACTCCAGACTCCTATTATCATAGGATGACCATTTATGCGTACTTCAGAGGCCGTGGTTGATTATGGGTCTGGAAAGATCATCTTCTGCTCAAACAACGATAGAATTACAATATACATGATTAGCAAGCCTAACGTCGTAACTGATGAAAGTCATGCAGGACCGTCTGAAGTAGACTGTAACTTCATTGCAAAGATCGGAGATACACAACTCTCTTTGAATGATCCATGGACATAGGAAATCCTCTTTCTTGCAGAGGACATGGAAAGCATAGTCGATGCAACCTCTGATGATACTTGGGAGATATGATCCACTTCGCTGATGCATCTTTTTGATTCAGACATTGACTCCAGCCCGAATACAATGAGTTCATTACAGATCTGTTCGCCTCATGTTCAGAAGATCAGCAAGTCATTGAGGTCAGCACTACCTCCAAATTTCAAGTAGATCATCCTCCAACCAGAACAATCTTCGAAGTGACCACGAAACCGACCAATTTAGAACCTGAATTAAATCCACTTCCGACATGCCTTAAGTATGCTTTCCTTGCGGATGTAGAAAACATGTATCCAATCATCATTAGCAACCGGCTGACCCCAGAGCAAGAATCTCGAATCCTCGAGGTTCTATAGAAAAACTACAAGGAACTTGGTTGGTATGTTTCAGATCTTCATGGGATAAATCCTTCTCTGTGCTCACATTACATCTTCTTGGAAGAATATGCCAAGCTGTCCCAAGAATTTCAAAGAAAACTGAACCCGAATCCGAGGGACGTCTTCATGAAAGAGACCATGAAATGGTGTGCAGTAGGCTTCATTTATCCCATCCTCCGATTCCAAATGGGTGAGTGCACTGCATGTAGTTCGGAAGAAATCAGAACTCATTGTAGTTACAAATGACAGAGGAGAGGAGATATCTACTCGGATACTGATGAATCTCCATTTAATCACCTTTATTCTATCATTTTGACCTTAAAATACTAGTAAATGCATGTAAATAACCTTAATTTACATAAATGAGCATTCATACATTATTGTGCAAATTGTGTACAAAATACTATTTTAATGCCAAAATTATAGAATAAAGAAAGGAAAAGAAAAGAAAGAATAAAATATCAATGATATTTTATGACCCTATACCACGAGACCTAGGCATCTTGATTACTAGGTCGACAAGGAACAAAGTTGAGTGAGATAAGGGCCATTTATACAATAAAAACCCCTTTCAATAATTCACTTATTATTCATTTTTGGGACCTATTTTATTTTTCACTTTTTATATGCCAAATAAAGAAACTTTTATACACGAAATGTGTAGATAATAAAATATAGAAAAATACAAAAATGAGTTTATACAAAAATAATATAAAAATAAAGGTTATACTCTGAATAAATTTCTGAAATCCCAACTTCTTAGACCCACATCTCTCAAATAAAAACTCAAAATGTATTGAAGTCATCCTTATTGTATATAACTTTTAATAAGCTATTTAATGGAGGTGGTTTTATATTTTTGGAGTTAAGGTGTGAAAGTTAGGTTTTGGACCCCTATTATTAATTTACCCGATTAAAATAGTTATTTTATTTATTCATTATTATTTTTACAATTTATATTTTTATATTTTCTAAATATTATTAATAATATATTTACATATTAAAACTGAAATACACAATAAGTAAAACATTAAAATAAAATATGTAAATAAAATACACAGATGAAATACCTATACCTATATAAGTAATACAACTATTTATTTAAGTATATATATCATATCATAAAAATATAATAACAATATTAATGTATCTAAAAATAAGTTATAAATATATCAAATTATAAATTAAAATAATAAATTTAAATATATAAAATAAAAATCAAATACATTAAAACATAGATGAATATACCTATATTACAACCCTAAAAAGTAACTTGTAATTATATACCTCTAAAAAATAAATAAAAATTAAGATAAAATATTAATGAAATAAAAAACAATTTTTATTTTATAATCTAAAAAAAATCATTTATTAATTAATTTTGAATTTCCAATCTTTTCTGGCATGGTTTCTTCTAGTTGGTCCATGTGGACCAACCAGGAGGCCTGGTCAGTTGACCTTGGTGAACTGACATGCCTACATCTGCAACCCTCTGACACCTTGCTTTGACCCGAGCTCCATCGATTTTTATGGCCCGCTCCTTTCATATTTTCTCCTTGATCATGTTGGATCTTTTTCTCCTCGATCTTTGGTGAATCACACCAGATGATTGTCTCAAGGATTAGATCACAGATGCACCTACTCTCCTTGATCGAAGTCCCTCATTCCACCACGTTGTATATAGACAACCCCCGACCTTCTCTTCTAGTTTTAAACCTTCTTAGCCCTAATTATACCCTCCACTCTTGCGCTCTAGACCATAGGTAGTGACAGTACCTCCTCCTGCTAGTTGGGGTAGCTTCAGGCAAAGGCTTAGGTGCGCTTCCACCCATCTCCGACGAAGTCGTCGTCGAGGTCGTTCTTCCCGGTCCAGACCGTTGAGGTCCCCCTTTTCTGTCTTGGTTCTATCTTAGTTGTATCCCTAGGTATATTGCTATCTTTTCTTTTTATTTTTGTGCTCATTTTAGCCGTAGATCATCCGCCCATAGTCCTCTCGAGCTGAGCTCCGATGAACTATTCACTGCGTGCACTACCTGTTGTTCGACCCGAAACCACCTCCATTCGCGTTCACTTCGCCTTCTCACAATCCACCGCAACTCCGTCCACCTTATTCTTGCATAAGAACTTGCCATCAGCATCTCCTCCCTCGTCGCTCGCTAAAGGGGCTCCGCCCACATCACCTTCCACCCGTTCCGCACCCCGGGAGCTCCAGTTTTTGCCTCAAACATTTCCATACATGAGAAGAATGAGAACAGAGACTCTTCGAGCCTCATCAATCTACAGGTTCAACTCCACGTCTACCTTCGCTACTAGCCATCTCCAAAGCTCCCCGACTTAGTTTGATACATCACATCAATGTGGGAGGTGCCTGTGAATCTTTTTGGATCACCAATGGTGAGGGAGAATCTCAGAGCGTGAGGATTTTGAAGATTTAAGTTCATCCAAGTCCTATTCTTTGTGTGTTCTTCCTGAGCTCTTTAGCGTCGTTTGATCTTCGTTTGTTCTTTGTGAGGCACAACGACCATCGGATCAGGCCACTTCATCGCCATCAGGTCATCCCTGATGATCTAATAGTGGCTGATGATCTGAAGTGTCATCGCGCCTTGTGGACACAATACATGTATTTGTTGATTGCTAGCCACCGCCCGATCGCACGCAGTTGTGTATTTTGTCCATTTTACCTAATGCATTTTGTATTTTATTATTTAAGACTTAAAAATTCATATGTCATTATTTAGTTTCGTAATATTTGTAGTTAGACCCATTAACTTTCTATATTTGCTATTTAGTCCATGCCACGTCACCTCACGTGATGCCCATATGTGAGGAGACATTTTGCAAGCGTCCCCTAAAATATTTTGTATTTATATTAGACCCAAAAACTTTTTGTGCACATTTATTATTTCTGAAGAAATTGAAGTTTGTCCCCTGTGCTTGATTTTATTTACAAAATGCCCTTATCAGTAATGTAGTTTCTCTTTGTTGTTTCTAGTTATTTCAAATAGCAAATTTGCTCCAAAAAATCCACCAAAATAGGCTTAGGTTCTTGTTGCAATGTGCTTCCACGCTATATTTTATTTCTCAATTTAGAACCATTTATTATTTTATAAAATTCAAAAGTAGACTATTTTTCCATTGTCTACAATATAAAATGCATAGAAATATAAAAGTTTTTGAAAATTTCCAAAAACTTATAATTTATATTTACTTAGTTATTTTACAACTCCAGACCAAAAAATACGTAAAAATTATAAAATAAAACTCTTAGAAATTAAAAAACATCAAAATTCCTTATAAAACATAAAAAATCTCTAAAAATACAAAAAACATTTCCTATTTTTGAATTTTATTTATAGTATTATATTTATATTAAAATTAATTTGAAAGGTTTTGGACATCATTTTATATTTTTAATTTCCTTCTCAATTTCAGGTATTTAATTAAACCCTGATTTAGTACATTTTTGACTTTAAATAAATAAATATATACACACACATATAAATTAGCAAAAAATTCCTAAAAATCATAAAATAGTAAAATAATAATTAAAACCCAAAAATATTTTTTCTTCATTTTCACTATTATTATTTATATATACCCATCTTACATTATATATATACTCTTATATATAGGAATATTATAATTTTTAAAGAAAAAGAAACATAAAAATATAATATAAAAACATAACATTAAAAATTAAAATACAAAAAATATAAAACCAAATTATAATAAAAAATTTTAAAATTGAAGACCCATAAAAATTCATTTTGGCTAAGTAATTGAGTGATAAATTGTATTTTGATTCTTTGTCTTGCTTGCTCTACTCTATTGCTTCCCGTGTTCGACCCCTACTTGCTTGCCATTATACATTTTTAGTAGGGTATAATAAATTTTAACACTTACTTGTTATTGTTTTATTATTTGTGTGGGTTAATTCTTAAAACATCGAGAGGATTCGAGTAGTCACCTCAGCAACAGTTAGCCTGATTTGTCAGGCCAATATTTAGCGACTCCTATTCTCTCATTATTTCAGGTACAGACATCATAGCATGTATGTGTTGACGACCGCTGCCTCAATGCAACAACTAAGAACGACCACTTCCCGTGTTGTTTGATAATTAGGGAAAATTGAGGGTCATATGGTTTCACAAGGTGAAGCCACGGTCGATGTGTTGACTACTCAATAAATCGTAATTAATCGATAATTAATCCACAATATAAATCAAGCATATAAAAAAGTGGAGTTAAAAATTATTATACCTCTACAACAAGTGTGTATAGTGTAAGCATGTGTAATGGTCGAACTCAGGGAGCAAACGGCAGATTATGCAAAATAAATGCGCCAAAAATTTGTTCATATATCTTGTCCATTTTTTATTATTTTTATGGGTTTTTGATTTTATAATATTTTAGGGATTTTTTTATTTTATAATTTTATTTTGTCTTTGGTTTTATATTTTTGTATTTTCTTTTATATTTTCAGTTTTTTATATTTTCTTTTTCTTTTAAATATGTATATAATACAACTATATATAGAGAATATATATAGTATATAGAATAATATACTTATAAATATTTGTAAGTATAAAAAAAATAAAGACTAAAAATTATTTTTGCGTTTTATATATTTTTCTAATGTTTTTGAGATTTTTATGGAATTTCTGCTAATTTTTAGGTTTTTTCAAAAATATACCAATTTAGGGATTTAATAAATAAATCAAAATTGATTTGAATATTAAAAATAATAAATAGATCCAAAATTACTCGAATCAATTTTAATATATTGATAATAATATAAATAAAATTATAAAATACAAAAACATATTTTTGGATTTTTAGATTTCTATAAAGTTTTTGGGGTTATTATGGAAAATTTCCCAATTTATTTACACTTGACATTTTATTGACAAAATTAATAAATAAATTTATAAAAAGTCAGGGCAAATTATGCAATTACGCCACTAAAGCATGCCATCGAACGGTGTGCTTTCATCACTTGCCATGCGTCTTCATCTGGAGGAGCCATACTGCTTTACCACTGCACGATCAGGATTAGATCACGGGAAGCGATCTAGTGGTCATGGGCATCTGCATCCAATGACTCCTAGAGAGTCTGAAGAAGAGGCTCGATCCGAGGGCTCTGAACCTCCCTGTAAGAACATGAAAGAATAGAGCGGGTGTCGAGCTTTGATCGATGTTATGACGCATCTCTAGAAGTCTTTATCTGCTCCATGGGAAAAGAAAGGGAGCAGAGGTATCCCTCCATCCGTTGGAGGCTTCAGAATGGCTTGAGGGTCGTCGGAGCTCTTCCGAAGGGTAGAAGACAAGGAAGAGCTCCAGGAATCTTGGGAGAATTGCAACATGGATCTAGCTATTCTTGAAAGCTCGTGGGACCTATAAAAACAATCCTGGGTCGAACTTGAATTCGGGACAACTATTCGAAATCTTAGGGAAACATTTGATTTCTTATCTCATGTCTGCTTTTTATGAAAAAATACTAATGAAAGGGGAGGGTTTCCTCAAACAACAACCCCTTAGCATGCGAGATGAGTGGTTGGTGGAGTGGGATGGCGTGCCTCCAATGTACGGAGGAGGGGAGACACGAATCTCTAGATCCACAAAGGATTGGGTGGAATGGGAGGCTTGTGTTGAAGGAGAAGAGTTGTGGAAGGTAGTGAGGGTGGAAGGCATGGTCAGAGATAGACCGTGAATGATGAAAACACGACCGGAGCTCGAGAGCTCCGATGAGGGTAACCTTATTAAACTAACCTAAACTGTTAATTAACATATGAAATAAAATGCATAAAATCGAACCTACGAGTTACAACTACATAGCAAACATGAAAACACATCTCATATACCTGGGATTTGACTAGGGAGCAGAGGTGTCCTGCGACAGCCACCTTGGGTGCACCCCCTCCTCTCCGAGCTCTCAGACCTCAAAGTACTCCAGCTGTCACTTGGATACGTACTATGCAAAGGTTTAAGGGCTCTAAGACTCGGAAAGTGACCAAACATTGAAGGAGGAGGAGAAGGTTTTATTTATTAACATGAGGAGGACCCTCATTGGTCAGCTAATTGAAAGAATTTGGTGCTATATACAATGGATATGAAGCATTGTCGTGGATCATGGATGATTAATCTTGATTATAGCGTGAAGATTGGGTGAAATCGACGGAAGAGATGCTCGAGAAAAATGGCGTAAAATCAGGGACTCGACAGGGCCATCAAGTCATATGCCCTGGAGGGGGAGTTAACCAGGGTCTACGGTCGGGGCAATCTGATTGGTCCAAGTAGGCGCACTACATGACACAACAACATGGATTATTTGAAAATAATTATTTAAAAATAGTAATTTATTTTATTAATTTTTAATTATAAATTTTTTTGTTATTTTATTTAATATGTTATTACACTTTTTATATATTTTTGGCGTTATTTATTAGTAGTTATTTTTAGGGGTACATTTATAGGTATATTTATCTATATTTTGTCTATTTTATTTTTATTTTATATATTTTTATTTTTTTATTTTATTATCTTATTTTAAATATTTTTATCTTATTTTTAGGTACATAAATATATTTTTTGTATATTTTTGTGATGTTATTTGTATCTATAAATATATATAGGTATAAATATATATTTCATCTATGTATTATATACATTATTTTATTTTGAATATTTCCTTTGGTTTTTTTATCTATATAATTTAATATAATATAAATAATTTACAAGAGTATACAAAAATATATAAAAGAATAATGAAAGAATGAATTTCATTTTATTTATTTACATATATTATCATAGGTATTTTTGCCTATGTTTTTATATCGACTTATTTTATTTTGTCTTTTATTTTTGTTTTATTTTGGTTTTAATATGTACATGAGTTATAGATAATATTTAAAAAATCATAAAAATATAAAATTATAAAATAATAAAGAATGAATAAATTGAATATTTTATTCGGATACACTTTACAGTGAAAAATTTCACATCTTAACTCTCAAATTATGAAACTACCTTCATTAAATAGCTAATTAAAAGTTATACTAATTAGAGGTGATTTTGATATATTTTGAGTTTTTATTTATAAGATATGGGTTTGTGAAGTTGTGATTTTGGCTTTTCATTTTCTATATAAAAAGTGCACTAGATATTATTATTGTAAAAATTCAATTTTGTATTTTTATTTATATTATTATCTATAACTTTCATGTTAAAAGTTTATTGATTTGATGTGTTAATAATAAAGAATAAAATGGGTGTCAAAAATGAATAATTGAATGAATAAAAGAATTGGGTTTTTGTTGTATTTTAGGCTCTTATCCCCCCTACATTATTCCTTGTCGATCAATTAAATTCTTGACTTGGTCTTGGGGTTTCGGGTCATGAAATACCGTTGGTATTCTTTTTCTTTTCCTTCTCTTTGTTATATAATTTTTCCATTAAAAATAATATTATTTACACAATAAAATGAATGCTATTTTGTACAAATTAATGCTATTTACATGCATTAGCTAGGGTTTTTAATGCCAAAATGATAGAATAAAGATGATAAAATGGAGATTCATCACCCCCCATACTTGCCTTCGCTAGCCTCTAGAAAACACTTATGAAATAAGTACAAAAAGAATAAAGAAGAAAAAAAAAGAAAGAATAAATGGAATTGATTTTAATCATCAAACTTGTCTTCAGAAAATCAAATTTTGGAGCTCAGATCACACCTTGGTGTGAGAATGTGTGGAACCTAGTCGAAAACCAAATTTAAAACACAACATCCTTTTAGAGTCACAGAACTCGGTTCAAACCACCTCAATAGCCATGTCAGAACTAGCCTACATCATACGCAAACCCTTATGACTATGAAGATGACTTGTACAATGTAAGAGATAGTAGCTCTCCCCAACTAAAAGGACATAATAACTAACTTCTCTAGAATGACAACATATTGATTCCCCAATCCAACAACTCTTTCCTCGAGGAGGGGGGTATTCCCGTCTAAGTTCAAGTGCATCCGACTCAAGAGGAGGAGGTGGAGATAAGAATGGATGGTAGCCAATGTAGCTACGTATCTTTGGATGCATGACCGGTGTAGTCAAGTCATCCTGCTGCAGGCTCACATGGTATAACATTGAGTCTCAAACTTGCTTATTGACTATACAACATATGTATACTCCGCATGCATTTTATTTTCAATCAGACATGTCCACTTTTTTGGAGTTTTTTTTTGGAAACTATATACAACAACATTTACATAAGGAATTTTTCCTCTAGAGTCAGAAGATTATCCCTCTTTTGATGTATTATTGCAACCTACACTCTCCTGTCGTTAGACCTTATGGCTAGGATGGGTTGGGGTGCACTTCCCTCCTAGATGAGGATGAATGTTTCCACTCATGTGTGTCTCAAATAGAAAAATACAATCCCCTCACCACTACAATTGAGTTGAGCCAAATGAAAGGTGCAAGTTTTCAAGTTAGGTCACGACTGACAAGAGTCATGTGTGCATCTCAAAAAATTCTAGTTAGTCACTTGAGGTGACTTGAACCGAGCCTTGAGTCTCAAAGAATTGAATCCCAATGGACTTGAAGTACCTTAATAGAGTTTCCGTAAGGTTCTAGTGAAGTTAGGTAAAGTAAGGTCCAACCAAGCTCCCATCATCGACTTTACTTAGACTAGTTCAATCATTAAGCACAATCCGAAAAGAATGTGAATGTTATGCCAATGTTATGTATAATGCAAAAAAATGATGCAATTTTCAAAAAGAATTTCGCAAATAATTGAAATAAAAAGAGTATTGGCACAAAAATATAAAATATGTACAACTATTTACAGGGATGCGCTTCTTTTATTTATTTACAAGAAGTAAGACTTGCAAGAATTTACAAGTTAATTGTTATTTATTCTTATAGGTACATATGTACAATTGGTAAGAATTATTATTATTATTATTATTATTATTAAATGATGCATATATTCCTCAAACTTATTTGAAAACATTTTGAAAACTATAGTACAAAATAGTTTTTGCAATTACAAACATTTGAAACGCATTTTGCAAAGATTTTTCGAATAATATTTATAGATTTTTCAAAGTATTTTTGCAACCATTTTTCAAACCATTTGTAAGTAGATTTTCAAAGCATTTTATTTTACTTAAAGAAAATAATTTTACAAATCAAAACATTTTTACAAAGGTTGAAAAAATTTTACTAGAAGTTTTCCAAACAAATCAAACCATTTTTCAAATTATTTTGTAAAAATATTTTTAACCTGATTTATTAATCAGTATATACAAAAAGAATTTGAGGAATGCATTTTATTAATTTAATGAATTGTATATGTATAATAATATTTTATCCATATTTTATTATTTATAATACGAAAGTACGAGTTATGGCTAAAGCATACACAGAGTATACAACCCCCCTACACTTAGCTTGAGCTATATCCTCATAGATCGAATAGAAAAAAGAGAAGACGTAACTCGTACTGAGTAAAGAAAAGTCTAAATAATAAAAGGAATAAGGAAGGAATAAACAAATGAGAAGTCAATCTTTCCCCCCTATACTTAGGATTAAAGAATCCTAAGTATTGCAGACTGTAGTCTACATGTCAGGAGGGTCAAGGGTGGGAATGAACAGATCACATCTCGGACTATCTCCCCCTATACTTAGAGTAAGATATCTCTAAGTATAATAGAGAAAATCAACAATAGAGGAGACAATTAAAGGAATCAAAGAATGAAAGGACTCATGGTGTACACCCCCTATACATAGGACAAAATACATCCTAAGTATAGAAAATTGAAAAAAAGGGAGGACACCTCTTCAGTAGAAACTGAAAAAATGGAAATGAAAAGAATAAAAGAAGAAAAGAAAAGAAAAGAGAGAATAAGTTGTATTGATAGAAGAGAATGTATGCACCACTTCCTCTATACTTAGGGTAAAAGATCCCTAAGTATAAGCAACGACATGAGTGATGAAACAGAACAAGAAAGAACAACACGGTGTGTACCCCCTATACTCAGGACAAGGAATGCCCTAAGTATAGACACACAAATATGACGAATGATCTGGGCTACACATTATATATGCAAGAAAGAGGGAATCGAAGACAAAACACGTTTATATAACAAGTACAGACTGGTGAAGTACATGATGGTATCTGATAATCGGATACCGTACTCTCATCATCGTCTCCCTATGAGAATGGTGTTGCAATCAGAATGCCAAAAAGACACCTGGGTATACAATCAAGTGGGTGTAATATACCGGTGAAAACAGATCTAAAAGTAAGCCATTAATCGGTAGAGTGAAGTGGATCATCGGCTCATACAAAAGGAAGGAGAGATCGGAGCTGATACCGTGAGACATGGAGGAAGAGTGAGCAGTGTTGTATCCCCCAAGCCAATCAAAATCTTAAGAAGGTACCAAAAGTGAAGAATAGGAGACTCTATATGCAACAGGATATCCGATGGTCATAGGGTCAACGGATCAGGGATACACCGAATAACACAAGACATGGCTCAACCATATGAGGGTCGTCAGGGTGAGCAGACTCAAATGAGTCAAAAATATCAAAATAATCAGAAAACTTGGCTCTGTGCTCCAATAGATTGGAGACACTACTAGAGAGGAGATCAAATACACAAATCAGAAGACTCGGCTTCGTGGTCCACCTAATAGGAGACACAAGAAGTGAAATCATGTACCTACAAAATGATGTATCCTCTCACAGATAACCCTCAAGGAGCGATACATACTAATCAATGAATAATCAGAACAGAGCTCACCCTTGAAAGGGTCGTTAAGGTGAGTGGACTCAAAGAAGACATATCCATCAAACAGATCAGAAGAAGCGGTCTCGGTAGGTGACAGATCGACTACCAGCAGAAGAGACTGACATGTCAAGAAGATGTGGTAACATCCCACACATAACCTTGGGGAGCATACTACCTACTAAGCACAGAATAATCAGAGGGAGAGGGCTCATCGTTGAGAGGACCGTTAAGGAGAGCGGAATCAAAGGAGTCCCGACAGCTAGGTCTCTTGGTCCGACAGATCAGACACATGCTCAGACAATGAGACCGATAACATATATCCAAAGAATCAGTTTCGTGCTTCAACAAGATGGACACACAAGATCGGAGTGAAACTAATGGTAAAGAAAATGTTGCATTTTTCAGCAGATAGTCCTTGGAGAGTAATGCAAGATAAGTTAATGATGATCATGGGACTGCCGACATCAAGTCTTGGGTATTCCAAAATAGTCTATCAATCCTCAGTCGGAGGGCATAAGATCATGTGAGGGATAATAGATAATTAGGTCAATCGCAGTACGACCCCTCAAGTCAATCAAAGTAGCTGAGATGGCTTAAGATGTAGGCAAAAATCCTCTAAGTGCTACGGGTGAATGAGAGAATCAAGAGATACAAGATGGATCAGTCAAGGAGATGAGAGAAATCACGTGGGTTGTGGGCACTGTCGCTTTGAAGTACATGAAGAGATAGCACATCAAGTGTGTGAATCAAGACATATCGAACCTCATAATAAATCATATAGTCATAGCTTGTGGTATCATTATTAAATCATCAAAATGAATCGCATCCTCAATCTAGTGTGCGAGATAAAAAATCCTCCATAATGAATCACACATGGTAATTGTGCCAAAAATCAGACCCTCAATAGTATCTATGCGCATATCGAATTCAGATACACCCAAAGTAGGACACCAATCTCAGTGTCCTCAAAACGTGCTCTGCTTACTCAAATAATCAATGGAAGTCGTAAACCTCTATGCAGGCCCTATCTATAAGCACAACTATCCCAGATAGAAGAAGGGATGATACAGAAGAAAAGGGGAGGGTGGGCAAGATCAAAGTGGACATAGACAAAATTGTGGTTCAAGGAGAGGGTCTCCTTGAACCGAACCAGAAATGGGTGATATGGTCAAAGAGAGTAGCTGCAAAATCTGGCTAAGGTGGTGAAGATCAAGACCTCATATCACGACTCACATGCACGTGGGGAAATATATAAACAAGAGAGGGTGAAGGACTCAATGATCAAAATGACTCACATTCCTAGGATTGAAAACTTAAAGAGGATGAAAACATAGATGGGCTCAAAATCACAATCACTGTACCAAGCAAACCCCCAGTTCACCTACTCAACATGTGAAGACTAAGATGGTGGTCTTTTATCTTTTCAATTTTAGAGTTAGGTGATCTCAACAAAGTAGTACAAATCGAAATAAGGTCTGGGAATTGGGCACTAATCCTTAGCATGTGTGTAGGAATAAAATGCTCGAAAATGATGGGGTTGCTCTCCCCAAAGTAATGAATCCATTACGTGCTTATTTTTATGCTCCAATAGAGTTAGCAGTCCCAATTTTATTTAGGTTATCACTTGGTTATTTTTCAATGCGCGTATCTAATAATTATTTCAATTCCATTTAGCATCCTAAGAGAACAAAATCAAAGGGAGAAAGTTGGAAAAGTCATGCAAGTTAGAAATCTATGATGTATGCAAAGTCAGAAGACTTATAGTGCTTCCCAGCTCTCTCCATGTGGGATGTATAACAAAATTGAAAATTACACTACATGCAATGTAATCCGATCAAATTGCCCTAAAATAATAACTGCTATTATTGTGAATCACCATATGTTAATTACTTGGAGACAGACCTCAAATTCTGATTTTGGAGACATCTCGGTGCCCGCCACAATGGGTCCTTCTAGCATTGTATGATGTCTCTCATGACTTATGGGTTTGAATCTAAACATTTAACATTTATTATTTGGCTAAATCTAGAAGCGAATCTATAGGTACATGTAAAGATATTATGTCTTTGGACCATAATCTATCGAGCAAGCAAGTCCTAGGCTAGGGCTCATTCACATAAAAAAATAAAACAAAAGTAGGAAAACAAAGAAAAGAAAGCGATAAAAACATGCAAAAAATACGGCAAGGCTCCCAAGGGAACAATCACTCGGGCACCAGACCTCACAAACTAGTTGTGTCTGTGGGAGATCGAATTATTACAATTATATTTCACTCTCTCACATGAACATACACAATAATAATGTAGAATAAATAAAATACAAAAAGAGACTATCTTCAAAAATTTCCTTAGACCGTCCTTACTGTTCTCTCCTACCAGCTAGATCTGAAAGCCGGCTCTGCTTTGCTTGGGTGCATCAACCCTCTTAGGAAGGCATTCTTCTCATTGTGGTCCCTCACATCAAGGTCAAATAAAGGAAAAGGTTAGAACAGTCACAATTCAAATAAATAATGAAAAATAAATAAATTACAGTAATGAATAAACGCTACAAAATGAATAAATAGACAAGAGAGTATGAAGAAATAAAGAATCCCAATCTATGCGGCGTTGTTCCCCAACAACGGTGCCATTTGATAACCAGGGAAAATCAAGAGTCGTATGGTTTGACAAGGCAAAACCACAGTCGATGTGTTGAACACTGAATAAATCCTAATTAATCAACAATTAACCCACAATATAAATCAAGCAATGAATATAAAAAATATGGAGTAAAAATTTATTATAACTCTACAAGAAGTGTGTATAGGGTAAGCATGTATAGAAGTCAAACTCACGGAGCAAACAATAGATTGTACGAAATAAATGCATCAAAAATTTGTTCTTATCTTTTGCCCATTTTTATTTATTTTTGTGGGTTTTTATTTTATATTTTTTAGATATTTTATTTTTTATAATTTTTATTTTATCTTTCGTTTGATATTTTGTATTTACTTTTTATATTTCCATATTTTTATATTTTCTTTTTTCTTTTAAAAATATATAATATATAGAGTATATATACAATATAGATTAATATACTTATAAATATTGGTAGATATAAAGAAAATACATAATAACAATTATTTTAGGGTTTTATTATCTATTTTTCTAGTAATTTTGTGATTTTTCTGGAATTTTTGCTAGTTTTTATATGTTTTTAAAGTAAAAAATATCCAATTTAGGGATTTAATAAATAGATCAAAATTGACTTGAATATTAAAAATAGTAAATAAGGTCCAAAATTACTCAAATAAAATTTAATATATAGATAATAATATAAAGAAAAATTATAAATTAGAAAAACATATTTTAGAATTTTAAATTATTTAGATTTTTTAAAATATTTTTATATTTTTATAAAGGTTTTTTGGGTTTTTAATTTTTAGGAGTTTTCTTTTTTCATTTGTAGTGATTTTTGGCCTAGAGTTAAAATATGATAAAATAGACAATATATGATTTTTGGAATTTTTCAACATGTGTTTTTTTTATTTTTTGGTATTTTCTACAGGAGACAGAACAAAAAGGGGCTCCTTTTGATTTTTAATAAATGATTAAATTGCTCAAAAATGCAAGAAAAATATATAGCGTGAAGGTACAAAGCTACCCAACGTCTAAACCTATTTTTGCATGATTTTAGGAGCTAGGGTGATATTTTTAATAAATAAAATCCAAGCACAAAAAATACATAAACTGGAAGGGGCATATTTCCACTTAAAATAAAGATCAAGAGTTCAAATGCAAATGTGCCAAAAATATACAACGTAAAAATTATTAATGAACTAAAAATTAGTACAAAAAATACCATGGGCTTACTTGAAATTTGCCCAGATCACGTAGGATGGTACGTAAGTTGAGCTAAACCGGGCCTAGTTGAAACATGCAACAAGTACGTGGGCGGGTATGCAAAATTTTCCAATTTATTTACACTTGACATTTTATTTACAAAATCAATAAATAAATCAACAAAAAGGCAAGGCAAAGTATGCAATTACCCATTAAAGTGTGCCAACGTACGGTGGGATTTCATCCACTTGCCACGCATCTTCATCTGGATGGGCGATACCTCTTCGCCATTGGACGATCAGGATTTGATCATGGGAGGTGATCTGATGGTCATGGGCATTTACATCCAATGGATCCTAGAGAGTCTAGAAACAAGGCTCGATCTGACGGCTTTGAACCACCCTGTAAGAATAGGGGAGAATAAAGCGGGTATCGAGCTTCGATCGACACTATGGCGCATCTCCAACGGTCTTCGTTTGCTCCAAGGGCAACAAAAGGGAGCAGAGGTGTTCCTCTATCTGCTGGAGGCTTCAGAATGTCTCGTGGGTCACCAGAGCTCTCCTGAAGAGTCAAAGAAGAGTAAAATCTCCAAGAACCTTAGGCGAATCACAACTGGCTCCAACTATTCTTGAGAGCTCGCGGGACCTGCAAAAACATTACTAGGTCGAGGGAGAAGTTCCTCGACCACTTAGCATGCGATATGAGCGGTTGGCAGAGCGGGGTGGCGTGCCTTCAGAGGAGGAGAGACACAAATCTCCAAAACCACTAAGGATCTGGGAGGAACGGGAGGTTTGGGATGAAGGAGAAGTGTTGGGAAAGGTAGTGAGGTGGAAGGCGTGGTCAGAGACAGGCAATGAACGATGAAAATATGGTCGGAGCTCGAGAGCTCCGATGAGGATAAGCTTATTAAACAAACCTAAACTACTAACTAATACGCGAAATAAAATGCATAAAATCGAACCTACGAGCTACTACCTAGAAAACATGAAAACACAACTCTTATACCTGAGATTTGACCAAGGAGTAGAGGTGACCGATGACGACCACCTTGGGTGCACCTCCCTCCTCCGCGAGCTCTCCAGACCTCAGGGGACTCCAGCTGTCACCTAGATACGCACTATGCCATGGTTGAAGGGCTCTAAGACTTGGAAAGTGACCAAAAATTGAAAAAAGGAGGAGAAGGTTTTATTTATCAACATGAAGAGCACCCTTAGACCGGTTAATTGAAAGAATCCAGTGCTATGTACAATGGATATGAAGCATTGGTGTGGATCATGGATGATTGATCTTAATTGTGGCATGAAGATTGGGCAAAATTGATGGATGAGATACTTAGGAAAAATAGTATTAAATCAGGGACTTGACATGGGCGTCAAGCAAAATGCCCAAGAGGGGAAGTTGACCTGAGGTCAATGGTCGGAGCGATCTGATTGGTCCAAGTAGGCACACTACAGGACAAAACAACCTGGATTATTCAAAATAATATCTAAAAATATCAATTGATTTCATTAATTTTTTATTATAAAATAAAAATTGGTTATTATTTTATTAGTATTTGATTATGATTAACTTATTTTTTGGTGTTATTTATTAGTAGTTATTTTTTAGGGGTATATTTATTGGTATATTTATATATATTTTTTGGCTATTTTTATTTTTACTTTGTATATTTTATTTTATTATTTTATTATCTTATTTTATATATTTATAACTTATTTTTAGGTATATAAAAATATTTTTATTATATATTGGTGATGTTATTTGTATCTTTAAATAAAAAATATATTATATAGCTATAACTAAAGGTATTTCATCTATGTATTATATAAATTATTTTATTTTGATGTATTTTATTTAGTTTTATTATATCTTCATGTTTTAATAGAATATAAATGATATTTACAAGAGTATATAAAAAATATAAAAGAATAATGAAAGAATGAATTTCACTTTTATTTATTTACATGCATTATCATAGGTATTTTTCCCTATGTTTTTATATCGACTTATTTTATTTTGTGTCTTCTATTGATTTTATTTTGATTTTAATATGTACATGAGTTATAGATAATATTTACAAAATTATAAAAATATAAAACTGTAAAAATAGTAAAGAATGAATAACTTCAATATTTTATCCAGGTATACTATACAGTGAGGGTCCAAAACCTAACATTCACATCTTACTTACAAAAATATGAAACCACTTCATTAGATATCTTATTAAAAAATATATATAATTAGGGGTGATTTTGATGTATTTTGAGTTTTTATTTGGAAGATATGGGTCTGTGAAGTTAGGATTTTGGCTTTTTATTTCGTGTATAAAAGTAAATTGTATATTATTTTTATATAAATCCAATTTTGTATTTTATTTATATCATTATCTAAAACTTTCTTGTTTAAAGTTTCTCGATTTAATGTATAAATAGTAAAGAATAAAATGGGTGTCAAAATAAATTATTAAATGAATAAAAGAATTGGGTTTTTGTTGTATTTTGGGCCCTTATCTCCCCCTACTTTATTCCTTGTTGACCAATTCCATTCTTGACTTGATCTCATGATTTAGGATCATAAAATGCTTTTGGTATTTTATTCTTTTTCTTTTCCTTCTCTTTATGATATAAATTTGGCATTAAAAACAATATTATTTGCACAATAAATGCAATAAATAGTGAATGCTATTTTGTACAAATTAATGTTATTTACATGCATTAGCTAGGGTTTTTAAGACCGAATTGATAGAATAAATGTGATGAAATGGCGATTCATCATTGTTCATTGATCAAGTATTGGAAGGACTAGCTGGTAAGGAATTCTTCTGCTTTTTGGATGGGTACTTTTGGTACAATCAAGTGGTAATTACCCCTAAAGACCTAAAGAAAACAACCTTCACTTTCATGTTCGACACCTATGCTTTCATGAGAATGCCCTTTAGACAATACAATGCACCAGCGACATTCCAGAGATGCATGCTTGCAGTCTTCATCGAGATGGTAGGAAGTTTTCTTGAGGTGTTTATGGACAACTTCTCCGTCTATGGTGATAGCTTCGATTCTTGTCCCATGCACTTCGACATAGTACTTCAGAAATGCCATGAAGTCTTTATGGTATTATCATGGGTAAAGAGCCCCTTCATGGTCACAGAGGGGATTGTGCTGGATCATGTCATTTCCAAATGTGGCATGGAAGTTGACCCAACAAAGGTGGATGTGATTTTCAATCTAGATCCACCTCAGACAATCAAGAATGTGAGGTCATTTCTGGGGCATGTGGGATTCTGTAGAGGATTCATCTGTGATTTCAGTCGCATCACCCTTACTGTGAAAGAAGATGGAATTCAATGTGGATCAGCAAGTCCTCCTTTCATTTAACAAGTTGAAGGAGCTAATCACTCAAGATCCAATCCTACAACTGCCAGGTTGGTCTCTTCCTTTTGATATCACAATGGATGCATCAAATTTTGCAATTGGGGTTGTTCTAGGATAGAGGAAAGACAAGGCACCCTATGACATTCATTGTGCTAGCAAAACATTGGACGAAGCTCAGAGAAACTACACTATGATAGAGAAAGAATTGCTGGATGTGGTATTCACACTTGAGACGTTCAGATCATATTTCCTTGGATCAAAAGTCACTATCTATACTGACCACTATGATATCATATATTTACAGCAGAAGAAGGATGTCGAGCCCAGACTAATCAGATGGATCCTTCTCCTCCAGGAGTTTGACCTAGAAATTAAAGACAAGCCTGGAGTTCAGAATGTGGTAGCAGATCACCTCTCTAGAATAAAGCCGCAAGATCCTCTACTGTGCAGTGCACCCATCATAGACACCTTTCCTGACGGTCAATTCTGACTGTGGATTCACTTCCTTGGTATGATGATATTATCAACTACCTCATCTCAAGCGTAGTTCCTCATGAATGGAGAAGGTTCAGAAAGACAAATTCTTATCAACGATCCAATTCACCAATGGGAAGATCCTCTCTTATTTAGGGAAGGAGCGGATTGTATTTGGCACAGATGCATTCCTCGAGCAGAGCAGCACATTATTGAGCATTGTCACTCGCTCGAATCTAGTGGATACCGCTATGGAGACAGAATGGCAGCAAAGTATTGCAGTGTGGCCTTTGGTGTCCTACACTATTCAAGGATGTTGCATCCTATGTCAAACGTTGTACTGATTGTCAGCAACTGAAAGGTACACTTATGGATAAAGATTCCATGCCCTTTAAGATCATTCAGATTACAGATGTATTCGATGCTTGTTGCATTGACTTCATGGGAACCTTTCCTAATAGTCAGGGATATAAGCACATCCTTCTTGTTGTTTGATTATTGAGTTGTTGGGTTGAAGGTATCCCTGCTCGAGCAGTAAACAACCGTATAATGTGTCATTTTCTAAAAGAAAACATCATCTCATGGTTCGGGATTCCAAAGATATTGATATCAGATGGGGGTAGTCACTTCATAAATAGAGAGGTTAAGAAACTAGTGAAGGAGTGCGTCATTAATCTTCGACTCGTATCTCCTTACCATCCTTAGACCAATGGTATGGTAGAACTATCTAACAAGGAAACCAATATAATACTCCAGAAGCTTGTCAAGCCATACAAGGAAAACTGGTCCCAACTTTTGGACTCAGTCCTTTGGCAAACCGAACCGCTTACAAGTCTTCGTTGGGCAAGTTGCCCTATCACCTTGTATATGGAAAGTCTTACCATCTGCTAGTGGAGTTGATTCATAAATCATTATGGGCGGTTAACATTTGCAATTTAGACTCGCAACATGGTGGTTAGAAGAGGAAAGGTGATCTGAATAGACTCTTGGAATTTCTAGACCATGCCTGCTATAACACATTGATGTACAAGGAGAGGGTGAAACGCTATCATGATCGGCACATCAGACGAAAGACCTTCAAGACTGGACATAAAATGTGATTATTTGATGCAAAGTTGAAGATCATCCCAGGAAAATTAAAGAGCAAATGAACATGGCCATTCAAAGTTCAAGAAGCACGTGACAATGGCAACATTGCGATACCAGAATTGTCTCCTGACGCACAAGCAACCATTTGTCGTCAATGGCCAGATGTTGAAGCCTTACCTTAAGCATGACACTTTCTTTGTTGTTGTCGACTCTATCCAAGTACTGCACACTGAAGATACATCCACAGTAGTATCAGTATCACAAGATTCAGATAATGCAACAAGAAAACTCTTCCTTTAATGCTTTTATATTTTTCATCTTTTCATCTTTCTATTTTCAAGTTTTCATTATTCACAACAAAAAATTGTGTGTAGCACTCCTTTTTATCAGTATTCTGCACTTAAGATGCACTTTGTTATGAGTATAGGGGGTGTACACCCCGAGTTATTCATTCTTCGATCCTCTCCCATGTCTCCTCTTCTTGTATATACTTAGAGATATCTTACCCTAAGTATAGGGGGAGACAGTCCGTGTATGGAATGTTCATTCCCACCTTGACCCTCCTTGTTTCATGTACAGTCTGTTATACTTAGGATTATTTGATCCTAAGTATAGGGGGAATGATCATCTTCTCATGCATTCAATCATTTCATCATTTGTTTATTCTTTAGACTTTTCTATACTCAGTACCAGTAATCTCTTTTTTCTCTCTCTGATTTATGGGGACATAGCTCAAGCCAAGTATAGGAGGGTTGTATATACTGCATATATACTTTATACATAACTCGGACTTTCATATTTATAGTTTTAATAATTACAACTAAAATACTTTATAAAAAACACATATCCCATTAGATTCATTAAAATCACATAATACAAAGATTCGTATTATTCATCAAAATCTTTGTAAATACTAATTAATAAATTAGGTAAAATGTTTTGCAAAATGTTTGAAAAATAGTTTGGAAATCCTTTTGAAAAATCTTTGAAAGCTATTTGAAAAATATTTTGTAAAATGTTTTCAACTCTGGGAAAATATTTTGTTTGTAAAAACCTCTTTCTTTGTGTGAAATAAAATTGTTTGAAAAAGCATTTGCAATTGTTTGAAAAATAGTTGGAAAAATATTTTGAAATATATATATATATATATATATATATAGTTTGAAAAGTCTTTGTAAAATGATTTTTCAAATATATGTAAAGTTTGTAAAAATTATTTTGGACTATAGTTTTCAAATTTTTTTGTAAAATGATTTTCAAATAAGTTTGAGAAATATATACATCACACTAAAATTCTTTATTAAATTGTACTTATATACCTATATAAATGATCACTTAACCCTTGTAAAATCTTGAAAATCCAATTCTTGTAAATATAAGAGGCATCCCCATGTAAATATTTGTACCTAGTTTTTATCCAAAACCTTTTACTTTCAAAAATCCCAATAACATTTGCAAAACCAAAAGTACAAAAAACATTTGCAAAATCTTATTGAAAAATAACAGAAAAATTGCATTTGCATCTTTTTGTCAAAAATCCATAAAAAGTTTGAAAGTTTGACAATTGCATCACAAAAATATTTATTGCATTGTACATAACATTCATATATCATTCACATTTTTCGGATTAAGTTTGATAATTGAACTAGTCTAAGTAAAATCTGAAGATTCGAGCTTGGTTGGACCTCAAATCTACCTAATAATAGGAACCTTATAGGAGCTAGAATTTATGTACTTCAGGTCTAATTGAATTAATTCTTTGAGAATTGTGAGACTTGGTTCAATGGATTCTGAACTGCTTAAGTAGAGTATTTTGGAGCACAAGCACGACTCTTGTTGATAATGACTTAACTTGGAAACCTGCACCTTTCACTTGGCTCAACTCAGTTGAAGTGGTGAGGGGATTGGATTTATTGGTGTGAGATGCACACAAGTGGAAACATTTGTCCTCATCTAGGGAGGGAAGTGCACCCTGACTCGTCCAGTAGCAGAGACGTCTAAAGACTGGAGAGTGTGGGTTGCAATAATGCTTCAAAAGAGGGATAGTCTACTGGATCAAGAGGAAAAACTTGTTATGCAAATGTTACTGTATATAGTATTTCCAAAAAATGTAAAAAGCAAAAACTCCAAAAAAGTGAACAAGCCTGATTGAAAAAAATGCATGCCGGAATGTACATATTTGTATAGTCAATAAGCAAGCTTTTGCTTCAAAGTCATGATATGTGAGAATGTAGCAGGATGACTTGGCTATATTGGTCAAGCATCCAAGGATAGGTACTCGCATTGTCTACCATTCGTTCTTCTCTTCACCCCTCCTCTTGAGCTGGTTGCCACTTGAACTTAGAAGGGAATACCCCGCTCCTCGAGGAAAGAGTTGTTGGATTGGGAATTGTTGGGTTGTCATGCTAGAAAAGCCAGTCACTTTGTCATTTCAGTTGGGGAGATCCACTATCACTCACAATGTACAAGTAAGATTCATAGGCGTAAGGGTTTGCGTATGAAATGAAGTATTCTGACTTGTCTACTGAAGAGACCTGAGCAGAGTTTTGGGATTCTCAAAGGCTATTGTATTTCAAATCCGATTCTCAATAAGGTTTCGTTCCCACTAAAACTCCAAAGGTCCGGCTTAAGCTCCAAACTTTGATTTTGTAAAGATAAGTTTAAGAATTAAATTTGATCCACCTTATTTATTTTTCTTTTCTTTGTTTTTATTTCTGCACTTTTTGCATAAGGGTTTGCTAGGGACTAGGAAATGCAAGTCTAGGGGGTCATGAATCTCCATTTCGTTACCTTTATTCTATTTTGGTCCTAAAAACCCTAGCTAATGCATGAAAATAGCATTAGTTTATACAAAATAGCATTCATTATGTATTGCATTTATTGTGTAAATAATATTATTTTTAATGCCAAAATTATAGAATAAAGAAAATAAAAAAGAATAAAATATTGAAGATATTTTATGACTCTAAACCTTGAGACCAAGTCAAGAATTGAGTTGGTCACAAGGAATAAAGTAGGGAGAGATAAGGGCAAAAAATACAAAATGTCATTTATTTATTCACTAATAAGTCATTTTTGGGACATATTTTATTCTTTATTATTTATTCATCAAATAAAGAAACTTTGTACATGAATGATATAGATAACGATACATAGAAACATACAAAATTGATTTCATACTAAACATTGTTCTTTTTATACTCAAAATAAAAAGATGCAAACCATACTTCACATACCCATATCTCCCAAAACAATCTCAAAATATATCAAAATCACCTTTAATGGTATATAACTTTTCATAAGAAATTTAATGGAGGTGGTTTCATACTTTCTGGAGCTAAGGTGTGAAGGTTGGGTTATGGGCCCTTATTGTACATTATATCTGATTAAAACATTCATTTATTTCATATCTTTATAACTTTGTAGATATTATTTATAATGTATGCACATTAAAATAGAATAAAACCATTAAAGAAACATTAAAATAAAATATGTACATACAATACATAGATGAAATACATATAACTATGCTTATACAATCATATACATATTTATTAAAGATACAAATAACATCATAAAAATATAATAAAAAACTTGTGTACATAAAAACAAGTTATAAATATATAAAATAATAAAATAAAATATACAAAATAAAAAATAAAATAGTTAAAATATGAATATACCTACAAATACACTCCTAATAATTAATTTGTAATAAATAACACCAAAAAATAAATAAAAATCATAATAACTACATGAAATACTAAACATGTTTTCTTTTATAATAAAAAATTAATAAAGTCATTTACTATTCTAATTAATTAATTTCAAATAAATATCCAGTTTTGTCTTATAATGTGCTTGCGTGGACCAATCATAGCGCGACTTTTGTTGACCTCCATTCAACTGTCTCTCTAGGCTCTATTGCTCGTCAGAACAGTCAAATCCCCAATTTTCATGCCTTTTTAGATCAAACGCCCTCGATTCCTTCACAAGAAATCATCATTGATTCTCCACAAATCACACCGAGCCTGCAAATTGCTTGGACATAGCCTCGACTCTTTCCCATTCAACCATCAATAAGGGCGCCCAACCTTGTTTATAAATAATCACCTTTGCCTCCCTCGTATTCTTTGATCATTAATCCAAGTCTTTGAGCATAGCTTCTTCATATAGGGAGTACCCTCATGACAGGAGGAGCTTCCTGGCAAACTAGAGCGACTCCAGGAGGATGGAGGTGCACCCCACGGAGATCCGGCCACCCTTCTCCCTACCATCGTCGACAGGTATAAGAGTTGTTTTTCTCGCTTTTTAAGTAGAATTTAGTTGTAGGTTTCATTTTCTATGCTTAGTTTATGTTTTTATTAATTACATTAGTGTAAAGATCCATCTTCTGCTCTGACGAACTCCTCAGTACGTTAACTGTCGGCATCCACCACACCCATCCCCTCCACATCGTCCCCCATGTGCTTCTTCACTTTTCCCTGTGCTCTATTCACCTAGATCCTGCACAGATCTGGTGATCGAGGTATCCCTCTGTTGCCTCGCCGGAGACCTCTTCGCCTACACCCCCTCCTAGTCTATTCCACGCCTAACCGAGTCGAGGAACTTTGCCCTCGATCTGCGAGTATGTTGATGTAACAATAGCACACTAAGGATCCCATATGGGGCTGCTCGGAGGTTCTTGAAGCCCTCCCAGAACAATTGATCTCCCAGGCTTGATCAGCGAGCCCCAGACATTCTTGAGGTCTCCAATCAACGCGGACCCTTTCTAGGATCATCATGAGGACATCAACTAATTGATTGGAGGCTGGAGGAGGCATCTAGGTTCGATCGAAGGAACTCCATGGATGTCTCTTCCTTGTTCTTACTGATGCATCCACGATCGTTCGATTGAGGTCTATTCTTCATGTGGAGTAATAGACGTCGGATCATCCAAAGCCATAGTCGTTCGATCGCCTTCCGGGATTTAATCACAGTCGCCCAACACAGACTATCATGCACCATTAGATTGCTTCCATGTGTATACATGAGGCGCGTCACGCCGTTCAATCCCGCCTATTAAGGGGTAAATTGCTAAATCCACCCCCGTCTGTTGTATTTATTACTTTGTCTTGTAAATAATTTGTAATGAGTAAATAAAATGGGAAAATTGCATGTAGGCCCCCGTTCTTTTGTCATGTTACATATGGGTCTATGTTAGGTCACCTCACGTGTTGTCCCACATGAGATGGCCATTTTGCAAGCACACCCCTGTTAGTTTTGCATTTATCTTTGGTCCAATAAATTTTCAAATGTTGTATTTTTTTAAATTGCATAGAGGTCCATGGAGTTTATTATATTTACATGTATGCTCCTGCCAGCAGTTGTATTTTCGTGCATTTGATGGATTCACTTAAAATATCTATTGTGCTCCAAAAATCATGAAAAAATAGATGTAGGTTCCTGATTGCATGTAGTATCATGCACTGATTTTATTTTGCAATGTTAGACCTTTTTTATATTTATGAAAAATCATTTAAAGTACAAACAATCCTTATCTAGCGTATAAAATAACAAAAAATATAAAAACATTTCTGAAATATCCAAAAAATGTGTTGCTTATTTACATATTTTTAGCCTTTGGACCAAAAATCATAAAAAATAGAAAAGGAAACTCTTAAAATTGAAAAACCTAAAAACTGTTATAAAAATCTAAAAAATTCTGAAAGACCCCCAAAATAGTTTTCTCTATTTTATAATTTTTCTTTATATTAGTTTCTCTATCTTAAAATTGATTTGGAAATTTTTTGAGTTAATTTCTATTTTTAATGTCTATTTCAATTCTGGCCTATTATTTTACCATTGTTTTGAGCTGTTGTTTGACTCTACAAATACATAAAAACTAGCAACAAATATAGACAAATCATAAAAAAAATAGAAAAATATATAAAACCAAAAAATAATTTATTTTTACATTTTATTTATATTTACTAGTATGTATAAGTATATTACTCTATATGGATATATATATAGCTTTATATAACCTATTATGTATTAAAAAGAAAAGAAATATAAAAATCAAAAATTAAAAAAAGAAAATATGAAATTAAAAACAAAATACAAAAATTGAAAGCAAAAAATAAAATAAAAATTTCATAAAAAATTACAACCCATAAAAACAAAATAAATGACATGGTTGCACATAATACTATTTGGTTAGAAATAACTATAGGCTACCAATTTTACTCCCTATGGTTCGACCTCTACTTGCTTGCTTGTTATACATGTGTCTGTAGATAATAATAAAATTTAACTTGCTTTTTGTGTTAATTCATTGCATAAATCTTACAATGGGTTAATTATTGATTGAAGATTGGGTTTCGTGAGCGTCCAACGCATCGATTGGATCTCTCGCCTTGTGAGATTTCTGGGTCCTCGCAAAATCCTCTTCATCAACTGCTTGGCAAGGATTAGATATGGTCTTGATTTGATGGCTGAGGCTCTACAAGATCTAACAGCTCTAATCTGGTTCATGATCTTTGTAAAGAACATGGATGAACTGGGCATCGAGGCTCCTTCTCCTCTTTGATTCTTGCAGCTCGATCGATGGCTTGAGCTTGGTGGTGGATCATCACATTCCGAGAAGAGCTCCACAATTGTTGAGGGTCTCAGATGTATTTGAGCCTCACTGATCGAGGAATGGAGCCCGTTCTTGTTCAGGCCACATGGTACATGGTCTCATGTACTGAAATCACATCAAAAGTGATCCTTGAGGCTTGATTTCTGTAAAAGAATACTCAGGGTCAAATACAAAGCTCCTCAACTCGGTTGTTATGTAAAAATAGGGGGAAATGAAGGTGGTAGAGGATCTCCAATGATGGCGGAAGATGGAGATCTGATCTCTTGTCATATGAAGGATAAGGCGATTTGTGGGTATGGGTAGATGGAGAAGAAAAATGGAATGTTGTGAGGTGATTAGGTGCATCGGAACAAGGTTGAGTCATGGTAGATAGAGGCTGGAGACTAGAGCTTCAACGATCTAAAATTTTGGGTTTTATGCAAAACTAGGTGAAATCAAATAAAAGGTAAGTCTACGTTAAAGATTAAACCATGAAACAAAAACGCTAAGGGTGAGAGGCTCACCTTACCAGGAAGTTTGGGAGCAAAACCTTGACTGGAGAAGAACCTCCTGAAATGGGAGTTGCCCTCGTCTAGCCTTGTCCTTCCCTCAGATCATTGGGGTTCACCTCCTATCACTAGGGAGCACTTCCAGGAATGATTCTAGGGGTTATGATATTACGGAGATGGATTCGGGTTCAAAGGAGGTGGATGGAGATGTTTTATAATGGAGAATGATCTATCATCTTTGACTTAGGGTTTTTACAAGAATCGATGGGGATGAACATGATTGGATGGACATGCATGAATCATGGTCCTACAATCAACAAATTTCATGAAGAAATCGAAGTGAGACGAGGCTTGGATTCATGTGAAGAAATGGAAGGAGGCATCCGATCGGTTTGAATGTGGCACTTGAATGGGGAAGGGATAGAGTCAAACATTCCCGCACTCTGGTTGGTCCATGTCCCTCACTAAAATACAAAATATAACTTAAAATAGAAATAATACCTAAATAAATTATAAAATAATTTTATTAATAAAAACTCAAAATATAAAAAATGTTTCTTATTTATTAAATTATTTTCGGTGATTTTTATCAATTTGTTTAATAGGGTATATTATTTATATCTTATCATATATAGGCATTTATACCTATATACCATGTAATTCCATATTTAAAAAAATATTTATAATATTATTTAGTGTATTTATTATTTATGGGATTTTATGGATTTACTTATATGTACATATAAATACATATCTTTATAATATAAGTACATTATACTTGTATATTTAAAATTTGTTATTTTTTTGATATTTTTGAATGCTTTTAATTTTAATTTTATTTTTTATAAGTGTTTTATAATATATACAATCATCTAAAAATATAAAAAAACTAAAAGTATAAAGAGTAAAGAATATTGACTTTATTTACAGATTTATAAGTACCCACATACCCCAATTATCCATCTTTTTCACCTTAACTCTAATTGTGATGAAACCACCTTCATTTTGAAGATAAGTAACAATGAAGGTGAATTTGATTCATTTTAAATCCATATGGAGATTATATTGATCAATGAAGTTTTGTTCATGACTTTTTCAACTGAATGTATTGAGTGACTAGTACGTGATTCGTTTTTGCCAATAATTTTATTATGTTCTATTCATTATATCTACAAGATTTGTGTTGAATACATTGTTGTTTGGAATGCGTATGATGATGAATAAAATAGTATAAGTTCGGGCTATACACAATGTATTGTACTTAGAATTTTTAGGGAATTTTGCACATGTATTTTACAAGGGTTTTGATGCCAATATAAAAGAATAAAGGTGAATGAATGGCTATTCAACATCCTCTATACTTAACTTTTCTAGTCCCTTAAAACACTTATTAGAAGAAGTGTTGAAAGGGAAAATAAAGAAAAAGAAAATAAAGAACTTAAAATGATTATTATTCTTAAACTTATCTTCATAAAATCAAAGTTTGGATCTTAATCAGATCTTTGGGTTGTTAGTTTGGTAGAACCTTATTGGGAATAGTATTTAAATCTTAACAACCCTCCAGTTCCACAATTCTTTGTTCAGTTCATACGCAAACTCTTATGACTATGAAACTCACTTGTACAGTGTATGTGAAATGTAGCTCCCTCCTCACATATGAAGTGGCAAAGAAATAACGTCTCTCAACAAGGTAACCCTATTTCTACAGTCTAGCTACTCTTCCTTGAGGAGAGGGATATTCCCTTATAAGTTCAAGGGCAACCGGTTCAAAGAAGAGGGGTAGAAAGAAGAATGGACCGTGACCAGTGTAGTCACATATACTTTAGAGCTTGACTAGTGTAGGCAAGTCTCCAACTGCAGGAAACCCTTGTAACTTTGACTTTGAAGTATACACCTTGCTTATTGGTACATAACTCCGAAGGGAATGGTTTTTCATTGATTTTTTGCCCGTCTAAATATTTGGAGTTTTTTTACTTTGTTTATATATATATATATACACAACATCATTTACATAAGTATTTTTTTCTTCTTGAGCCAGTAGACTATTCCTCTTTTAAAAATTTATTGCAACCCACAACATCTTGTCTTTAGACATCATCGCCACTAGATTTGGTTGGGGTGCATTGGCCTCCTATTGGGGCGGTGTATGTTTCCATATGTGTGCTTCTCAAGCTGAAGAATTATGCCCCTTCACCATCTCATTTGAGTTGAGCTATGTCCAGAGTGCTTGTCCAAGTTAGATCACTGCCGATAAGAGTCATGCGTGTGTCTTGAAATATTCTACTTCGTTTAGTTAAGATGACATATGAACATAGACTTGTGGACTCAAAGAATTAAGTCACATCAACATGAATATTTTTAATTTCAATTCCTATAGGGCATGTTTGGTTGTTGGGTTGGACTGGGTTGGGTTGGGTTGGGGTACCCCTGTGAATAGTGAACTGCACCCCTGTGAATAGTAAACTGTGAGGAGGATTAAGAAGGTTGGAAGGAGGGGTACACCGGTACCCCAACCCAACCTAGTCCAACCCAGCAACCAAACATGCCCATAAAGTTCATGTGAAATTAAGTGGATTAAGATCATAAACCAAACTTCAATCTTCAGATTTTATTTCAGGCTAGTTCAATTGTCAAAATCATTCTAAAAAATACAAATGCAAAGATATTTTCATGAAGTAGATTTTCTGATTTTAAACTTTTTGCGTGTTTTTTTTGCATTTTTATGGATTTTGGGTTTTAATTTCTTTGTTATTTTTTAAAGGGTTAATATGTTGCATGTATTTACAACGGGTTTATATACAAGGTGTATTTTTCAACTATTTGCAAATATTTCACCAAGATTTTTCAAAGGTTTTTTTTAAAAATTCAAAGTAATTTACAACCATTTTTTCAAAAACATTTACAAAATATTTTCGACCCGATTTTACAATCAATCTTCAAAAATTTTACACCTATTTACATAAGTTTTTCCAATCCTTTTATTGATTACCCTTACTCAATGTATTAGCGCCATATCATTGAAAATACAAGTACAAGTTATGGCTAAATTATATATACCATATATACGACCCCCTATAGTTATCTTGAACTATGTCCTCATAGTGACGAAGGAGAAACAAGGGAAGACATAACTCGTTCTAAATATAGAAGAGCACTATACTACCAGAATTCAATGAAAGAATGAGAAGTTGATCATCCCCCTATACTTAAGATCAAATAATCTTGGGCTTTAAAAACTATACGCTAAGCGGGGATGATCGGCGGTGAGAATATAAGAAATCAAGGACTTGTCTTGTATCCCTTTATACTTAGGGTAAAGAGTCCATAAGAATAGAACAGAATATCAACAAGTTGAGAGACAAAGGATGGTGCAAAAAAGAAAATTCAAGGAACTCATCCCCTCATACTTAAGATCTAGTCATCCTAAGTATAACTTGGATGAAAGGGATGAATGAATGAATGGATGAAGAAAGAAATGAAAAAGAACATCAAAAATGATTTTTGTAGCTCAATAGTCTGAATCTTCTAACAATGGGAGATCTTCTGGAAATGCCACATCGATTGAATCAACAACGGATAGGAATGTGTCATGCTTTATATATGTCTTCAACAACTGTCCATCGATTATGAACAGTTGTGTGTCAGATGACAACTCAGGTATGAGAATGGTTCCATTCTCACGTGCAGTCTTTACTACAAACGACCCTCTCCATTCGCTCTTTAATTTTCTTGGAAATATCCTGAACTTCTTGTCAAACAACCACACCTTCAGACTATGCTTGAAAGTCTTTCGTATGATTTGATGATTTTCCCATTGTTTGGCTTTCTCCTTGTACATCAGACTGTTATCACATGCATAATATAAGAATTCTAGGAGTTTATTTAGATCAATCTTATGGTTCTGATCATTTATTTGTTATCAATCTTCTAGTTCTGATCATTTATTTGTTAGTCAAAATTGCAGATGTTGACTGCCCAAAGTGACTTATGAATTAACTCTACGGGAAGATGGCATGGCTTCCCATAGACAAGACGATATGGAGACATACCTGAAAGAAGTTAATAAACGATTTTTGATCTTCACATCACGGAAATGCAGAAAATTAACAAAATATTTACTTAAATCATTGTATGTCATATGAAAAAGAAATTTCTGTACAGTAGTTTGTACTTCACGAAATCACTAAATTAAAAACTATTTTCCTAACAAGGATTCTAATATTCTAATGAATATTAAGATGAGATCGGGCTTACTTCTTGAAGCATGGATCTCTAAAGAAAGAGACCTCCCGAATCAAGTACGACCTGCAGTGTCTTTCTTGTGGGCATGGAGAGGAATCATATTGCTTCCCATGGGCTTGGACATTGTCTTCACGAACAAGACTTTAAGAAGACGCGTGTATGAGTTGTATACACTCAATACTCTTCTCTTTCTCTTAGGTACAGAACTCTTAAGGGACTAGGCTATCCAAAACTCAAGTGAACAAAGGAGAGAGTCTGACTCTCCTTTTATACACATTGTACATGTCTATTGAAGAGTCTTCTCTTTAAGTAGGCGTGTGCAATGATGACCCTTGTATTGTTCATCAAGGGATCAATACCTAGTCGTTGTTCAATAATACAAATATGTCCTTATTCATATCCAATTAATTTAAGTACTAAATCAAGCAACAAATCAACAACAAGTTCAATTCAAGGACTCTATGTAGTGGCACCATGTGTTAATACACACACCCAGAGATTGTTGCTAATTTATTTGTTAATTAATCAATAAATAATGCAACAATAGTAAGAGCCTTATTCTTAACAGGACCCAATAAAATGGTGTCATGTGTACAACCATTTTACACACTCTATCTTGACTAAATATAGTCATGGTTGTTGCATTTTATTTGTCAATCAATTATCTTGATAATCACATTATCATTATTTGGAAAAATTATGGAAATAACCTCTATACCTTATAAATCATATTCACAAGTATGAATTATTGTGAATTGAATTCACACATAATATCATTCTTTGGAAATATTATGCAAATCATATCTACATGTATATTATTTACTTGAATTATCATCATATAAATATTAATCATTGTGGATAATCATTCATATTAGTTAATGTAATATAACTTATGAATCAAACACAAAAATTCTCTTATGAAAAATGTAATAATAATAATAATTACAACATTAACATCTTTAAGTATTTATGTCATTAACATCTTTAAGTATAAATCCTAATCTAATTAGGACTCATGAAATACAAATGCGTATACGTGAAAATAATGTAGGGGAGATCATACTATCCATGTATAATGGCTTGAAATATGCATATCAATCCAATTTTAGGGTTTATACCATTTTTAGATTGAAATTGATACACTCTTATCAATTGAGCTCGAATGGAACATGCCATATTCTAAATGAGCTCAATGAACAGAAGACACTCTATGTGAGATCGAGAAAGTATTAGTGGGGTGAACCATGCTTTCTTGACCGTTTATAATCAAAGTTCAAACCATTTGGAGATTAGAAATGAGATCACGAAGCTTATATATTTTCATTTACATGACCATTTCTGTTTCAAGATTTGGATGTTGAAATCAGAATTGGATTCAAATGAATTGATATTTACTCCCTCGAAATGGAAGTGTCATGGTAGATGATCTATTATGATAGAATTAACCATGAGTATTCTCAATACTCATTTATCCTTCACACTGGAAAAAACTTTGATATATATGAAGTTCAAACCCTAGTTTGATTATCTTCTTAAGAATAAATCAATAGATTTCTTATTTGACATTTGGGTGACAATATTAATCATATACTTTCCAAAAGCATACATTAATATATCAAATTTGTGTCTTATTTCATAAACAAAATGACCATGCATGTAATTCATTTTGACGCCAAATTATCTCATGAATGACCTATGTCTCTTGATTATCAATTATGAACATGTATGATTCTTTTGAGAGATCATACATCCATGTGTCATAATATGCACACCAACGTGTCGGTATATGGACCTTGGCTAGGTCACCAACATATTGGTCTATCAAATGTAATACTCAGGCATGTAGATGCATATCTGTCTTAGGTCAAAGGATGTGCGCCTGATCATGACAATTACGATTCAAGTCTTAGTTTATCTCGACCTCATCAAGTCATCTATTTTGTTTGATTATTCCAACACTTCCAAATATATATTCCTATACAGAGGTCCTGCATCAAGAAGTCGGTTGGAAATCACTCTATAGAGAAAGATTGCCATCTCTTTCTCATAATGGAGATCTTTATTGAATATCACATGTTTGAGGTCAGTTGCGTCCTCCCAACTGTATGGTATTTGATTTGGCTATGGTACGCAACCCTAATGTATAAAGGGACCTTAAAAACAAAGTGCATTCATATTTATTTATTAATTTCATATTAAATAGTCATGAAAAAATAATAACTTTTATTGCATTAATGGGTCGCTAAGGACGACTTACAAATCCAACAATCTCCCACTAGGCCTTAGATCCATTCATTTGTAACTCTCAACCCTAGATTCATTGCATGCTATTCAAAGACATTTTGAGTTAATAACTTGTTTAGTGGATCAACAATGTTGTCGGTATAGACAACTTTGGTGATCGTGATATCACCACGCTTTTGGATCTCCCAGATGATGTGATATTTCCTCTCCACTTTTTTTGCTATTTTTATGCCATCGGTATTCCATTTTATCTTTAAATCCCTATCAGAGCACATGTAAATAAGGCGAACATGTATAATATTCATTAGCTATCTGTGAATAACACATAATTATCTATATGTAAATCCAAAATAAAATCATAAAGGAAAAAGTAAAAGAAAAATAAGTGAATTATCGAAGGTACTGAATGAGCCTAAATCTTGAGATCAAGTCAATATTGACTTGGTCGACTAGGAATAAAGTATGGGGAGAGAAGGGCCATATATTATACATACAAAACCTAATTTCATGCTAAAAATACCCATTTTTGCACCATTATATTCTTTATTTAAATACCTCAAATAACAAAATATTCTACATGAAACTTGTACATATTAATACAAAGAAAATTGTAGAAATAATTGTCAATAAAAATAACGCATCGTGCAACTGGGACACACAGATGAAAAAACCGCAAACTGAACTTCAAAGATTAATATATTCTCCATATGAACTCAAAATTCATCAAACACACCTCCATTGTATTCCAAATTGAATGAGATTTCATTAAAAATAGAGTTAATATGCAAAAGCTAGTTTTCTAGGGCCCCATTGTACTATGTATATGTATATTTTATTCATAAATTTCATTCTTTACTTTTTTTACCCTTCTTATATTTTTAAATAATTGTATATATTATTTAAAATAAATTAATATATATATATATATATATAAAATAAAAATATATTAAAATAAATAAAACCTTAAAAAATATAGGTATATTATCCATATAATGTAGATACATACAATTATTTATGTATGTAAATAAAATCAAAAAAATAAAATAAAATGTGTAACTATGTATTTAATTACATTATAAAAATATAAATGATTTAAATATAATAATATATTAACAATACGAAATAAAATTTAAATAGGCAAAACATTAGTAAATATACCTATAAGTATACTTGTAAAAAATAATACCTATCATATAAGGTTGTGAAAATAATTTAAAATCATAAAAAATGGTTTATTAAATTACAAATATTTTTTATGTTTTAAGTTTTATTTAATAAAATCATATACTAATTTACTTTTAATTTTCTTTTCAAATATATTCTAGTATGTTGTTTTGTGCCGACGTGGACGAATCAGGTTCCAGGGAATGTTGATCTTTGGTCAACAACTCCCTTGCCCCAAGCGCAACTTTGATGTTGTTTGAGTCCACTTTTTGCATTTTTCTCTGCTCGATACACTCATGATTTTTCTTGTCTTTTTGAACAAAAATTGTTGATGGGAACTCCAAAATTCATGAACAATTATGGGATTCCATCGATCTTCTCGAGCTGAGCGTACTCCTAATCGAAAGAGGACACTTCAAGCACTTGCTTAAATAATGAACCTCCTCCTTCTCAAGTTTAATCCCTCTTGGCATCATATGACATTTAGAATCATGTCCTTGAGTGAATCCTTCGTGACAGGAAGGTTTTCCCGTTAATTCAAGGCATGGAGAAGGATCGAGGCGATTCACCTCTTCATCATAGCTAGATCCAACAACTCAGCTTCCTTGGTTTTCCGACCAGGTGATGCCTTTATTTTCATTCATTACCTTCGTATAGCATATGTGTGCATTTTATTTACTTTAATTTCACCTAAGTTAACATAAAATTTAAAAAGTATTTAAAATTGAAAATATGCAGCTAATTACTCGGGAACAAAGCTTTATTTTAAACTTTTAGAGTCATGAATCACAGATTCATCACCCCCCTATACTTAAACCTTGCTCGTCCCCGAGCAACTAAAATGAAATGCAAGAGTGAAATGAGATTGGCTTCCATAACAAGGTCATGTATAAAAGTTGAAAATGGAGCTTGACTCGACCTTTGGAAAAATTGTGTGGCGGAACCTTATTGGGATCTGAACTTAAGACCTAACAGACTTCAAGTTCCACAAGTCTTCTATTCAAAACGCCTCAACAGTCAGGTCAAAACAAATCCTCATACGGAAACTTCTAATACCTATGATTCTTACTTGTACTGTGTACGTGTAAAATAGCTCTCCACATCAGAAATGGCTAAGAAGTGGCCTCCTCTAATAAGGTAACTCTAATTCCCCGGTCCAGTAACTCTTTCCTCGAGGAGCGGGGTATTCCCTTCTAAGTTCAAGTGCGATCAGCTCAAGAGGAGGGGGTGGAGAAAGAATGGATGGTAGCTAGTGTAGCTACCTATCCGGGGATGCCTGACCAGTGTAGCCAAGTCATCCAGTTGTAGACTTCTTGCTAATATACATACTCCGACAGGTATTTTATTTTCTATCTAGCCTGTCTATTTTTTTTGGACTTCTTGCTTTTTTCTTTCTTTTTTTCTTTTTTTAAACTATATACAAGGTGCATCATGTACATAAGGAGTTTTTCCTCTTGAGCCAGTAGACTATCCCTCTTTTGAAGCATTATTACAACCCACAGCATCCCGTCCTCAGACGTCAACACCACTAGACTAGGTTCAGATGCACTACCCTCCCTAGAGGAGGACAGATGTTTCCACCCGTGTGCTACTCCAAGCTAAAGGATTCTTCCTCCTCACCACCTCATCAGTGAAGAGCTACATGCATTGTGCTTGTCCAAATTAGGTCACTGTCTAAAAGAATTATGCGTGTGCACGAGATATTCTACTTAGACTAATCAAGATGACATGTGAACATAGACTTGCGAACTCAAAGAATTAAGTCACTTGACCTGAAAAATCTTAACTCCAGTTCCTATAAGGTTCCTCTGAAATTAGGTGCCACTCACCTGTAGCATTCGACTCTTCTCTCCCCTGTAGCCAGAGACGGAGGCCTAGGGAAGGCATTAGCTAGAGCACTGCAGGGGTCGATAGGCACATGGCCCACCTAGTATCCATCCTTTATGGCTAAGATATCTAATCCCACCCCAGATCTCAGTCCACCTCTCGACCTTCCCATCTCTAGGCCCACCATCCATTCCCTCTCTCTTCCCGCTTGACTTATATTAGAATAGCGAGTTTCCACTGAATATATAGAATCCTGAGCTCACTCTCTCTGCTTCCGAAAAGGCCCAAAAAGCAAAGTGACTCGGGAAGAGAAGGTTCAGCCGATTCCACGGACCATGATGAGAAAGGGAAGGTCAAGTCCATCCTCAATATCTACTCATAACTTGGTTCAGAACCCACTAGCTTTTCACCTTGCATATGCAAGATATGCAGATGAGGTGCGCATGACATGCTATGAAAAATGCAAGACCCTCTCTCTTTTTTTTTAAAATGCAAGGATGCAAAAGTAAATAAGAGGCCTTTATTTTCAACATTTTTGTTTTATTTTCTAGTATACAACAATTTTTATTATTTACAACAATTTTTAGTTTATACAACTTGTAATAATATACATAGTATACAAGTTTTTTTTGGTATACATACTATTTTACAACAAATTTTACAAAACTATTATTTACAAGAATTTGACAACCTTGTTTTTTACAAGAATTATACATATTATACATATTATACAAGTATACATGTAATTTTTTTTCAATTTTTTTTCAATTTTACCCACCCCATAATCATTACATAATATGTAAAAAAATAAGCGAAATACGCGAAAATACGAGGTATGGGTAAAGTATATATGTAATATATACACGCCCCCTATACTTAGCGTGTGCTATGTCCTTAGAGCATGAAAAGCGATGAAAAAGACATAGCTCGTGCTAAGCGTAGGAGAGCTAAAATATCAAAAACGTATAGAAGTCGCTCCCCCCACGCTTAGGCTCTGGCAGCCTAAGTGTAGAAGAAGATAAAAAATGGGGCGGACAAGGGCAAGAGGGGAAATGGATGAGTATATACATGGCGGGCATCGGTCCCCCCTATACTTAGGCTCTGATCAGCCTAAGTATATGACATGAGTGAGTATGAGAATCGATGTGATCTGGAGGATGTACAATAAGTAGTGAATAGACTCGGGTCACACTCCACCCTATACTTAGGATCTGGTTATCCTAAGTATAGTCATGAAATGATATGGAACCGGGGCGAGTGATTCGAATCACTGGGAAGGGAGGGAGAGAAAGTATATACAAGGAAGAATGAGAATACATAAGGATTAAGAAGGTTTGTGATGAACCTTCTTGCGGACACGAGGAGGTGGATAATATACATATGTGTCGCTGTCGGAATCATCCTCAGATGAATAATAGTGAGGTGTAGGGATAGTCCAACGAGGGTCGACACACGACTGCTTGCTCAGATAAGGCTTGAGAACAGCCGAACTGAGCTTACTCATATAAATCACCTTATCCGGACCATATGATGACTCTTCAGAAAATTCCTTCTTTGGTGTGTTGAAGGATACTTTCTTAGTCGGTTTTCTAGAACCTGAACCATTGAGAGGGAGATGAGAGCGATGCGACTTGAGAGGTTCGAGGGGAATATCTCGAGGAATCAATACTTGACTTCCTCTCACTAGATAGATGACTAGAAGAGAGAACAGCCATGTTTTTATGTGGAGTCAATTTAGTCTTGGTTGTTTCTTTTGAAGGTTGGAACGTGATGTGGTGTTGACTATGGGTTCCTCATCAGACGAGTCACCTTATAGATTGTAATATTCCTGAAGGGTCATCACATGTCTCGGGAAGGTTCTAGTGGTCTCAGTTTGCTTGGCATTGTTGGGCTATTGTGTCGGATCATCAAAATGGTCAAGACAATCAACAAGGGTTGTGTCCGACTTAATGATAGCTTCTGGTCGTGAGTCCTCCTTAGAAGCTATCACGGTGGTGGTGCAAGCAGTTGATGAAGTGGAGGTGTGGGGAGTCTCAGACCCAACGGTCGTCCGGGAAGTCGGTCTCTCAGGTGTAGCAGAGAGGTGGGACTCATCTATCTCTCGATGGTCACGACTGTCAGCGGATGTGCGGGTCACCTTAGAGTAAAGTGTATCAAAGAATGGGTGAGGTCGGAGTGCTCCCAATGCTGAAAAATCAATCTCCCGAGTCTCGTAATCTTTAGTCGCTTTAGCTGAGGCTAAGAACGGCTTCCCGAGAATAATCGGAGACTGGGTGAATTCTCCTCGGTGCTCAATGTCAATTACTGTGAAGTCTACCTGGAGTAGAGCACCTTGGAAACTAACGATGACTGAAATATTTCCTCTAGATCGTTTGATGGATCGATCAACCAGATGAACGATCTCTCTCGATTTTCTGATTGGCCTAAGTTTGAGCTTGTCAAACACAGAGGTCAGGAATGAAGCATATTGTGAATCCTTAAGTGCATCACGGAAGCGTGTCGATCGCATCGTATACAATCGGGGCGACTAGTTGCACTAGTCGCTAGATGCGGCGGAAATTAAAATTTTTAAAACTAAAGATGAAACCACATGATCACAAGAACACTTCTCGGATCGTTTCATCAAACCACAAAGTATAAGGAATACCTCTTGGAGCGTGGTTGCGATCGCAAGATCCCAAACGAGAGATCCTCCTGTCTCAAGTCCGATCCACGAAGAACGCACTTGCGGGCACGATGATGAGTCGCGTCCCTCCCGCAATCTTTGATGAAGATCCAAGCTTCGAGTCCCCTGATTTTGTCAAACAAAATCCGTCGTCTTCTTCTAGAGCAAGTAACCCCAAAGAAGAAGGAGATCCCCGAGTCGTCGAAGGCGAAGGCAAGATGCTCTCCTCCTCAATACACAAAGTGTACGACCACTTGAAATTGAGAGAGAGAGAGAGAGAGAGCCTAGACGAGAATTAGAGAGAGGGAAAGAGAGAGTGGTAGTAGTAGTCTTCTACAACTCTTAATGATGTACCAAGAAAAAGGCTAGTCTAGCCCTCCTTTTATATTAGTTTAGGATCCAATGGATCTCAATCCATGGGACACATAGATCCAACGACCATGCTTGGTCTATGAAAAATCAATGGCTATGATTGTTGCTGGCTAAAACCAAAAACATTAATTTATATTTAAATTAAATATATGTTGCAACATTATCAACATAATTTAATTTAACATAAATAAATTAATCAAGAGATAATGTGATAACTAAAAAGGGAGGCAACCAACCACCCTAAATTATAGGCGGCGTCACCTATGAATAAGTCATAGGTGACGCCACCTCTATTTAGGTGGTTAATTTTGTCTCCTTTTATTTTATCTTATTATCTCTATTATTGCAATAATATTCACCAAATAAATTCCAAATTAATTTGTGAATATTTCAATCATGCCATCGATATGTGAATCAAATTCACAACCCAAACTAATTTGTAAATCACATTTCCAATTAATTAATAAATGTGAATCCAATCCACATTTAATAATTAACAAATGTTATTTACGAAATTTCTCTCTCTTGAATATATGTATATTATAAATCATATTTATAATACACATATATCATGGATAGTATTATCCACATTCTCTAATCCTTGATAATTAAATCTCATTTAATTATCTTGGATAATTATTCTCACAATATGAATCATATTCATATTAATACTTGGATATGCATTTCATCAAATGAATTAATCTTGAACCCTTTCAAGAATAATGTGCTTTCTCCGCAGATACTTGGAGATAAGGATAGGGCGATTGTATTGTTCCATGTATAGTGACGTGGATGTTAATATCTTGTCTCAAATCCAGATCGTACGAACCTCCCACAGTTGCTTGATTAAATAAAGATCGCAAATCTAATCTTCTCATTGAATATGAATCTCATTCAGACCAATGTCCAACACTTGGACTAAGATCAGATTGCTTCTCTACTGGAAGGAGTCACTAAAATCCAGACCTGTTTCATCACTCCCTCGGAATGGAAGCGTCATGGATATACAATCGTTTATGAATACATCACCCTCAGGTATTTCCAATACTTGTACATCCTGCATACTGGAAGACCCATGGTCAACCCGAAGATTAAGATCAATTTTACACTGTCTTCTTCAGGGCTTGATCACTAAGTTTCTCAATCTTGTTCATTGGGAGTTGGTATTGATCATATGCTTTCCCAAAGCATATATCATACCTTCAAGTTCATGTCATGCTTCCAAAGCACGACGACAATGCATGGAATTTGATCGGTCCCAATACCTCATGAGTGAGCTCATGTCTTCCGGTTCATAAGTGAACCTGTATGATCCCTTTGAGAGATTGTATTGTTCATATGCCCTTATATGCACACCAGCTCGCCGGTTATAGACCTTGGTTAGGCCATAAACCTATTGGTCTGCCAAATACACATACTCAGACATATAGCAATACATCTGTCTCCGGTCAGAGGATCCGTGCCTATGCTATGACAACATTCAACATAGGACTTAGGTTATCTCAATCTCATTAAGTCAACCCATTGACCTAACTAATCTGACACCTCTGAATCACTATTCCCATGTAGAGGATCTACGTCGAGAGGTCGGTCAGATATCAGCCTATGTGAGAAAGGATTGCCATCTCCTACTCAGGCTGGAGATCATCTCTTAATAATCATTTGACGGTGCTTGATGAGTCCTCTATCTAACTCCTTAGATATTCATCCAAACACCAGCCTCTATGATTCATTTAATAAATCAACAGCTATATGATCATCAAGATGGCCATGGTACATAACCCTAATTGTACAGAGGGACCTTATAGTGCATTCATTTATATAATTTCATAAAGGGAGTGAAACATCAATTACTATTATTGATAAACATAAATATTATAGTAACATTAATTGTAAGAATTGTTTGCCCAGGGCTCACATGTCCAACATGGAGGGTATTTATCGGGGAGTCATCATCGATTCTTTCATGGGTAAAGATAATGTCTTTGATTTCACATTCCACCCTAGGCAACCGCTTAACTCTGCGGCTCTTGGTCTTTCTCCCCATCACTAAGGAGGTGGCCATAGACACTGTATGTCTTTAGTCCTTATTCTCTTAGTACCCAACCTCTTGGGCATCAATTTACTCTTTACAAATCTCTTGAGGTAGGGAAAGTGATCTATGGCCTTTATTAAGGCATGTTTGAAAATCAATTCTTCATCGAGTGCTTCCCTTAGAGTAGGATCCAATTTTTTTAATTCTTTTTCATTTTTAATTTTTATGGATTTTTCTGATTTTTCAAATTTTTTGGTGTTTTTGGTGGATGAATGGTCAGACTATGGATTGGAGGGTAAGTGGTTAGTAGAAGAGGGAGAAAGAATGGACTCCAACTGTACAAAATCTGTGGGTTCTCTGATGCTCGCTCGATTTTCAACATCAAATCTACTTACTTCCTTCTCCACTTTCATACCTAGGCTGGCAGAAATTGAGTGCAATATTTCCATGACATCTCTCAACTCGTTAACAAATGATTCATTTTTCTTAATAAGTCTAGAGACGTCATCCTCCACAAAATTCTCAGGACAAATCATGGGAGAGTTCTGCTCAATTGGAGAATACTGCTGAGATATTGGGGTCTCATACTCAACATACCTAGACTCGGGCATGTAATTTTGGGTCGAGTATGGACCATCCGAATGGCAGATATTGGTCGGAGCCTCATATGATGGAGTCAATGAACGGGGGACTGGTAAGTTTAGCTCATGAGTCCACTCCTGTGAATGTATAGGCTCTCCGAATGTGTGACATGAAGGCTGGTTAATGGAAGCTTGATCACTAAAGTCAATCAAGTCTGGGAAATCATGATGTACATGCCTCTCCATTCGGGTTGTTCGATCGAACAAGTTATGCCCTAAGGACAGGTTGGGATGTGTATATGTAAATTGTTGTATGGTCCCTACTTGAGGTGAGAATGAAGTATAAGGGGGCATATAATTTTGCCAATCATCTGTCTTAGCAGTGGCTTGCTCTTCATTTGATTCTTTGATTCATGCAAGCTCTCGAGAGTAAGGACAGTCAACCCAAGGTGGAAGTGGATCCGGAGTTTAGAATATGGAGTAGGTGAGAAATGCGAAGAAGTGGAGAAGTCAGTCGAAATTCTGACTTCGTAATCGGGTTGAGGTGGAACCGACCACGGGTACGGGTCTCCCATGGATGGCAGAGGATACATGGAAGAAAGAGAAGGCGAAGATGAACGATATATGATCGATGAGTAATGACCAGAGTTCACAGGGTATGGGGACCAATATCCCGACATCTTGAAGAGGAAATCATGAATGTAAGTAGGTTGAGGTAGAAAATGTGCAATTACACAGGATAACACACACGGACAAACGCAAGAGTAAACCCTGAGTTCACACTCAACACGGTGAAGGACCCGAAACCGAGTCCGATTAGTCTGGTTGATTTTAAGTATGAATTTTCATACAAGTAGCAAAGGTTACGCGACCTATAGGGGAGTCGGCTCAAAGCCGGATGCGTCTTCCCTATTTAACCTGTCGCCTCAGATACCTGTGTCCTTGCTTTCTTCGCTCCTATCCCAAGTTGATGGATTCAAAGACCATGCCCCTATCTACCTGCAAGCAGGCGGAGGCTGACAAGGTCGGAACTTCACCTCGAAGGGTTACTAGCAACTTGTCGTGAAGTACCGCTGGTTCACCCCTGACTACCTGTGAACAGGCGGAGGCTACTTGGTATTAGTCAATGAATCTAAAAATATTCAACTCGTGATATTTGCTAGGATTAGTTGGTACGTGATATGGAAGGCGGGGATTTGGGCTCTGCCTTAAGATGTTCACACACACTCAAGTACCCCCACTCAGCCTGAAAACAAGGTCGGGGTTACTCTCCCGCAAACAAGGGTTAATTTTAGTAAATTTTTTTGGTCAAATTCAATTAGCAGTCCCAATTTTAGAGATTAGTTATCACGGATATTGATCCACATAAGCAGTCACATCTACCGTCTAGTCCCAATTCCTTTATCCTAGGTTAGAAAACCGAGAGAGAGAGAGAGAGAATCAGAAAAAGCCGATGCAATCGAGAAAACGATGATGAATTCTTGAGTAAGAAGACTTACAGTGCCTCCAGCTCTCTACAATGCGGGATGCAATACTGAATTTAAATTTTTACATATGGAATGCAAGCGATGAAAAGCCGCTCCTAGACAGACAATTCTATTAGCGAGTGAAGAACATATTATATTTGGCTAAGTCCTGCGGTCTAAGTACGTCTTTTATGTGAAGTGTGGTCCTAAATATTACGAGCACAAACAGTCTTAGGAAGCTCTAAGAGCTGCAAGTGCATGTCCTATTCTACGTAAAGCAACCACACAGCACACAGGGATACATTTATTATGACATACACACGTGAGATCCCAAATGGGAACCGCTGTAAATGCAGATACCTTTTTTTTACAAGTTAACAAAAACTTTTTGGCATCTCAACAGCCGACTTGATCCACGAATCGTCGGCCTCCCATGCACTTCGAGATGCGTCGACTTCAAGAAAGCTGCTCCAAGTCCACTGGGCCTTCGCACAAAAAGATAAAAATTATGTCAGAAAGAGATATATACAGAATGGTCAGAAAAACAATTAAGGAAAAAATGGATAATTACAAGATGGCTCGGGGGTTAGACTACCCGAGTGAATGGAAAACGTAAATCTAACTTTCTAAAGTGATCCTAAGCCGTTTGCCTCACGGCAACGACACCATTTTATGTACCGCGGCGCGGTTTTATGTTTGTTTAGCCTGGGCAAGCCCCAAGGTCGACTCAAGGAGGCAAAGGAACAACTCGGGATCAAGGTAGAGGAATTAGATCGCTATTTTCCAAGTGATTTTTTTGGTATTTTTTGCGATAAAAATGCCAATGCACAAATGTAGATGAACTAGGTTATTAAGGAAATCAACAACTTAGCCAAAATTAATTTGAATGTGAAATGAGATAAAATTGACCAAGTTATATTTTTCCTGTAAACCTAAAAATGATGAATGCAAATGTAATTTTTTTTGGGATTTTTGGATTTAAGATGCACAAATGAAAAATACAAACTTTCTAGGGTTTTTATATAATTTTTTATGCAAATGATATGAAAAAATTATGAAACAATTACTAGAAGATAAACATGATGAAATTAAGCAATACTATTTTTTTTAGAATTTTCTGACATTTTATGATTTTTTAATGAATTATTTATTGAAAACAAGGCTACTGTGAGTATTTAATTCCTATTTAATCCACAAAATCAAATTTGCAAGACATCTATTTAACTCAAATAGATATATTAATGTGCAATCCAGGAGAGTTGAAATTTTATAAAAATCTTATTCGTGGATTTAATTAAAATCAATTACAGAAATCACTCTATAATTTATTTTATACACAAGACAACTCCTAATTGGACCAAATTTGGACTGTAATTAAAGCACACTTAGAGGCATCATTCACAATTTTTTTCACAATTTTTGGAGCAATAAATAACTATATGTGAATTTCATAGCATAATTGAGCAAAATATCACTGATTTTCAATCTCTGATTTATAAAAATCAATGCTCACAAAAACACAAATAAATATCCCCAAGATAAACAATTAGATGCTCTACAAAATGCATTTTTTGATTGAAATTTGGTGCAAAAATATTATCCAAATTAACACTCAAAGGCAGGGGTGACTTTGCAATTCAGAAAATGAAATAAACAAAATTAAAACTGCGCCTAAGGACACTTTTGCGATTAAAACAAACTTGCAGGAAGAAAACATGATTTTTACAAATATAAAATAAATGCACCTTTTCTTTTCCCCCAAGCTAAGTTAGGGCAAAAGATGTGGAGGGGTGTAGGCGGCGCACGCACGCAAGGCTGAGCGGGCGTGGTGGCGGTGCACGCACGCTGCGAGGGGCGACCGACGTGGCGGGCGGACGGCAGCGGTGCAAGGGTCACGCATAGCGCGCGACGAGGGGCGCTCGGCGTCGAAGGCGGCTCTCATGGCGGCGAAGGGGGTTGGCGGGCGACGCAAGGGTGGCAGACCGCGAGGAGGCGGAGACAGACGGCAGGGGGCGCGCAGCCGTGCGCAAGAGGGCGGCGCAGGGATGGTGGTGTGCGGCAAGGGAGGGGGCGGCCACGCGCCTGTCGAGCGGGGGAGCAATCGCAGCAGCTACTAGCCGCTGGCAACTTCGGGTGCGAGGCAGTCACGTGCGCAAGGGGTGGCTGCACGAGGCGCCGCTACAGGGGTAGCGGGCGACGCGCCTGGGCGGAGACGGGCGGTGCGTCGATGGGGCGGATCCCCGTCGCGCTTGGTAGAGGGCGCAGCTGGGCTGGCGGGACGCTGTGCTTGAACAACGAGGTCGTGGGGTCGTAGCGGCTGGTGTGGCTGTGTAATACCTGCAACTTTGTTTTTTTTTGTTTTTTTATATTTTCTTTGTGTGAAAAGGAAATAAAATGTGAATGTACAAGTGGATTGTGATGGTATTGGTGATAATGGTTGATGTTGATGAAAGAGATGATTGTACTTGTGGTGGTTGTGGTATTGGTGAAGATGTTTTGTGATGAACAATAAGGAAATAAATTGTTAAAAAATGAAATGAAAAGGAAAAAGAGAGAATGCTTTCCTGTGATTTGCCGAAAGTGGAGCCGCAGTGTACGGCTTCCGTCGTCATGGCCTCGAGAAGGATGGCGGAATCCTTCGAAGCTGAGCGAGTTCGATTGGAATCTCGCGACGCGACAAAGATGATGCCGCGGATCTCGCCTGAAAGGTTGTCGTCGCTCAACTTGTCTCCTTCAGCTGTCACCTGTAGGTTGAAGGGGCTCGACCTCTCTTCTCTCGAATTGGCGGATGATTGAAAACGATGGAGGAGATATGAACATAAAGGAAGAGAAGAGGGAAGTTGGAGAAGAAGTAAGGAGAATGGGGTGGTGGAGAGAGTGGAAAAGATGGTGGCTTGGAGTGGAAGACAAGTAAAGAAGAAGAGGAGAAAGGGGAATAAAATACATAATTAATAAAATAATATATTAGGCTACTAAAAATAATTAAAATAATAATAATAATAATAAAATAATAATAATAAATCTGAAAATAATAAAATAATTTTGAAAATAATAGAAAATGGGGTGACATGTGGCGGCTCCAGGAGTTGCCACATGTCGCTCTTAGAAAATTCAAAAATTAAATGTAAAGAAATATCAAAAAGAAATAACAAAAGGGATTAAATTAAAAAGTAGTCAACATAAAAGTTGCTCGTCTCGATGAGATCTACAACTTTTGTGAAGGGCTGAAAATCAAATGAAATCATCTGTACAAAATGTATTTTTGGGTGTTACCTTATAGGTATAAAATACCACATTTTTCCTTTTGCAATTTTTTTATTTTTCGATACGAGAAAAATTAAAATAAAGATAGAGAAAATGTGAAAAGAATATTTACAATTTAATCTAATTTTTTTAGATTTTTAATAATTAAGAAAATGGAAGGGCATTTTGGTCAATATGTACAATATACAAAAGGGGCCCAAAACCCATGTTTTGCATACGAGCTCCGATTTTAATGAAATTAGTCTTTTTTTGAAGGTCTCTGAATGTATATTACTTTAAAAGTGAGTAGACCTAAATCGTACACTGTATGAGAGAGATATGTGCATTTTAAGGCTCTTGGTTTTAAACTTGGATTGGGGTTTTATTGGTCAATTTTACAAGTTAGTATTTTTTTGATATTTTTCTTTAATTAGTGTTAGTAGTATATACACTATGGAGTTGATTTTATTGGATTCCGGGTTAGTATAAAATATATACAAATAGGTTAAATATGGTGAATATACAGGTGAATATTTACAAGTGAATTGGGCTTCTTATTTAACGCAAATATGAGTGCTAAAATGCAGTTATCAATGTATGCATGAATGCTAATTATGCAATATAATTGAAAATATGCAGCTAATTACTCGGGAACAAAGCTCTATTTTCAACTTTTAGAGTCATGAATCATAGATTCATCAACCATCCAAACCCACTATTCCCCGCATAACCACCTTATCTCCTTCCCCATCAAGTACTTCATCTCCAGATCCCCCTTCCCCCTCAATCTTACACAAATCAAGGTTCATCGGGTCTCCGTCCTTCACCTTCATCTGTAACCCTTCACCTCGCTCCATTTCCCTCAACTCTGCTCAATAAGAGGGTTGGAACGATCACCTTCATGTGCCTGAGCTTCTTATGCAGATTTTGAGACAAAAGACCCCCTCTTGGGGTATGATCCAGACCTATACAGGACCTCCCAAGTTCCTGAGCTTTGTGGACATCCATACCTCTCCACATTGAGGCTCTGACTCTTTGGTGCACCTCAGTAATGACGGATCGATAATATGGATCGTTTGCAATGCCTCAGCAGTTTGTGAGACAACCGGAGGCATGAGATACGACTGATCGAAGGAGGCACGGGCTCTTGTTTTTTCGAGTTCTTCCGCACAAGCTCAGGTTCATCCGATCATGCCTACACTCCAATTTTGATGACGATCATCTGATCGAGAGATGCAACAACCGTCTGATCCATCTGAGGATCTAATCTAATTCATCAATCTGCAAAGTATTATAAGCAAACAAGGGCTTTTAATCTGTTTAAGTGATGCTCCTAAGACTGTTGGATGCCACAAATATAAGGGGTATATTGCATATCCAACCTCTTTTTAGAATTTTAATTTTAGTCTTAGAATATTTATCTGTAGTGTAAAAATATATGTAATATCTGCATTAGAACCCTCGAACTTAAACAATTTGCACTTCAGTCTAGTCCAGCTCACCTCACATGTCCATACACGTGAGGCAGTGGGCATTTCGTAAGGATCTCTCCTCCATGTTTCATTATTTTGATTTGGTCCTATAATTTGTGTATTAAAAGTGATATTTTTGTGGAAATTACATGGTTGGTTTTGTGATGAAACTGGGTTTCATTGTCATAATTCGATGTTAATAACCCCCTAGATTAGACTAAATGTCAATAAAAACCAGATAAATCATTGTATATACCCGAGTCATAGAATAAATTAAAAATACAAAAAAATAACAAAAGTAAAATCCATAGTGTTTTTACCCTTAAAAAACTCACAAAAATATTTCTCCCTTCTTTTGACATCATCTTCAATTTTGGTCAACATTAAACTTGTAGATCTCATTGAGATTTACAACTTTCATGTTTTGAGTTTCTCCAAATTCGGCCTCCTTCTCCTTTATATCTCACATTCTTCATTTGAATAACATGATTGGGCCACGTGGCACTTTCTAGTTTAGCCACGTGGCCCGTTTCATTGCGCGCCACGCACACTACATCAATCACTGTTGGATTGCCTTCTGGAGCTCTCCATCCAAGTCGTTCATCTGCGCTTCATTCTAGACCCTCCGATCATCATCCAGCCTTCATCACGTCCATCCATCAACACTTCACTCTCATCGCGCCACGCATCTTCCCCTATGCCACACGATTGTCTCCAGATTCTTTCATCTCTACCGCTCATTCCCGCTTTGATTTTAGCCCTTCAATCAACCTCTTTCTTCGCATCCAAACCGTCCACCCCCGCTTACGCCTCCTCACAACACGTGGCACTCCTTGCTCCCTTCGATCCACCAACCCTCGATCTTATCCATGCCTCTCGTTTGAGCCCTTCTCCTGACCGTTAGATCGCAAGATCCAATGGTCATGACTCCGTCTTCTACCTCTGGATCCCATCTTTCCTACATCTTCCACTTCTCTAACTCATCTTCCACCTTTTATTTCCCCCCATTGTCTCAGCCATCTTCTCCACTAGAGAACTATCCCACATCTAAGCCTGCACTTCCTTCCTTCTCGTGAGCCCCATAACTCCCCATGAGACCGGCTACCTCGCTCCTTATCGGCCACGCAACCCACTCCTTCTGCCATCAGAATCGCCACCTCGCTTCATTAAATACACCGTCGTCGCCACACATACACCTCGTACACCTTTACGAGGGGTGAGGCCCATCCCATTCTACCTCCCTCTGATAGGGGAGGTTTAATTGCAGGAGTCAAGACGACCATCTGCCCCCGGTGAGACCTACAGCTTTCGTTATTGCGCCGCGGAGCTCCGTCTCTGCTCGAGCTGCTCCAACTGGTTGATGGAGTCCAGCGAAGACCTAGGGTTCGCCTTGAACCCCAAGCACAAGCCATTCAATCCACCATATCTAGGTAAGCTTTTGATCCTTCTTTGCATTTTCTCTTTAATTTCTCTTATTTTATTAGGCCGACCCGTCATCTTCACCCTTCATAGACCAGCCCCCGAGCTTCACCCATCCATGGTCATCTTCACACACCTACTAGACATCCACCTTCCCTTCTCCATAGCATGGCCATCTCTGACCCATCTACTCTGCCGCTCATGACGGAGGAGCACCGAGCCTTCACTTCATCCGCTCGCATAGGCTCCCATTCTACTCCACCTCGCACATATCATGCTTTTGCACGCTTCAGCTACGTCCTAACATTGCAGGTACTCAAAATCATCATTGGTCGGAGCCTCGTCGGAGCAAAACTCACAAGCTTCGCCTCACACATTTCGACATCGGTGGCCTCTTCCAGGATCTCCAGATGCTCCACAGAGCTTGCACAATTCTATCTAATCTTTTAGGAGTTGCTGGGGACCTTCACCGAGCTTGGTTGAGCGTGGCAGAGCACGTGAGGCTTCGTCGAGGATAGTAGTGAGCTCTTGACTGTCTGCGCTACATTGCTTGCATGATCTGTTATAGGTGGGATTATGACGAAAGAACCAGACCAACAGGGTCGCCAAGAAAGGACATGGGATGAGGTTTTTAAGGATTTTTCATCGTTGAAAAAAAGATCGCCGCTAATTGCAGAAGAGGAGGACGTACAATTGTTGTTGGATGCATCATCCCGGTGGCCATCCAACGGATTACGAGGGGCCACGTCGACACCATCTACAGCTACAGCCACCGTTCAATCCTGGTGATCGGATGGCTGCAGTGGAGCCACGTGTCAGTCCAAGCAAGCGTCCGAGCCTTCTATCCGATCCAGCAGTCTTGGGTCACCCAATTCTATTCCGAACCAGAAACGATCTACGAGCCTAGCTGAAGCAAATCCGATCATCCTTCGAGTTTGCTCTTCCATCGAGCCTAGAGCCCACGTGCTAGTCACGTGCATGCTGGGTAAATTTGCAAGGAGGCCCTCACAATGTCTTCAATTTGCACACATGTCCTTAGAGCATGTGTCACCCACCTGCGCTTGGGGTATTTTGCTCCCGACCCCCTCCAGGTTCAAATAATTGCAAATATACCCTCGCACGTGTGGGAAAATACAAGGAAGGCCTCGCGCTTAATTTTATTTACATTTTAGTCCCTCATAGGGACCTATTTTCTAGTTATCTTCATGTTTCTTATGTTTATGTCATTGGTTTCCTTTGTTAATAACTTGAGCATGCGAGCTCCAATCGATGTGATTTCAGTTGCATTTCAAAGCTTGTTTGTTATCTTTTTTTATGGCATAACTGGTTTTCTGATTTGACACTCTAGAGTTCAATGACTAATTTTGTTTGTGGAGTGTCCTTTATGTAATTTGTTTTATGCCTAACCTTAATATATCAAGAGAACTTGCATCTTCATTTGATTCTGAAAATTGATCTAAGTTCTTGCTCAATTTGTTTTATCTGATCAGGGCATAAAGTGTTAACTTGCATTTTTCGTCAACTACATTTCCTTGCATTATAAAAAAATCAAATAAAAATGCATTTTTCATGTTTATTTATGAATCGTGTTTTCATGCATCTTGACCTATGTATTATTAATTCATCGCTTAATTCAAGTAATAGAAGTCTAGATAAATCACTTAAGAGGCTCGTGTCCCTGAGTTCGACCTTGGGCTTGCCCAAGTAAAATATAAATTCGACCGCTTTTGCCTTTAATTGATACATTATTTAAAGCAGTCTTTGACAACCCCGATTTTATTCGACTGCAACGAAGTGGTTAGTTCTACAAAATTAAAAGGGTAAAATCGTGGTTTATCAAATGGCACCTGCCGGGGACATGACCCATCTTTCGTATTTAGATCTTTATTATATGATTAAGTGTTAATTTTTAATTCGTAGATCATGTGTTTGTCATGCATTATAATGGTTAAAAATTTCATTGATGGATATCTAACTCTTGTTTTTGTGGCAAGACCCTTGGTGTTCAAGGAGGCGAGGAGAAGATGTTCCCCGTTGCATTGAGCCACAAAAGCAACCTTGGAGGCAATCGAAGAGAGAAAAATGTGTGTCTTGTATTTTTATTTTTAATGTAATAATAATCTTTACAATGGTCTTCAATCGAAGACTCGTGTGTGTAAATGAACGAAGTTCTCTGTGGTTGTGTGGGGATCACCCCCACTTGAATGTCGACTTAGGATCAGGCGCGAGGCTCTTCAAGCTTCTTTCACTTTTTATCCTTTGTGTTTGATCATAGGTAGGACATGCTTAATTAATATGCACATAGACATCGCTTCACTTATCCAAATTAAAATATATTCTTCCCCGCTAATAGAAGCATGTTAGGTGCGGTTTTTCATCGACTTGCATACATTTGGATTTGATTCAGTTCGAGTTTTCACGAATTTTTGCTCAAGGCGCCGCAAGTTTTCTCTCGTAGCCTAGATCATGATTTTCATCGATTGCAAAGTTTTTTCTCGACCTCCCTTCCTGGCTTGATCACCTAAGATAATGGAAATTGAGAATGAACGGTAGAATGTGCTCACCTTTAATCAGTGTTAAGGAAATAATTGGGACTATTAAATGCAAGTTGACCTAAAATGGAGTAAAATCATGTTTTGGGAGAGCAACACCCTTGTTTACATAGGATGATTTTTGCTTCGACATGCTTTTTATCCTAACGTAAACAAGAATGTTCTAATCATCAATAAAATTGACAAGATAATTACCCAACATTTGTTGGTTTCATGTGAGAGATTGTGAAATCAAAGGGTATTGCTTGCTTGTTTGAGCTTTGATTGCTCCGACACCCTCCCATAGACCTTATGTACTCCATTCATCTCCGAAGATTCATCTGCCCATTTGTATATCCATCCTTCTTCTTCGTTCATCTGAAGTCTCCCTAACCTCAATTCTCCATCTTTATACTTAGGCTACTCTCAGCAGAAGTATAGGGGGAACCTGAGTCCCTGCCATCTTCTTACTCGTCTTTCCTTTCCTTGATACTTAGGTTATTTCTAACCTAAGTATAGGGGATGTCCGCCTCAGTTCATATATTTGTCTATACTTAAATGGCTCTTTGGCTTTTGTGTCATCTAGTGCTATGAGGACATAGCAAAGTTTAAGTATAGGAAGGTATATCGTATATACAATATATGTACTTTAGCTATATTTTGAAAAAAATGAAAAATTTAAAACTTTTTGGGCTAAAGTACAATCTTTTGAACTAAGTGGATAAAATATTTTCAAAGTTTTTCTATACTATGTTACACTATATTCAAGAAAAATATTTTTGAAAATGATTTGAAAAATGGGTTTTCACTTATTTTGAAAAAGTTTTTGAAAAATATTTGAAAAATCTATATATGCGTGACATGGTGTTGAAAATTATTTTCTTGATTTCAAGAAAAGTGAGTCTAACTTGTGTTCTAACTTTAATAAAAAATACATAAAAATAAGAAAAATCAAAAATCCTTTAAGAGTTAAATTGACTACTAAACCCAAATAAGGAGCCACGTTCAGTAAGGGTTCTCCCTTAGCAGAGTAGGTGGTTTAGAGGACATCGTGTAATGCTCCATCCTCAAGCAACAGGTTCCGGCCTGTACTTACACCTATACTGGTTGAATGCATATGCATCTACTCAATTGAGTTTAGGCAATCGTTATGTCTTTTAAAGTATTCATAAAAGTTACAAAAAAAGGGGAAGGAGTTGGATTAAATCCACTACGTTTTCACTTCCACTCAGGATCAGAAATGTTCGAGAATATTCGATTTAAGAGGTCATGAGATTTAGGTTAACCAGCCTTAGCCCTCAGGGTCTTAGACTTAATCATCGACATTTCCCTAGGTTTCTAGATTGCAGTGCTATATTGCGTACTTAGTCTCCTACCTTAAGAATATGATCATCACTTCACATATACGATTGCGGTCATGATGAAATGAGTTGTAATTTCACTTGAGGAACTGGGATGAGGGATTCAAGTCTGGATTTGATCTAATGATGCTAGAGGATGGGAAAAAATAATTGAAGGCTTCATGAAACCTGAGTGTCAGCATTTTAGCCAGTACGAGAATTTGGTTCTTGTACTAATCTCTTGATATTGACCTAAGTATCAGAGTGTGAATAAGAAAAAAATATTGGTTAGTGTGCGCCAAACTCTTGGTAAAAGCAGTGGAGCTAGCCAAAGTATGAAAATCAAAGAAATATCAATGTTGAAAGAAAAAGCTCTCATTCTACAAAGTCAATCATCAAAGAGCCTCCACCAAGGCTAGCGCTCCCAACCATTTCAAAGTTTCCACTTGGACCACCGCTATTAGTACCAGGAGTCGAGCTTGCACCATAAAAGGGCTCTACATCATAAATGCTACAAGTCTGGGTGTAGAAGGTATGATAGGTACTCAAAAAAGGCACATCCTGATGTACTCCCAGGGAAACAAGTATAGACGACTCCAACTTCTCTTGACGGGTGCACTAATCAACACCAAAAGTATGCGTTAAGTAATAAGGCATTGAAAAGAATCCTTGTTCCAATGAGATGGAGAGAAGAAATGACACAACCCTAAACCCTCCATAAACTGGCATGCCACCTATACTTCTAAGTCTGGCAACTAATGAGAAGGTAGATTGGACTTAACATTTGATTTATTTTCTAGTGTTGAGGATTGGGTCCTTAGGAGAATTTCTTGGACCAGAACCTTGGGTGACGTTGCGACTCTACTCTCGTGATCGTGGTCAACACTTTAATATATCATATCCTTAGTTTATATGTATCAAAGAGAGAGTCTGGAAAATTAGAGGAATTGGATGCCTCTTGATTAAGGCTGGGTTGAAATCTGAGATTTTGGATCTCTAGAACTGGGAGTTCTTGAACCGATCAGATCTTGTATGCACATGCATAAGGGGGTTAATCCAACCCATTCATTTTTGAGATGCTCGAGGATGGGCATAGTTTAAGTATAAGGGGTTGATGAAACCCAATTTTGTTTTCATAATTCGTGATTATTAACCCCCTAGCTTAGACTAAATGTCAATAACAACAAGATAAATCCTTGTATATACTTGAGTCATAGAATAAATTAAAAATACAAAAAAATAACAAAACTAAAATCCGTAGTGTTTTTACCCTTAAAAACACTCACAAAAATATTTATCCCTTTTTTTGACCTCATCTTTGTTTTGGTCAACATTAAACTTGTAGATCTCATCGAGATCCTACAACTTTCATGTTTTGAGTTTCTCCAAATTCGGCCTCCTTCTCCTTCATATCTCACATTCTTCATCTGAATAACCTGATTGGGCCACATGGCTCTTTCTGGTTGAGCCACATGGCCGGCTTCATTGCGCACCACACACGCCGCATCAGCCACCGTTGGATTGCCTCTTGGAGATATCCATCCAAGACGTTCATCTCCGCTTCATTCCAGACCCTTCGATCATCTTCCAGCCTTCATCGTGTCAATCCATCAGCGCTTCACTCCCATCGCGCCACGCGTCTTCCCCTACGCCACACGATCGTCTCTAGATGCTTTCATCTCTATCGCTCATTCCCACTTTGATTTCAGCCCTTCGATCCACCTCTTTCTTCACATTCAGATGTCCACCCCCGCCTACGCCTCCTCACGACACGTGGCGCTCCTTGCATCCTTTGATCCACCATCCCTCGATCTAATCCACTCCACTCATTTGATCCCATCTCTGACCATTGGATCGCAAGATCCAACTGCCAGGACTCCGTCGTCTACCTCTACCTCCCATCTTTCCCATGTCTTCCACTTCTCCAACCCGTTTTCGCCCTTCTATTTCTGCCATTGTCTCAGCCATCTTCTCCACTAGCGAACTACCCAACGTCTAATCTCGCACTTCCTTCCTTCTTGCGAGCCCCATAACTCCCCACGAGCCCTGCTATCTCGCTCCTTATCGGTCACACAACCCACTCCTTCCACCATCAGAACCGCCACCTCGCTTTGTTAAATGCGTCGTCACCGCCACACATACACCCTGTCCACCTTTACGAGGGGTGAGGCCCAACCCCATTCCAACTCCATGTGACAGGGGGAGGTTCGATTGTTGGCGCCAAGACGACCATCTGCCCCCGGTGAGACCCGCATCTTTTGTGGTTGCGTCGCGAAGCTCCACCTCTGCTCGAGCTGCTCCAACTGATTGATGGAGTCCAGCAAAGACCCAGTGTTCAACTTGAACTCCAAGCACAAGCCATCCACATCACCATAGACAGGTAAGATTCTGATTCTTCTTTGCGTTTTCTCTTTAATTTCTCGTAATTTATTAGGCCCAACCCGGCATCTTCACATCCATAGACCAGCCCCCGAGCTTCACCAGTCCACGATCATCTTCGCACACCTACCAGAGATCCACCTTCCCTTATCCACAGCATGGCCATCTCCGACCCATCTACTCCACCGCTCACGGCGGAGGAGCGTCGAGCCTTCACTTCATCTGCTCGCATGGGCTCCCATTCCACTTCACCTCGCATATATCATGCTTTTGCACGCTTCGGCTACGTCCTAACGTTGCATGTACTCAAAATCATCATTGGTTGGAGCCTCGTCAGAGCAAAACTCATAAGCTCTGCCTCACGCATTCAGACATCGATGGCCTCTTCCAGGATCACCAGATGCTCCGCAGAGCTTGCACGATTCTATCTAATCCTTAAGGAGTTGTCGGGGACCTTTACCGAGCTCGGTTGAGCGTGGTGGAGCACAGGATGCTTCGTTAGAGGACTGACTTCGTCGCCAATCATAGAGGAGGAGGACGTACAGTTGTCGTTGCATGCACCATCCCGGTGGCCATCCAATGGCTTACGAGGGGCTATGTCGACGCCATCTACAACTACAGCCACCGTTTGATCCTAGTGATCAGATGGCTGTAGTGGATCCACGTGTCAGTCCAAGCTAGCCTTCGAGCCTTCTATCCGACCCTGCAGGCTTGGGTCACCAGAGTCTATTCCGAACCAGACACGGCCTACGAGCCTAGCCGAAGCGAATCCGAGCCTCCTTCGAGCTTGCTCTTCCATCGAGCCTAGCGCCCATGTGCTAGTCACCGTGCATGGTTGGTAAATTTGCAAGGAGGCCCTCACGATGTCTTTAATTTGCAAATAGGTCCTCAAAGCACGTGCCACCCACGCACGCATGGGTTATTGATGAACATCAAATTTGCCTCTATAATAATAAGTAATTGTCGTAGCATAGGAGGCAAGTTTAGTTCGTTAAAAACCACAATCTTTGAATGTTGTGGAATATTTTTACTTGGCAAGTCTACCAAAGTTGAATACAGGGAACAGTGATTCTTAGTTGCAAGGTTTTAAATTAAATTAAGTAATTAATCAATGATTGATCAATTTCTGTGTTGAGAAAATATACAATGCAATGATGACGATGCTATGCAAAGAAAATAAACAAAGATGATTATGCCCAGGATCTGCAATTTTTAAACATGTTAAATCCCAAATAATTTGATCTATAAGTTCACAAGATTAATCACAAATCAACGTGGATCGAACTCAAGACTGACTCAATGCTTTAGGTTAATCAATTAATGCTCAAAATAATTTGAAGCAATATATCCAGCCTCCAAATGTCTTTGTTTCAGTTCCTCGAATAGTTGACAATAATCTCAGAGGAAATGATCTAAATTAATCCCTTGTGAAGACTAAACTATTGAGAATAATAAACAATGTCTACAATGGTTTAATCAGATTTAAATCATCATCCGAATTCTTACAAAAAAATATCATTAATTTCTCAAGCACACATATGTCGGAATTAGCCTACATATGTCAACAGAGATCCTCAAATAATAATTATCATAAACAACCACGGATCTGTTCACAAGCTATGCTAAATGGTAGAGCATGAAAATAGCTTCAAAATGGTATATTATATGCTAAAAACGGAGTTCGTATGGAAAATATATGATGAAATGAAATTTCAGGGACTAAAATGTAATTAAAATAAAGTTTTTGCTTCAAACAGGTCACTAGGGGGCTTATTTGCAATTTCACAAAGTCGGTGGGGTCCACTCTATAATTTACCCAGGCGAGGGTATATCTGTAAATTCGAGAAATTGTAGGGGCATCGGTGAAAATTGCCCTCAGCACACGCACGTGCCTGGAGGCTCGGGTGGCAAGGCTGAGTCCTGGGAATCCTGAGCATTTTGGGTCGGGGCTGAGGTTCTGGGCCCCGAACCAAAGGCTTGGTCGACGGGAGAGAGGCTCGGACCAAGGCTTAGGTTCAGGTGGTCCGAACCTCCACGTGGCTGGATGGAGTGGCTAGGGTGGTCCAAGCCTCGAGGCTGGGGTCGAGGCTCGGAGGGGCGGCGTGGCAAGTTGTTAGTCATCGGATCAGGGACTTGTCCCCTGATCTAATGGTTGCTGTGAAGTACTACGAGGTGGTGAGCGGCCGAGGAGGTTGAGGAGCGAGGCCTCCTCTGATGGGCGATCGGGGGCGGAGCTTGTCGAGCCGCAGAGCTAAGCCTCGGCGGAGGACGGTGGGCAGAGCGGAGCAGGTGCGGCCTGCATCTAGCACGTCATCCAAGAAGCTGTGAGGCGGCACGGTGGAGCTGATGGCCGGTGTCAAAAGGGAAACCTGCAAGGTTAGCATATAAGAGACGATGGGGCGGAGCTCCAAGAGATGGTGCTAAGCGATCGGAGCAAGGATCTGTGGAGGGTCGCGGAGAGATAGAGGAGAACTGGAGCGAGGGAGGCTCCGGTCTACGCGAGGCTGGTGTTGGGCGCAGGGACGAAGCCAGGATTTTACGGTTGCAGGGGCCAAATATATATTTGTATTTATTCACTAAAGCTCGAGTTTACAAACATAGTTAAATTGTGATTTTCTTTGAAGATGTTTTTAGAAAAAATACAAAATAATATAACCTTTGTTTCTCTATAATTATATATATATATAAAGTGCTTGTCAATAAGTGCCAGCTTACAAAATTATGAATTAGTTTGCACACGCATATTCAAATAACTTTGTTTCTCTATAACCTTTATGATAGTTTATACCATGAAAAGTTCTATATACAAACATTTTACTAAAGAAAAGATAGAAATAAAAAATTTATAGCTGCACGTAGTATATAATCTTATTTGCACCATATAATATAGATAAATAATAAGTTTACTAATAAAATATAGTCATAATAATTGCAATTAATGTTAATGGGTTTTAAATGATTATATGTTGACATATTGCTAGAAACAATTCATATAATAACGATTATATGTTACATTTTTCGTCAGAATTTTTAGTATTCTTATAAAATTTGATGGTAGTGGCGAAAGATTACCATTGTTATATGAACCATGTTAAGGGTACGTTCAGTTCAGTAATAAGCAGGAATAAGGATGGGGAATAAGGATATAAGGGTCTATTCTTTGTTCGGCTGGAGGATATGAATAAGGAGAATAAGGTGAAATAAAGGTAGGTAAGGTGAGATAAAGATAGGAATAAAAGTGAAATAAGATGGAATAATAAGGAATAGTCGTACCACTGGAAACCGTGTCGGGAGGAGAATTGCCCCCTTATTCCAGGGCCTATTCTCCAACCGAACACGCCCTAAGAGAATACCAATGATTTTATCTTCTGTCACTAGTTTCAAGTACACATCGTGATTATACAATGGACAATATTCATCGTTATATAGTTTACAATGACCATTACAACAAAACGGATTTACAGTGACACGTTTGAAAAAAACCATATCACGATATCATATGTTGTTAAATATATAACAATGATACTATTCATTGCAAAAATACCTTTCATACTTTAAATTAACGACAAATGTTATATTCACTATTATATCATTAGTGTTGATGTTTATAATAAAGTTTATCCATTGCTATTTCTTAAAGTTTGAGATAATCGATGCTAATTTTTTATTTCAAATTTAGTGAAGTTTAATTAGAATTTTGAAAATAGCAATGGACAAGCATTGAAGATATACTACTAGACATGACATTTGTCTCTAATTTCAAGTATAAAAAATAATAGCAATGAATAATATCGTCATTACATATTTAACAATAAACAATATAGTGATGTTTTTTTAAAGCATAGCTATAGACTGTACTTGTTGTAGTTGGATGATGTAGTTGCAAATTTAAAAATATGTGTCAGGATTGGCTCATTTTATTTAAATAGATATATTTCGATTCCTATTCATTTATAAGAAGTGGGATCGACGTCTTTATGGGACTAAAAAGATACTCTTCCTACTTAATAAGTTTGTTAGACCATAATATCTCATTATAATTTAGTTAGTCTCAAAATTTCGGAGGAGCGATAATATAGAATGTATTCAATTTAGTTAGTCTCAAAATTTCAGAGGGGCCGATAATACATAATGTATTCAATTTAGTTAGTCTCAAAATTTCGGAGGGGCCGATAACATAGAATGTATTCAACGGATGTAGAAAAGTGTGTAATTAAAATAAGTTAAATGAAAGACATTTCATTGGTTGGGGGGGCCGGGCCCCTGCCCGCCCCCCTCTATCTCCGTCACTGGTTGGGCGTGTATACGGAAGAGGAGAACTGGAGCAGGGGGAAGTACTTGGAGTGGGAGTGGCAGAGGGTTGATCGCCTCCGTGGTCGATGAAGAGGCCGTGAAGCTTGGCTGCAAGGAGAGCAGCTGCACGGAACCCTTGGCTCTGTGGATCTCGTCGAAAGAGGGGTTGCTGCCAGCGGAGGGGAGCCCCTGTCATTGGCCTCCTTCATGAGCTTTCCTTATCTTTGTCATTGATGGCAGATGGGGCATGAGAATGTGGGTCGACGAGGTTTTATAGGGAGGTAGAGAGGATAACGGCCGGAGGGGAAGTGTAATGGCGAGGGTGGTGCGGAAGCGGCGCGACGACCGTTACTCGGAGGTGGTCGCAACAGCCAGGAAGGTGGATGGGTCACATGCACAGGGCACAGCATTGGAAGAGGAGAAGATAGAAGGGTCACGTGCTAGGCACGTGACCCGAGGGGGGGAGAGAGGAATGAAGTGGGGATGCCACATGGCATGCCTAGGAGCTGCCACGTGGCATCAAAAAGATTCAAAATTTCAAGACAAAGAAAAATATAAAAGAAATAGAAGGAGACCTCGGATCAAAAAATTTCCCCACGAAAGTTGTTCGTCTCGACGAGATCTACAACTTTCATGAAAGACCCGGGAGCAAAAGAGGTCACCTGTGCGAAGTGGTCTTTTTGGTGGTTCTCCATGTGTATAGAAATCCGGATTTTTGGGGTTTTGTAATTTTTTAGGTGGTTTTAGAGAGGAAAAAAAATCTAAAAAATACGATAAAATCCAAGAAAATTATTTACACACTAATCTAATTTTTTTTGTATTTTAATAAATAAGAAAATGGAAAATAAAATAGAAGTAAGAAACACACAATTTTTGTACAGACCGACAACGGACACTTGAACTCAGTCAGTTTCTTTGATTTTAATTTTAATCTAGATTTGGATTTTTGTGTCGCTTAATAAAACTTTCATCAAAGAACACAAATGCAGAAGAAATAAAATTAAAAGGGTTGATGATGTACATAAAAACTCAGGTCAAAAATAGTAAAAAGTCAAAATGCGCAAAAGAAGCCCAAAACACAACTTTCATATATGAGCTCCGAATTTTACGAAGGTCTTGTTTTTAAGGTGTTTGAAAATGGAGTACTTTAAAAGTGAGTAGACCAAAATCGGACACTGTATGAAGGAGATATGCTCGTTTTAGTCCGTCAGATGTGAAATTAGACTTTGGAATTATTTGACACATATTGGAGTTAGTACTGTTTTGTATTTTTTATTTAATAATGTTAGTAATATCTACACAATGGAGTGGTTTGGGGTCAATCGAAGTTAAGATGAATTATTTACAAATAAGAGAAGTTAGCGGTTTTTTGGGCTAATTTACACTTGGGATTTTTAATGCAATTATGGATGATGAAATGCAAATATTATTAACACAAGTATGAATGCTAATGATGCTCTGTTAACGATTAAATGCATGTGAATGTTGGGTAACAGAGCCTAAATGATAAATTTTAGCATGATGAATACGAGATTCATCAGGTATTTTGCACCTGACCGCCTCCGATTCAAATAATTGCAAATATACCCTTATGCATGTGGGAAATTTACAGGGAAGGTCGTGCACTTAATTTTATTTACATTTTAGTTCCTCTCAGGGACCTATTTGCTAGTTATCTTCTTGTTTTCTTGCGTTTATGCCATTTGTTTCCTTTGTCAATAACTTGAGCATGCGAGCTCCGATCGATGTGATTTCAGTTGCATTTCAAAGCTCGTTTTGTTATGTTTTTAATGGTATAACTGGTTTTCTAGTTTGACATTCTAGAGTTCGATGGCTAATTTTGTTCGTGGAGAGTCCTTTATGTAATTTGTTTTATGCCTAGTCTTGATATATCAAGGGAACTTGCTTCTTCATTTGATTCTGAAATTGATCTAAGTTCTTGCTCAATTTATTTTTATCTGATCAGGGCATAAAGTTTTAACTTGCATTTGTCCTCAACTGCATTTCCTTGCATTATAAAAAAATCAAATAAAAATTCATTTTTCATGTTTATTTATGAATCAAGTCTTCATGCATCTTAACCTATGTATTATTAATTCATCACTTAATTCAAGTAATAGAAGTCTAAATAAATATTTAAGAGGCTTCCGTCCCTGAGTTTGACCTTGGGCTTGTCCAAGTAAAATATAAATTCAACTGCTATTGTCTTTAATTGATACATTATTTAAAGCGGTCTTTGACAAACCCGATTTTATTCGACTACAACGAAGCGGTTAATTCTACAAAACTAAAAGGATAAAATTGTGCTTTATCATCCTGGAAGTTAGTTTATTTTCCAAATCGCCCCTTCCACTGTGTATTTAGATAGATATATTTAGGCAAATTGTACGTACGGACCATTGAACTTTAACTTCTTGGAAATTTCATTTAGGTCCATATTTCCCTGAATTAATTATTTTGTGTATTTTATGTGTTTTGAATAGTATTTCAACTCTAAAATTTGTAGAATATCTACCTAACTTGTCTGGAATTTTATTCTATCTCATATATTTTTCTTGGGGTAATTCAAGTGGTTTTTCTATTTTTAAAATCTAAAAACATTGCATATCTCTCTTTTTGGCTAAGAAAAACTATAGAAATTTTAAAACAACTCAAAAAATTCTGCTTAAAAAATATTAGCCATATTTTACAAAAATCCAAAAATCACAAAAAATACAAAACCAAAACTGTAAAATTGCAATACACTGACAATGTATAAAAATCATAAAAAAATCATCAAAAAGCAAAAAAATACATTTTGAGCTTTTGATTTTTCTTTATATTATTTAACTTACAAGATAATTGAAGTTGGGCCCAATCTGATTTGTTGGATATTTATTAGGCCCATTTCAATCTCCTAAGTTTCTAGTTTATATTCTTTTGTGTAACTAAAAATCCATAAAAAAATCTCAAAAATACCAAAAAAACACCAAAAATAAAGAAACATCTAAAAATCTCAAAAAAATATTTAATTTTGAATATTTTGACTTTATTTGATATTTTAACTTTCAAAAAAGTAAAGTTTCTTTTATTTTATACATATATCCGTATTACATTATATATATTGCTATGAATTCAAAATCCATCAAAATATTTGCAAAATTAAAAAAATCTAAAAAATATATAACAAATTTAAAACCCACAAAATATTTGAAAAATAAAAAGATAAAAAGAGAACCTAAGTATATTTTTCATTTTTTCTCTATTCTCCTCTATTCTTAGTGGTTCGACACTCTACACTTGCCTTATACACACATTTTGATAGAGGTATAATAAATTTTAACTCATACATTTGCATTGCTTATTTATCTTTGTGGGTAAATTGTTGTCGATATGCCGGGATTGAGTACCGTGTACCGTGAGAGTGGTTGATACAACGATTATCGGATCTGATTTTTCGGACATGGCTTGCCTTCCAAGACCAAATTCTTTATACCGTGATCTTAGTTACTCGACAAATGGTGCCATTGCTGGGGAGCGGCGATTGAGTAGAGTAGAGTAGTCTACTTAGTTTTTGTTTCCATTTTCTGTTATATTGTCAGATCTTTCTCTCTTTATTCTCTTTTCTGTATAATCTGTTCTGAATATATTTCTTGTTTGAATTTGTTGCAAGGACCCGCTTATCGAGGGAGAGTTTTTTTTAGGCTCATGACACTCGAGAGAAGTAAAGGTTGGGGGTTCTACGCCCACCAACAAGACAGAGCAACAAGGAAAGACAAGGAGTGATCAGAGTAGATTAGCATAGAGGTAGTTTACATTTTGTGAGGTTGATTCGTTTGATTAATTTGTAATAATATTAAACATTTAGACTCCTGAACACTTCACTTTCTTTACATACATTTCATCAGGTGATTGTTCACTTGGGGGACTTCAGTCGATTTTTATCGATTTTCATTGTTTTCTATCTTTATTCCTCCCTATTTTTCCTCTTACTTTTCATTTGTTTCATGTGATTTGTGCTTTCCACATTATTTTTCATTTTACGACTTTGTTGGTTAAGCCCATCGATTCTAGGAGTGTATGTTTGGTTAATTAGGACCAAACTCCTAATCATCTCATGTACCTATAGTCTCGCATTTGGACTTAGTCAAATCAAAAAAGTTCTTCACGATAATAGAAACTCATATCCTTGGGTGATTTCATCATTACATTTATTTAGTGTAATTTTTCAAATTCTATATAGAATCTCGCATGGAGAGAGCTGGGAAACAAGGTGAGCATTTTAACTGAGCATCACATCATTATTTTTTGACTTGCATTGCTTTTTCTTCCCCTCCCTCTAAATTTGATCACATAGGCCAAGAAAAGAATTAATAAAAAATGATAGGCCACTGCAACAAAAATGCAAAAAAGTGACAACAAAAAAATAAAAAAGGGATTACTAAAAAATTTTGACCAAGTAAAATTGATTAAAATTGAACATTCATTATATTAGGTGAGCAACAACTTCATTATTCTCAAGTACCTTCCAAATTGAGTGAGACATGTCCCTTAAGGAATAGAGTGCACATCCAAGCTCGGGCACTTCCTTGTATATTGATTGGATTCACGAAGTATTGGTGCTTCTATCGGTGCATGGGCGAGTAGGGCTGAGTTTTCTTGCAGGCTTGCTCTGAAGTACTGAGCATAGGGGAACCACGATGGTATGTCCCTATCTCATCGTGCCACATCCGAGTACCCTGCAAGGGGGAAGTATCGGTTTGTCCTATCAGCTTCCTCCTCTATTCTTTGGTTGAGTAGTGGATCCATACCCAATAATAAGGATCCTAAAAAAGTACAGACTACGGGTTACAAAGGAAATGAGAAGTATATGACGATTTTTTGGTAGTACACACTCGACTATAAGGATATATCTTAAGGACTAATTTTGATAAGATTGCTTGAGAACTAATGAAATTGACAAGATAATTGCCGAACCTTCACGGCTCACTGTGTTGAGTAGGTGAATTCATCCTTGGCTTGAGGTTTGATTGATTATTTCTATTTTGATCAAGATCAAAACATCACGCACTTGCACCTTTCATTTACACTTCTTTTGACACATCTTTTCTTTTGCTCAGTTTGAGCCTTTAATTTATTTTTTATTTCACATTTTATTCAGTATGTGCTCTAATTGCATATCATTCCAATCCTTTTTGCTGCCAAGATGCCGTATTTGGAGCAGTTTTGTTGCGATTTTGCGTACACCCACATCGATTCCTTGATACCATCATCTCCAATAATTCGAGGCAATTCTAGGAAACTAGTTCGGACCTTGTGAATCATTCTTAAGAATCCTTGCTTTTTAATTCACCGAGATCTCGAGACCACTCTTGTCCTGAATTATCCACCTTTTGGATGAAGACCGACCATTCTCCATTCTCTCCCACTACGTTAATAAAGTTCAAGGCTGACTCTAATATTGAATATTTCAAATCATCTGGAATCTATTTCAAGACTGATCGAGGTAGTTTTCTCCTCCTCCATGTTGGCTACAGCTGGTGACACTTTGGCAGAGCTTTGATGAGGGAGTTGGAGCACCTTTGTGCTCCTCCCCTCTGTCTGAAGATCCAGGCACCTTTGTGAAGGCCTAGAGTGGGGGCTAGAGGACCGATGAGACTCTAGTGATGTGTGGATTGGTCATCGATGGAGTGTCGTTGGAGGCGGAAGCAGAGAACGACGATGCATAGGAATTCTAGCCAATCAAGGGGGAGTGAGGTACCCGCAAGTGTTAGCTCATAGCCGAAGTGATAGGGGTTCGATCTAGATGGGAAATGGGGCGAGATGGGAGCTCCGTGAAGGTGGAAGATTGGAACCCTACTGGGTTTACCCCTATGTGCAAGAGGTGTGAAAGATCGAGGTGGAGGAAGTGGTTAATAGGTTTCTTAACGGTTTTAGATGGTAAAAATAATTTATTTTAATGTCGTTGCAACTGTACTTCAACCAATTAAAGCATCAATTAATTCAAAAACTTTTTACTTGTACAATGATAAGCACAAGGTCGATCCATAGAGACACGATTCGAAGATTAACAACATGAATACAATGCACAAATTCAAATATCAATTATTGCAATTTTTCAATAATTTTATCTTTTTTAAATTTTTGATTAGCAAATAAAGTCAACTAAATCTATTTGATGGGTTCAAACTTTTATTTTTTAAAAAATACTATCTGAACATGCTCTTTGTGTCAACAATGAAGTGCAAACAAGTACACTATGTTCTTTTAAAAGCAAGCAAACTTGAGGGAAGATTTATATCATGAAGCAATGATCCTTAGAAAATCATTAAAAAAACACTACGTGGGTATAACCAAGTGACTTTCCTTCAATAATTTCTTTTCCCAAAATAAGATAATGTTGCATTCTGCAAGGTACTAATTGATTATCATGGAAGCACATTGATGGGGATATCACTACAACTCAGGCTACTGAATTTTTTATTGCCTAGCCATCATAGAGCATATTCAACCATACATAGTGTAACAGTCCGGGCTTAGGTCTCCGGTCCGTTAACGGAGCATTACTGGCCCTAACAACCTCTTGAGATCGAGCCCAAACGGACCCGATTAACCACCCCCAAAATGCTTAAGCCAGGTTGTTCGGTAGTAAGCCCCTCACCATTTATCCCATCCGGAATTTTTGTGTTCCATGGTGTGGGACATTATTTGGGGTTTTACAACCTCCCCCACTTATATTCGCAACGTCCTTCTTGCGACATGGCACATCATTTCTTCCCAGTGACAGTGGCGGTTGCACGCTCTGGGTAGCCATTTCCTCCAACCTCTTGTAGGGGCGGCTCCACCTCTCGGGTAGCCCTTTCCACTATCAGAGGGCATTCGGCTCTGATACCATTTGTAACAGTCCGGGCTTAGGTCCACGGTCCGTTAACGGAGCATTACTGGCCCTAACAATCTCTTGAGATCGGGCTCATACGGACCCGATTAACCACCCCCAAAATGCTTAAGCCAGTTTGTTCGGTAGTAAGCCCCTCACCATTTATCTCACCCGGAATTTTTGTGTTCCACGATGTGGGACATTGTTTGGGGTTTTACACATGTTGACTCTTTTAAAAAAATTCAGCAAGTAGAAACATGATAAAAAACAAAACGGCAATTGCGGCACTAAGGCCATCTTGAATCAAAAGAGAAGCTCTCACATCATAATCGAACTGAAATAATATTAAAAAGTCAATGGAATACGCAAAGATGCCGCGAAAGGAGAGATGTTGTCATCAAGTGGTATTTTCCTTCGGCATGGCAGCGACCCCTAGTAGATAACGATGATTGCTGGTGGACCGTCGCATTGCGGCTTTGATGGGAAGAACGGTATGAGACGACAAGCTACACACACATGAGTAGTGGTGGACGGTGGCGGTATGTGTTGCGGCTGTTACTCGCACACACACGTCGGTGGAGGTCGGTGAGGAAATTAGTGCTTTGAGCAATGGTTGGTGAGATGTTGCGGCTGTGCGCAAGATCCCGCTCACTCAGTCCTAGCTCGATCGGAGTAGCAGCGACAGGGAGGAAGGGAGAGGATTGTGGGATCAGGCACTTCCAAAGAGAATAAGCTAATGTATTTATAGATAAATAAGAGAGGATTGGAGAGGTCGAGTTTGCAGTAGTTGCTGCAAATGAGGAGAGTGTTTGACGCTGGTCACACGTGAGTATAGAGGATTGGGAACCAAGCAGCGGTTGTTAGTCATAGGCTCGAGTTTACAAGTATGCAACTGCATCACGATAGCTGCGATGTGTGGAGATGGACCTACCCGTATCACGAGAAAGAAAAGGTTGACGATGCAGCAGTTGCTGCTCCCTTACGGGGAAAGGAGTAGGATTGTTGCCAGTTGCTTTTGCTCGAGGGGAGGCCGATGTGGCATGGCTGGTTACCGGCAGATGGAGAAGCATGCAGGTGATATAAAGGTGTCGACGGTGCTAAGAAATTGGGGGAAGGGTTGTGCGTTCTCTGCTGAATGGGAGAAAGAAACCACAACCGTTGGATGAAATCCAACGGCTAAGGCAATGAGTGGCTGTTGCGTGGGTGATGAAGGAACGAGGGGGAGGGGGAGAGGGAATCTATCTTCAAACAAAGGAAATGAGATGCAAATGGGGTGTCATTGGATAATTAAATGTTTAATGCACGTGAATGCTTGCATGAGGGAAGAGGATGGCCAATACGAATGCGCAGGTTTGTAGTTGGAATTTTTCTTTCTTTTTTTTTTAACATAAAAAAGGTATTCTTATTTTAAACTCTAGATAAAAGAAGTTAATATAGAATTTTCTTATCCAATCATTATGTATAAATCAGGAATAATCATAACTAGGAATATAGCATGTGTCTTAAGGTAATTCTATGTATTTTTGCACTAATAAGGATACATTTGGCTTACATGATGAGATTTGGTCTCATCAGGAAGCTATGGAGAAGCAGGGCAGGGTTGAGAAGTGGTGCGCGAAGACGGTGGAGGAGCTCAAGGCGCGATCTGAGTGAAGTGGAGGTCTGTGGGCGATCATAAAGAAAATGAATAAAAAGCGAAGAAATGAAGAAAAGGATCACCTGAGAAGATGAAGTCGATCAGGGACGGAGGATTCAGCTTGGGAGTGAAGCTTGGAAGCTCCTGGGTTGTTTCTCTTAGCCTCGACGAAGGGCTAAGCTCGAGCAGCTCAGAGGTGGAGCTGCTACTTAGTCAGACGATCGAGGATCACGCCGGTGTCGAAGCTCCATCTTCTCGCTCAATTTAAGCCACTAATTGTTACTCAGGGCTCGTGTGTGATCAAGAGGTGACACACACAAGGGCGAATGGCGCGCATGGGTGGTAGAGGCAGAGTATTTGAAGGATGAGGCAGTTGGTTCAGGAGGTGGAGAGATGAGGTACGCCCATCTCTCGCTGACTAGCAGTTAGGGTAGATGAATTCCTAGGTGTCACGCGAAGAAGATGGAAGTTAGATATAACTTTAGGACTGAACAGTTGGCGAAGAGGGTCGTCGATGAAGTGAGGAAAATAGTGAGAAGGTTGTTGCAAAAGGAGGCAGGCCACGTGGGTGGAGGTAGATGAAGGTTGGTTGCTGTTGGAGCGCGTGATCCAATGGTCGATAGCGAGGCGTGGGCGGAGGGCCTTGATCAAATCAATCTAGGTAATCAGAAGGCTAAGGAAGAATACATGTGGCTGAAGAGGAGGCGGGCCACGTCGGCGGCCCAGGTGGCTTCACGTGGTCCAATAGACTAAAAGAAAAAATACAAAAATAAAATAAAATATCTACATATCTTAAATTAAAAAGTGTTCAGCATGAAAGTTGTAGATCTTTTTGAGATCTACAACTTTCATGCAGAACTCAAAATGAAAATACATAACAAATACAAGGTACACTTTTTATAAGTATCTTTAAGTGAATAAAAAACTCTTTTTAAATATTTTTGTGATTTTTTGGTATTTTAATTTATAAATAATTACAATATAAATATATACAACATTAGACTAATTCTTGTTATTTTTATATTCAGAAAACAAAAGAAATAAAGAAATACAAATAAGATTATTTATGTACACATAATTTTAATTAATTGATTACAGAGTTAAATATTAATATTATTGAATTAATCAAGTAATTTATTGAGTAATCTAAGTAAGAGGGGTGATAGTGAATAATAATATGATAAATCATGGATTTATCACCCTCTTATATTTAAACAGTGCTTGTCCTCTAGAAAATAAAGAATGAACAAATTGGACTAGTCCATGATTATACATGTAAAATATAAGACTATATCAGTTAAGAACTCTCGGTTTTAATAATCCTTAAATTCTAAGCTGATCCAAAATCTAGTCAAAAGATATCCAACTTTTCTAATCATGAGATTCTCTTTGTATACATATAATAAGGATATGACATTAAGTGTTGAGTGCAGTTACGAGCAGAGTCAAAGCGTTACTCAAGGTTCCAATACAAGATACTCTCCTAAGAACCTAATCCTCAACATTAGAGAATAAATCATTTATTGCATTCACTTCACTATCTCTTTAGTTGCCAGCCTTAAAAGTGAATATGGAAGGCTAGTTGATGGAGGGCATATGTTTGTGTATTTTCTTCTCTCCCTCTCATTAGAACAAGGATCCTCTCAAGTACCTTATTACGCAACACATGTATTTTTGTTGTTGATCAGTATGTCTGACAAGAGAATGTTGAGTCATCTGCACTTGTTTTCCTGAGAATGCACTCGAGTGTGTCTCTTTTGAGTATCTACTATACCTTCGACACCTAGACTAATATCACTATACGATGTAGAGCCCTTTTTGGTGCTAGCCTGACTCATAATAGTCTAAAATGGTGGTCCAAGTGGACTCTTGGAAAGGTTGCTTTTGGTGGAAGCTCTTTTGAATGTAGCTTTGTAGAAATAAAGCTTTTCTTTCACTTCTCTTTTCCTTCCTTTATTTTGGCAAGCTCTACTACTTTTACCAAGTTGGCACGCACTAATAAACATTTTTATTAGATTTCATCACACCTTGTTACTATGTTAAATGTCAAGAGATTATTACAAGAACCATGTTCTCATACTGAATAAAGGTGCTGATACTCAGGTTTCATGAAGCCTTCCTTACCCCGTCCTCGAGCATCATAAAATCAAGTCCAAACTCAATTCCATCATCTCAGTTCCTCAAGTGAGAGCTCAACTCATCTCATCATAACTACAAAAATGCATGTGAAGTGATGATCATATTCATAAGGTAGAGATCAAGTATACAATATAGCACACATATTTTTCAAAATAGGGAAATGTGAATAATTAAGCCACATATGCTAATGACTAAGGTTGGATAACTCTGAATTATAGGATCTCATAAATCAAGTATTCTAAACATCACAAGTCTTGTGTGAATATATAATTGTCAGGACTAAACCAACTTATTTGTTAGTTTTTGAAAAGTATATATAAAACAAGGTGTCAAGACGATGTGTACCCTTTTCAAAATAATTTGTAAAATATTTGTACAATGCATGTAAATTATATAAAAATTTTCCAAATAATTTACAAATCATTTTTTATAAATTAGTTTCAAAATTCCCATATCCATAGCCCATAATAATTTGCAAAACATGCGAAAGTACGAGCCATGTATAAAGTATATATGCAAATATGTATGTACACCCCTTGTACTTAACTTGTGCTATGTCCTCATGGCACAAAGTGGAATGAAATGCATAGGTTGTACTATGAATAAAGTGGAGGAAAAATAAAAGGAGAGAAATTGGTATGATCCCCCTATACTTAGTGTTTAAATAGACTAAGTGTAGGAAAGAAGCACTGAGGGTAAGGGTATACAAGATTAGAAGAGACTGGAGGGGATAACAAGTGCTCGATACCCATATACTATGGCTTTATATAGACTAAGTATGAAGAATATATGTACAAATGGAAAGAACCGAGGGGATCAATCAGGAGACCAAAAAGAATATGCAAACAAGAGAAGGGGTTCCCCTATACTTAAGCTTTAAATAGACTAAGTAAAGGGTGAGTATCTACAAGAGAGGGAACCTAATATCTTAAAGAATGAACAAAGTGTGTGTAAGTAAGAAAGAATAAGTGAAGCCTCTCGGTTGTTGAATCTGGATGATGCATCTTCATGAAGAGTGGTCTGAAGCATCTACCATGTAATCGTTCTACATAAAGTTGAAAACCTAAACATGGACTAATTGTTCTTTGGAATCGACAAAATACTTCAACAATTGTCCATTAACCATAAATGAATGTGCACCATCTATGAGATCGGCTATTTGTACACCTCCATTGATATGCACTTCCTTGACAATGTAGGGATCCATCCATTTAGATTTCAGATTCCCATGGAAAATCTTTAATTTAGCGTTGAAAAAACATACTTCTATCTCGAGACAAAGTTCTTACATCTAATGTGCAGATCATGTCACCTCTTAACCTTTTCATTATAGATCATACTATTGTCATGAACCCAGTTTCTGATTTCCTCGAGCTCGTTCAACATCAAATCATGACAAAGCTTCCGTGTATAACAACTCCAATTCACTTGTTTCGTTATCCATTCTGATTTATAAATTAACTTCGTAGGAAAATGGCATGGCTTGACATAGGTCATTCGAAAAGGTGAAGTACCGAGCGGTTTCTTGTAGGTTGTCCTATAAACATACAGAACTTGGTCCAATGGCTGGGGACCAGTTCTTCCATTAAGACAAACTAACTTTTGAAGAATGCTCTTCACCTCTATGTTTGAAACCTCTGCCATGTCGCTCGGTTGTGGGTGGTAAGGACTAGTAACTCCGTGATTAAATCCATAGTCCCTAGCTAATGATCTGATGTCTCGATTCACAAAGTGTCTACACCATCAGAAATCAAAACTTTTGGGACCCTGAACCTAATTATAATATGATCCTTCACAAACTTACAAACAATCTTGATGTTTATGGCTTAGGTTGGGACAGCATCCACCCATGTAGACAAGTAGTCAACCGAGAATAAGATGTACTCATGTCCTTGGATTTTGGGAAAGGGACCCATAAAATCTATGCCCCATGCGTCAAAAATATCACAGAAAATCACAGGTTGCATATACGTCTAATCTTTGTGTCCAATAGTCCCTCCTAGCCTCAAATAAATCAGGCACGACCATACATAATCAATAGCATCTCTAAACATGATCGTCCAGTAAAATCCACATTGGAGTATCTTTTGTATGGATCTCTTCCTTGAATGGTGTCATCTAGCCTCAAGTATCAAAGAAAAGGAACGGATCCTCCCAATGGTATATTTTTTAAAGTCAAAAATATCCCACATAAGGGATTAAATAAATACCCAAAATTGATGTAGATGTTAAAAATAGTGAATAAACTCCAAATTACCCAAATCAATTTTAATATATATTTATATATATCTATATAAATAAAATTATAAACAAGAAAAACATTTTTGGTATTTTTGTAGAATTTTTATATTTTTTGATTTTGGAGCTTTATTATTTTTATCATTTTATTTTTCTATTATATTAGAGGTTTTTGTTTTCTAGACTTAGTAAATACATATATAAACTATATATAATTTTAAAAAATGTTTTGATATTTTTTGGAATTTTATAGGTAAACCGGGAATATATAGGCTCCATTATATTTTTCATAAATAGGTTAAATGCAAACAATGTCAAATAAAATATGGACGTAAATCTACAAGACATGAAGCATCTAACCCAATTTTTGTGGATTTTTAGGAGCACATTAGCTATTTTAAATAAATAGATAAAACTCTCACAGCTAGTGGTGAATCAGTACGACGTGATTCCAAAGAAGCAACAAGCGTATAGTGAAGGGAAGCATCAAGGTGATATAGGTTGGACCATGACAGAGTATACATAAACATCAAAGAGGCAAAAGTCTCAGAGTGTATAGCGTGAGAATCAGCTTGAACTGTTTAGACTTGTGGATGTTGTCCAACTCAAAGAACCAACTCATATGTCCTACTAGGGGCATTTTTCAATTAAAATAAACTTTAGGGGATTATGTGCAAATATCTCAAAAATATTCAACGTGAATTTAATTTTATTGAACTTTTTCATAAATACAAAAATTAGCAGGGGTATACATGCAAAATGCCCAGCTCGCATGGGACGACATGTGAGTAGAGCTAGACCGGACCTGAGTGCAAATAAAGAAAGTTCGTGGGTCCATTTACAAAAGTTCTAATTTATTGACAATGTTAACTTTTATTTACAGAACCATTTATTAAATACAGAAAAGTCAAGGTTATATATGCAAATTACCTCTAAGGTGAGTGAATTGAACGACGAGGCTTCATCACTTATCCACGTATCACGCATTTGACGGTCGATGACGCTTCACTGTCTATTCCCTGGATCAGATCATAAGAGAATATCCGACGTTGGAAATGAGGCTCGATCTACTGGTTGGGATTCAATCTGGGATGTTGCTCCTAATCGGACGGTAGAGAGTCTCGATGAAAGAACAGGGAAGAACACTCGCCTGGGCGAGTTCCTCCTATCCAAACTCCCTCCTCTGATGTTGCATGACGCTCAGAGATGGCCCAATGGATTTCTGGCAGGGTCCTCTTCGTGTTGGGAGGGACAAAAGGGGCGAAGGCTCATCGGAGCGCCACCACGGGCTCGAGGAAGTTGTTGAAGGATATGGTTAGATCCTCAAGCGCATCACGGAAGCGTGAGCATCGTATCGAATACGATGAAGAACGACTAGTCGTACTAGTTGTTCTATGCAGCGGAAAATAAAATTTTTTACATGTGACGAAACCACAAGATCCATGAACACTTCTAGAATCGTTTCGTCTAAACCACAAATAAGTAATAGGATTACCTCTTGAAGCGTGGTTGTCATCGAGTCTCTAAACGAAGAGACCTCCTGTCTCAAGTATGATCTGACAGAGGAGACGCTTGCGAGCGTGTTGATGAAACACGTGCTTTTCGCAATCCATGTTGATGAGCCAAGCGGCGGATCTCCTGATCTCGATACACGAGATCCGACGTCTTCTTCACGAGCGAGGCGCATCGAAGGAGATGGAGATCCACGAGCAAACGATCGGGCAACATAACGACGATGCTGCAGCGATGGAGACTCCCTCTAGGGCATCCATGGTGGACGGCCATGAGAGAGGAAGAGAGGGATGACGTGTAGAGAGAGAGAGAGAGACTTATGTTCTTTTGTGTGTAAAGAAGAGCAAAGGGTGCCTCTCCTTTTATAATATTTTGGGATCTATGGATCTCAATCCATGGGCAACACAAATCTAATGGCTCTCATTGATTTGTGTTTCTTTTAATGGCTAAGATTTGTGTTGGTAAAACTAACAACAATTAATTTAATTGAGATTAAATATATAATGATAAATAAACATAATTTAATCCTCAAATTAAATCAACTAATATTAGAGATAATGGAAAGGAGAATCTCTCCTTCCATATAGGAGGGGTGGACGGCCACCCTTTCCTTTAGTGATTGGTGGCCCTCCCCCCTCTCCTATTAGGAAAGGGGGAATCTCAATGAAATCTCTAGATTGCATGATTCCAATTGCTGTAAGTTATTCTACAAAATAATTCATAATCATTTTGTGAATATTGCAATTTTGCCATTGGAAATTTGTGAATCATATTCACAACCCAAAATAAAATGTAAATCACATTTTCAATTTAATGTCCAATGTAAATCCAATTCATAGCAAATTTAATTAACAAATGTAAATTACAAATAGCTCTCTCTTGTATATTATAAATCACATTTCTAATATATATGATTAATGTAGATATTTCTATCCACATTATTCATATCCATGATATTAAATCACATTTAATCATCTTGGATCTCTATTCTCATGTGCCCAAATAATATGAATCATATTCACATTATTTACATCTTTGATAATCAAATCACATTTAATTATCTAAGATAGATCTCTCTTTATAATATGAATCGAATTCATATTAATCGTGATAATTAAATCACATTTAATTATCCATTTTCTCAATGCTCGGATACTTATATCGACAATGAAATTATCCTGAACTCTTTCAAGGACAATGCGCTTTCTCCGTGAATACTTGGAGATAAGGATAGGGTGATTGCATTGTTCCACGTATAGTGACTTGGATATTGAGATCATATCTCAAATCCAGATCGTGGGCCTCCCATAGATGCTTGATTAAATAAAGACTGCAAATCTAATCTTCTCATTGCATCTGAATCACATTCAGATAAATGTCCAACATTTGGACCAAGATCAGATCACTTCTCTACTGAGAGGAGTCACTAAAATCCCGACCCGTTTCATCACTCCCTAGGAATGGAAACATTATGGTTATACAATCGTTTATGATCACATCACCCTCAGGTATTCCCAATACCTGTACATCCTGCATATTGGAAGACCCAGAATAAACCCGAAGTCTTAGATCAACTTTATACTATCTATTTCAAGGTTTTATTAGTAAGTTTCTCATTTGATCATTAGGATTTGGTATTGATCATATACTTTCCAAAAGCATATATTATACTTAGGTCTTGATCATATACTTTCCAAGAGTATATATCGAACCTACAAATTCAGTCAAGCTTTCAAAGCGAGACGATCGTGCACGGAATTTGATTCTTCTCAATATCTCATGAGAGAGCTCATGTTTTCCGGTTCAGTAATGAACCTGTATGATTCATTCGAGAGATCGTATTACTCATATACCCTTATATGCACACCAGCACGCCGGTGTATAGACCTTGGTTAGGTCATCAACCTATTGGTATGCCAAATGTACATACTCAGACATATAGTAACACATCTATCTCCGGTCAGAGGATGCGTTCCTGTATCGTGACAGCATACGATAGAGGACTTTGGTTATCTCGATCTCGTTCAGTCAACTCTTTGACCTAACTAATCTGACACCTCCGAATCTCTATTTCTATGCAGAGGACCTGCATCAAGAGGTCGGTCAGATATCAGCCTAATTGAGAAAGGATTGCCGTGTCCTACTAAGGCTGGAGATCATCTCTTAACAAACATTTGACAGTGCTTGATGAGTCCTCAATCTAACCCTTTAGATATTCATCCAAGCACCAGCCTCTATGATTCAATTATTGAATCAACAGTTGTATGATTATTAAGATGGCCATGGTACATAACCCTAATTGTACTATGGGACCTATTATGCAAATTATTTATTCTTCATTTCAGATCATGGAATGATATGTACAATAACATTTATTGCATAATGGCTCGTCGTGGGCTTGCATGTCCAATAATCTCCCACTAACCCAAAGAGCCATTAATGGGCTAACCACTTAAACCCACACTCATGTGACAATCATAGGCTATTTAGAAAATAGTTAGGTAAGCTGATCAGTCACTTTGTTCCCCGTGAGACTACGCCAAGTCCTTTTACGACACTTGCATATCCCCAGTAACAGTGCTCGCATCTAATGCGAATGTTGCATCTTATGCAACCAATACTCAATATTGTTACTTATAGTGTCCTTGACACTACATCTTAATAATTATCATTACCAGTATCCCCATAATCCTTATCAGAATACCTTTATTCCTGGAGATCTCTATCTCCTAAGGTATCTACAGTTAAGACCCTTATAGATCACTATCTACAAGTTCTCAAACTTTTGAAGATAAGACTTTGAGATCACTATCTCTAAGTTTCATCATCTTTGAAGATATTGTTATTACTGCAATCAAGTGTTTTATCTCCATAGTAGAATTAGTAATTGTTTACTACTCCCACTGCATGGCAGACATCTGGCTCTTGTACACATCTAGCATACACTTAGCTTCTCGTAACTGATGCACAAGTGCAAGCATTTCTAGCATTCACTTCCTCAACTCTTTGAGGTGCTATACCTTTAGATAGGTCAGTACCATATCTTAAGGGATGGAAGCCTTTCTTGGAATTTCCAAGAATGGAATATGTCCAAGGTGTACTACAAATGTGACAGTCAGAATATCCTCTTCTCTTTGCTTCTGAACAACTTCAGAACTAAGATCTAAGAGATATCCTTGAAATCATATCTCAAGTTAAGGAACAACCATATTATAAAACACTTATTATTATTATTATATCATTTTAAATGATTAGGATGTCATCTACATTTAGCACGATGAACACAAAGGCACTCCCACTAAGCTTCACATGGCTCATCAAGATTCTATCTAAAATTATAACATTTATAATTTCATCAAATCTTATGGTCCAACTTCAAGAAGCTTATTTGAGTCCATAGATGGAGCTCTCTAGCTTTCACACATTGCTTTCCTCAACATGAAGCCCTGGGGCTACTTCATTTGAATATCCTCATAGAGGTATTCATAGAGAGATGCAATCTTGACTTCCATCATTAAGAAGTAAAAGTCAAGTTGTGTAGCTATAGTTAGCAATATTCTGATGGTTTTTAAGCATGGTCACCGAAGAGCAAGTCTCATCGCAAGCAATGTCTTCTCTTCCGGTGTGTAGCTCATGGCTACGAACCGTGCTTTGAAGGTCTCTACCTTCTCATCAGGTTCCCTCTTTCTATTGAAGATCCATTTACGCCTTAATGGGTCTAACCCTTATAGGTGGATCCTCGAGGGTCCATATACAACACTTGTATATGAAGTCTACATTAGACTTTTATTGCTAACATCCATCTTTCCATGCTATGATCTTCAGAAGCTTCATCACATGAAGTTAGATCATGTCAGATTTAACTGACACATGGAATCCGTTCTCAAACTTATTTTAAGAGGTATTAATGTTTCATCTTTAATTATCTATTTAGTTTCCGATTTCAGGGGCCTCATTATCTTCTCAAGATTAAATGAGTTCCTTCACTTCATTTTCATATTGATTCTTAATAGTCTCATCATCCAAGAATCACATTCTCAGAGATGATATCTTTTAAGAATCTCAAGGTCATAAAGTAGGTATCCAATACCATCCTTTATTTTCCTAATGAAGTAACACTCTCTGGTGCTAGATTCCGGCATACTAGCATGGAACATTGTTAGGATATATAATGTAGTCTCTACCACATATATACCTGGAAACTAAGAGATAATTATGCTAAGATTAATCATTGATCAAATCATGTCACACATGATCAATTGTATCTCCCTACAACTCTATTGAGTTTAGGTGCATTAGGAGGATTGAGATAGGAATGATATTCATATCTACAAGGTATTCCTTTGAATTCATCTAATAGGTACAATCCACCTAGGTTAGATCAAATTCATTTAATCTTTCTTCAAACTTCGGTTCTATACCAAAATTCTGAAATCTTCGAATATTTCAAAGCTTTCTAATGTGAAGGGAAGAAATCTCATATCAAAAATAATCATCAATAGATATCACATATCCATATTGTTTACTATGATATAGATGATTCACATACATCAATATGTATGAGATCCTAAATACCTTGACATCTTACACCTTTCCCAAAGAAGGGTGTATTGGACATTTTACTTTGAATACAATATTCATACGTATGCAAGTTTTGAAATTTTAGACATTCTAAAGTTTCATCTCTTACTTGTCCATTGATCTCATCAACAGACATATGTCCAAAACATGATGCGAGATCATTATCAAATGATCTTCATCCTCCTATTGATCTTTAAAGGTTTAATTTTATTGTTAGAAATATTAATGAACCATTCATTAATTATCTAATTCAGTAGAGTCCTCTGGATGTTAGATTACTTTCTGAAATATATCCATCATAACTCTTTATGATAGGTCCATTCCATAATTCATGTTTATTTCCAACATTTAGAAACAAACAATGAGTGTATTCTAATGTCTAGGTCATAGAGACAGTCTCTAAGACCAAGGGCTCTCCCACTGAAATTATGAAGTCTATTGATCCAATAGAAATTGTTGCAACAATTGCATCAATTCCAACATGGATGACCATTAAACCTTATGATCAAATTTCTAATCGTCTAATATATATGCAACCAATTGCAAGTGTCATTAGAAGATTGAGATACAATTATTGGACTTTATCTTATCAAATAAGAAAGTCAATTTCAATGATTTATGTAGATTATTTTTGATACTCTATCTAAGTTCTTCTCTAAGGATTCTAGACAGACTTGATAGTCATACTATCAACACATCAATTTATTACAGTATTGGAATTTATCCAACTATTTGGACGTCTTATGGAAGTTATAGAAGTACGGTCAACTCTTTGATTATCCTGCTCATCTTGGGTCTGACACATGCTTCCACTGCGCTCTCTTCATCTATAAACAACCATTGCTTAAGACTAAGGAACTCTTATGTTAAATTCAAAAGAATTCAATATAAGAGTATTTCAACATTTATACATGCTTCATTAAATTCATACAATATGAATATTATGAAGCTTCATGAATGACTAGAGTATAAACAGTAGAATGATGACACTCATCATGTCTACATCCATTTAGACTCTTAAAATATTGATTCAAGTAGGTATTCAAACATTTTGAATATATCATCTCTTGTGGAGCCACCATTTTGCATAGTGCAGAGAACCATGTCATTCATGATTAAATGTCGAGAGCACATATGCATGCCAGAACATCTTCTTAAGTTTTTATAAGGATTATTTAACAATTGCGATTATAATTGACATGTCACTTCCAAAGTACATTCGATGAGAGATCAAGACTATAGAGACATACAAACCCTAGGGTTGTAGTCCTATTATCTATTTAAATTGTCATTCCTCATTATTATGAGGAGACTTGCACATTGCAACCACATACATTATGTGCCCAACTGCAAATTCAATATCTGGATCATGGGTCCAATCCATGATATCATATTGGTTATTATTGAGTATAGTATTGAGTGGGTTTAGCGAAGGATTATATGAAATAAGAAATTTGCGTAAGTGTATGTATTGATATTTATTTATTTATTTATTTATTTTACTTTGATTTAGGAATTTTCATATCAAAGTTGTCTTGCCTTGTCAACACTGAAAGTTCATTCCCTTAATCACATTCAATGTAAGAGATATACTTACCATCATATCTCAGCAAGATCTGGGATCTCCTTCCTTATCTTTGTTACATCTCAATAATATGAGAATCTGCAACTCGGATAAAAAGAAGCGGGAACACATTCCACCTTGCAAGTCCAACTTGCATCTCCCAATTCGGTCTTTAACACCCCGGCCCACCACGCCTAAGGTGATGTTGACCCGTCATTAATTGAACCAACCGTCAATAGGAATAGTACTCGTTGTGCGCAATCCAAAATTGCTCCAATAATATGAGGATCCGATATTAGGATCACTACGCATACGGCCTTACTCTTTCGATTAGAAAAGAGCCCGATCCAGAGTCGCTTGCATATAGGAGCTGTCACTTCGGACAGACGTCTCCTACATACAATCCCTGGCGAAGGAACCCTTCGCCGTGACAGAAGACCATGGATGTCACTTATGTGATCCTCCATATCATATTCAAATTCTAATTAATCATTATGAATGACATTCATTATTATCAATTCTTCCAAGGGAAATAACAACTCTATTCATAATAGAGTGTTTTAATTTTAATTGGATTCCACTAAATCTAATCATATTAAATTAATGATCCAATCAATATCCAACAAACATTTTAATTGTTACTTGAAATTATGGTATTATCTCAAATACATATTATTTCGAATTTTAATAATTAGAAATACATCTTGATTTCTTAAGCATTATACTAACCCTACCTGTTGTCATGGTTAGTACCGATGGGAGTGGGACAGACCGCACAAGGTGCAACCTGCTACCCAACGCTCCCCGACTAGACACCATATCCACCTCGGGAAAGGATAATGCAAAATAGATCACTTTGTACTTGAGATGATCATTGGTTCTTCAACCGAAATTATATCATATAATAATCAAAATAATTTTGATTAACATTATAATGAGATTTTTTAACAAATCCCAAATCCTATTCAAGCAACACGTTTGTTGGAATGTAGATCATATAGATAATGTAACCAATTAGTGATCTAGATCACATCTAATCAAATATTGGTTAAGGCAATGTCATTTAAGGAAATAACTATCACCAAATATTTCATAAATATTTATGCACAATTATTCCAGGAAATTAAACAATTTAATTTCATTAATTGAGTAAATGACAATCACTAGGTTCTTGATTAGGAAAGTATTTCCATCAGTGACCCTCACTTACTAAAAATACCATATCTCAATCAATTTAAATCCAAATTAAGCAAAATAAGTTTCTAAAGTTTGCTAATTTGATTTACAACAGAACCTAGTGATTTGCATGCATTTCAAGGAGTTTCAAATCCACAATTAACATCTTAATTACGTTGAGATTCGCAGTCCCCGAAACTGTGGATACATGTTCACTAAAATGATCATAACTTGAGCATACGGAATCCAAATTACGTAAACTCAGATCATACGGTTTCCTTATTTAATGGGGAACAAAATCTACTTATTATTTTCTATCTAAACAATTTAAACAGTGCCGAAAATAATCTCAAAACAGAGATGCAAAAATGAAATGCAAGAAAAACTTTCGCAAACCCTAACGAACCCAAGTCGTCATTGGTTTATGGATCGCATCCAAAACCTTCCCAACTAAGGATTTGATATCACTTGAAGGATTATTGTTAGATCCTCAAGCGCATCATGGAAGCGTGAGCAACGTATCGAATATGACGAAAAATGACTAGTCGTACTAGTTGTTCTATGAAGCGGAAATTAAAATTTTTTTCATATGACGAAACCACATGATCCAAGAACACTTCTAGGATCGTTTCGTCTAAACCATAAAGAAGTAATAGGACTACCTCTTGAAGCATGATAGCGATCGAGTCTATAAACAAAGAGACCTTCTGTCTCAAGTCCGATCCGATGGAGGAGACGCTTGCGAGCGTGTTGATGAAACACGTGCTTCTCGCAATCCATGTTGATGTTCTAAGCGACAGATCTCCTGATCTCGACACACGAGATCGGACTTCTTCTTCATGAGCGAGGCGCACCGAAGGAGACGGAGATCCATGAACAAACGATCGGGTAGCATAACGACGATGCTGCAGCGATGGAGACTCCCTCTAGGGCATCCATGGCGGACGGCCATGAGAGAGGGAGAGAGGAATGACGTGTAGAGAGAAAGAGAGAGAGAGAGAATTATGTTCTCTTGTGTGTAAAGAAGAGAAAAGGGGTGCATCTCCTTTTATAATATTTTGGGATCCATGGATCTCAATCCATGGGCAACATAAATCCAATGGCTCTCATTGATTTGTGTTTCTCTTAATGGCTAAGATTTGTGTTGATGAAACTAACAACAATTAATTTAATTGAGATTAAATATATATTGATAAATCAACATAATTTAATCCCCAAATTAAATCAACTAATATTGGAGATAATGGAAAGGAGAATCTCTCCTTCCATATATGAGGGGTGGACGGCCACCCTTTCCTTTAGGGATTGGTGGCCGTCCCCCCTCTCCTATTAGGAAAGGGGGGATCTCAATGCAATCTCAAGATTGCATGATTTCATATGTCTCCAATTATTTACAACAACAATTGTTGTAAATTATTCTACAAAATAATTCATAATCATATTGTGAATATTGCAATCTTGCCATTGGAAATTTGTGAATCATATTCACAACACAAAATAAAATGTAAATCACATTTTCAATTTAATGTCCAATGTAAATCCAATTCACATCAACATTTAATTAACAAATGTTAATTACAAATAGCTCTCTCTTATATATTATAAATCACATCTATAATATATATGATTAATATGGATATTTCTATCCACATTATTCATATCCATGATAATTAAATCACATTTAATCATCTTGGATCTCTATTCTCATGTGCCCAAATAATATGAATCATATTCACATTATTTACATCTTTGATAGTCAAATCACATTTAATTATCTAAGATAGCTCTCTCTTTATAGTATGAATCGAATTCATAATAATCATGATAATTAAATCACATTTTATTATCCATTTTCTCAATGCTCAGATACTTATATCAACAATGAAATTATCCTGAACTCTTTCAAGGATAATGCGCTTTCTCCGCGAATACTTGGAGATAAGGACAGGGTGATTGTATTGTTCCACGTATAGTGACTTGGATATTGAGATCATATCTCAAATACAGATCGCGGGCCTCCCATAGATGCTTGATTAAATCAAGACTGTAAATCTAATCTTCTCATTGCATCGGAATCACATTCAGATCAATGTCCAACATTTGGACCAAGATCATATCACTTCTCTACTGAGATGAGTCACTAAAATTCAGACACGTTTCATCACTCCCTAGGAATGGAAGCATCATGGTTATACAATCGTTTATGATCACATCATGCTCAGGTATTCCCAATACATGTACATCCTACATACTAGAAGACCCAGAATAAACCTGAGGTATTAGATCAACTTTATATTGTCTATTTCAAGGTTTTATCAGTAAGTTTCTCATTTGATCATTGGGAGTTGGTATTGATCATATACTTTCCAAAAGCATATATCATACCTAGGTCTTGCTCATATACTTTCCAAGAGTATATATCAAACCTACAAATTCAGTCAAGCTTCCAAAGCGAGACGACCGTGCACAGAATTTGGTTCTTCCCAATATCTCATGAGTGAGCTCATGTCTTCCGGTTCAGTAATGAACCTGTATGATTCCTTTGAAAGATCGTATTACTCATATGCCCTTATATACACACCGGCTTGCTGGTGTATAGATCTTGGTTAGGTCATCAACCTATTGGTCTGCCAAATGTACATACTCATACATATAGTAACACATCTGTCTCCGGTCAGAGGATGCGTTCTTGTATCGTGATAGCATACGATATATAACTTTGGTTATCTCGATCTCGTTAAGTCAACTCTTTGACCTAACTAATCTGACACCTCCGAATCTCTATTCCTATGCAGATGACCTGCATCAAGAGGTTGGTCAGATATCAGCCTAATTGAGAAAGCATTGCCATCTCCTACTCAGGCTGGAGATCATCTCTTAACAATCATTTGACGGTGCATGATGAGTCCTCAATCTAACCCTTTAGATATTCATCCAAGCTCCAGCCTCTGTGATTCAATTATTGAATCAATAAGTGTATGATTATTAAGATGGCCATGGTACATAACCCTAATTGTAGTAAGGGACCTATTATACAAATTATTTATTCTTCATTTCAGATCAGGGAATGAATGTGCGATAAAATTTATTGCATAATTGCTCGTCGTGGGCTCGCATGTCCAATAGGTGTGGCGTTCTAGGTACCTCTGGCGGTCTTTGATTATGTCTCGTGGTGCATATTTGTGCGCCAAACCTGTACAGGAAGGCGACACAGCTCGAGGAGGTTCTCCTCGGCCATGGATGAAGCTGTTTGCGTGAAAAGTGAGGGGGCGATGAGGTTTCCGACGAGGCAGCAGAAATGAACCTTGATTTGTCGAACCAAGGTGGTCTTGGTTGATTGGATGCACGTGGGATGATCGAGAGGTGATGAGGGTTGATATAGAGGCGAAACGTACGACGGAAATGGGATGTATATGCACAGAGGAGCTCGCCGGAGCTCAACTCCGGCAAACTACGGGATGAATGATTAACCCTACTTTGATCAATCAAATCCTAAACTAACAACAGGAAATTAAACCTACAGTTAAGAGAGGCAAAGTAAATGATAAATGGATAGCTCTTATACCTGGAGTAGCCCAGGGAGCAGGGTCGCCGGCGATTGGTGGCCGTGGGTGCACCCCTCGCCCCTGAAGCTCGGGTTGGGCTCGAGAACGCTCCTCTTGTCACGAGGATCTCTCTTATTCGCTAACCCAAAGCTTCCTAATACTTAATGGTGACCAAAGTTGGAAGGAACATTCAGAGATTTTATTTATACATAATGTTGAGCACCCTTATTAATAGGGGAAAAACGATGATTTAAGCGTATGTACACATGATTAGAGAGCATGGCGTGTATGTACAATGATCAATGATAATTTCATATGAAGGGGACGAAGGCGATTGAGCGACGAGATGCCTAGGAAAAATGCGTGAAATTACGGGATTCGACAAGAGCGTCACATCTGGAAGCGGGGGAGACAGTTGACCCGATCAACAGCTGACGGCCGGTGATTGGTCCACGTCAGCGCACAACGACAAAATCAGTTGACCAATTATTGACTTATTAATTATACCTAATAAATGATTTTATTAATTTTTTATTATAGAATAAAAAATGTTTACTATTTAATGTAGTATTTTGATATGACTTCTATTTATTTTTCAATGTAACTTATTAATAATTATTTTTAAATAGTGTATTTATAGGTATATTTGCATATATTTTATACATTTTTATTTTGTATATTTTATTTTATTATTTTATTTTAAATATTTATATATTATTTTTTGAGTATAAATATATTTTTGTTGTGTTTTTATGTTGTTATTTGTACACTTAAATAAATAGATATGTGTATCTTATATGTATATTTATAGGTATTTTACCTGTGTTTTATATGGATGATTTTATTTTGATGTATTTTATGGGGTTTTATTTTGGTTTTAATATGCAAATATGTTCTAAATAATAATTTCAATATTATAAAATTAAACATTTATAAAAGCAATAAGGGATGAATAAATTGAATATTTTAATCTCTAGAATGTACAATATGGGTCTAAAATTTAACTTTCACACAGTAACTCCAAAAAATATAAAACCACCACCATTAAATAGCTCATGAAAAGTTATATACAATAAGAGATGATTTTATATATTTTGAGTTTTAATTTGAAAGATATGGGTCTGGGAAGTTGGGCTTTTGGCTTTTATTTTGTGTATAAAATGAACACTCTATGTATTATTTTTGTACAAACTCAATTTTGTATTGTTATTTACATTATTATCTATAGTTTCTTGTACAAAGTTTATTTATTTGATGAGTAAATAATAAAGATTAAAATATGTGTCAAAATACATAAATAATGAATAAAAGGATAGGGTTTTTATTTTATTTCTAGCCCTTATCTCCCCCTACTTTATTCCTTGTCGACCAACTCATATCTTGACTTAGTCTTGGGATTTAGGGTCATAAAATATTTTCAATATTTTATTCTTTTTTCTTTTCTTCTCTTTATTCTATAATTATGGCATTAAAAATCTTATTTTATAAACAAATAATACAATAAATAATGAATGATATTATGCAGAAATTGATGCTATCTACATGCATTAGCTAGGGTTTTTAAGGCCAAAATGATAGAATAAAGGTGATGAAATGGAGATTCATCACCCCCCCCCCATACTTGTCTTTGCTAGTCCCTAGCAAACACTTATGCAATAAGTACAAAAAGAATAAAGAAGAAATAAAAAGAAAGAATAAATAGAATTGCTTTCAGTTGTTAAACGTGTCTTTACAACATCAATGTTTGGAGTTCAGGTTAGATGTTAATGTGAAAATGTGTGTGGAACCTAGTTGGAAACCAAATTTAAAACACAACAGCCTTCGAGAGTCACAGAACTCGGTTCAAACCCCCTCAATAGCCAAGTTAGAACTAGCCTACATCATACACAAACTCTTATGACTATGAAGCTGACTTGTACGGTGTAAATGATAGCGGATCTCTCCAACTGAAATGACAAACGAACTGATTTCTCCATAATGACAACCCAATTATTCCCCAATCCAGCACTCTATCCTCGAGGAGCGGGGTATACCCTTTTAAGTTCAAGTGGCATCCAACTCAAGAGGAGGAGGTGAAGAAAAGAATGGATGGTAGCCAGTGTAGATACCTATCCTAGGATGCAGGACCAGTGTGGTCAAGTCATCTAGTTGCAGGCTCACATGGTATAACTTTGATACTCAAGCTTTCTTTTTTTTCAATACAACATATATACATACTCCGGCAGGCATTTTATTTTATTTGCAGGCATGTCCCCTTTTTTGGAGTTTTTTTTTAAATACTATTTACAGTAGCATTTACATAAGGACTTTTTCCTCTTGAGCTGGAAGACTATCCCTCTTTTGAAACTTTATTGCAACCCACACTCTCCTGTAATTCGACTTCATTGTAAATGGACCAGGTTGGGGTGCACTTCCCTCCCTAGAGGAGGACGAATGTTTCCACCCGTGTGCGTCTCAGATCGACAAATCCAGCCCCCTCACCACTCCAACTGAATTGAGGCAAGTGAAAGGTGTAAGTTTCCAAGTTAGGTCACGACCGACAAGAGTCATGCGTACATCTCGAAAAGTTCTAGTTAGTTAGTTGCGGTGACTTGAACCCAGCCCTGAGTCTCAAAGAATTAAGTCCTATTGGACATGAAGTATCTTAAACCTAGCTCCCATAAGGTTCCAGTGCATTAAGGTGAGTAAGGCCCAACCAAGCTCCAATCTTCGACTTTATTTGGACTTATTCAATCATCAAGCTCAATCAAAAAGAATATGAATGCTATGCAAATGCTATGTACAATGATGCAAAAAGATTGATGCAATTTTTCGAAAAGAATTTGAAAACAATGAGAGTTTTTACTCTATGAATTTTGCAAATAAAAAAATCAGGGCACACAAAGTATAAAATACATACAGCTATTTACATGGGCATGCTTATTTTTATTTACAAGAGCTAAGATTAAAGAATTTACAGGTTTAACAAGTTATTTTATAGGTAAAGAATTTTACACATTTATTCCTATTTAATGATGCATTTATTCCTCAAATTTATTTCCAAACAATTTTGAAAACTTTAGTACAAAATATTTTTTGCAAATATTTACAAACATTTGAAAGCCATTTTGCAAAGATTTTTCAAAAAATATATATACATTTTTCAAAATATTTTGACAACCATTTTCAAAATCATTTGCAAATAGGTTTTCAAATCTTTTATTGCACAAGAATTTTCCAATCAAAATATTTTTACAAAGGTTGAAAGCATTTCACAAGAAGTTTTCCAAACGGTTCACACCATTTTTCAAATCATTTTGCAAAAATGTTTTTAGCCTGACTTATTAATCAACATATATAAATAGAATTTTTTAGGAATAAAAATTCCATTTGTTAATACATGTGTGAATACAAAATATTTTTGATATTTTGAGTTCTGCAAATGTTTTTGGTGTTTTTGAAAGCAGAAGGTTTAGATTAAGAAATTAGGTAAATATCTTTACATGGGGATATATCCTATATTTACAAAAGTTTTGGTTCTTGATGGATAAATATATAGAGAATGCTTAAGTATGGTGTGTATACTCCACAAACTTATTTGAAAATCATTTTTCAATAATTTTGAAAACTATAATCCAATATTATTTTCACAGACAATTTTTACAAACATTTGCACAAATTTGAAAATCGTTTTGCAAAGGTTTTTTTCCAACAATATATATAGATTTTTCAAGTATTTTTGCAAACATTTTACAACTATTTGCAAATTGTTTTTCAAACATTTTTATTTCACGCAAAGAAAATAAATTTTTGCAATCAATAAGATTTTTACAAAGGTTGAATACTTTTTACAAAATATTTTCCAAATAGTTTTCACAAGATTTTTTCAAAAGGGTTTTCAAACTTTTGTACAAACATTTTGCAAAAGTATTTTTGCCTGATTTATTAATTAGTATGTACAAAAAAGAGTTTGAGAAGCTATAAACATTTCTATTAGAAGATTGTGATGAATTTAACATTACTTTTAGCCATAGGTATTATTTAAAATACAAAAGTACGAGTTATGGCTTAAACTATATACATAGTATATACGACCCCCCCCCCATACTTAGGTCGAGCTATGTCCTCATAGATCAAAGAGAAAAAGAGAAGACATAACTCAGATTGAGTATAGAAAAATTCTAAAGAATAAAGGAATGAGGAGATGAATAAATGAATAGGAAGTTGACAGTCCCCCTATACATAGGATTAAATAATCCTAAGTATAGCAAACTATACACAAGGAAGGGATGGTCAAGGGCGAGAATGAACAGATCATACTGGGATTGCCTCCCCCCTATAGTTAGGGTGAGAAATCCCTAAGGATAGGCAAGAAGAGGAGAAAATGGAGAGGATAAAAGAATGAAGATAATTGGGGCACCCCCCCCCCCCATACTTAGGACAAAGTACTTCTTAAGTATAGAAGGCTGACAACAAAGGGTGATACACCTGACTGACTTTTTTTTAATATATATAGGATGAAGGAGGGAGCTGGAAAGAAGAAAATAAAAAAAAGACAAGAGATCAGAGGAAAAGTTTGTGAGGTGCATTATCTGAATCTTTTAATGCGTCTAGTGATGTGGATGCCTCTTCAGAGTGCAGTACTTGGATTGAGTCGACAACGGCCAATAAAGTATCATGCTCAAGGTAGGTCTACAGTAGCTGACCATTGATAACAAATGGTTGTGCATCAGGAGATAATTCTGATATTGCAATGTTTCCATTGTCACGTACTTCTCGAACTTGAAATGGCTCTGTCCATTTACTCTTCAAGTTTCCTGGGAAGATCTTCAACTTTGCATCAAATAGCCATACTTTCTACCCAACTTCAAAGGTCTTTCATCTAATGTGTCGGTCATGCCAGCATTTCACCTTCTCTTTGTACATCAATGTATTATCATATGCATAGTCTCAAAATTCTAGGAGCCTGTTCAGATCATATTTTCTTTTCTGACCACTTCTCTATGAGTCCAAATTGCACATATTAATATCCCACAAGGATTTGTGAATTAATTCCACGGTACGGTTTTCCATACACAAGACGGTAGGGAGACATGCCCAAAGAAGACTTGTAAGCATTTTTGTATGCCCACAGGATGGAGTCTAGGAGTTTGGATCAATTCTTTCTGTCCGGCTTCACAAGCTTCTGCAGGATTGTCTTGATTTCTCTGTTCTATAGTTCGGCCATGCCATTTGGTCTGTGGATAGTAAGGAGATGCGACTCTATGTTCGATGTTGTATTCCTTTGTTAATTCTTGACCTATTTTTAAAGTAAGTGGCTACCCCGATCTGATATGAGAATCTTCAGAATCCTGAACCGTGAAATGATATTTTCTTTCAAAAATCGACATACTGTGCATCTATCAACAGCTCGAGCGGGGATAGCTTCAACCTAGCGACTCACATAGTCAGCGGTAAGAAGGATGTGCTCATACCCCTAACTGTTGGAAAAAGGTCCCATGAAATTGATCCCCCAAGCATCAAATACGTCTACTGTCTGAATAATCATTAGGAGCATTGAATCTTTTGCTGTACGGGTGCATATCAGTCTTTGACAGTCAGTGCATCATGGTCGACTGAAGTCAATGAAGCATTTTAGATAGTGTCGCATCTCCTTACTATCCACATAGAGTGTGGCCAACACTATTTAAGGATGTGACACTATTTAAGGATGCCCACACTATGGAGACAGAACGACATCTAGAGTTGGCCCACATCTAAAGATGTCGCATCCTTAAATAGTGTGGGCCACCAGAAGCCATTGAAGCACTTTAGATGTCGTTCTGTCTCCATGGTGGTGTCCACTGGATTCGAGCGAGTGACAATGCTCGAGGACACTATGATGCTCCTCCTAAGGGATACATCTGCGCCAAATGCAATATGCTCCTTCCCTGAATAAGAGAGGATCTTCCCATTGGTAGAAATGGATTTTCGATAAGAAATTGTCCTTCTGAATCTTCATTTAATCCATCGCTACTACCTTTGAAACGAGGTAATTGACAATATCAGCATACCAAGGGAGTGAATCCACAGCCAAAATCGACTCGTCAGGAAAGGTTTCTATGACGGGTGCACTGCTTAGCAGAGGCTCTTGCTGCTCAATTCTGGAGAGAGGATCTACTACCACATTCTGAACTCATGATTATCCTTGATTTCCAAATCGAATTCCTGGAGGATAAGGATCCATCTAATCAGTATGGGTTTGGCATCCTTCTTCTGTTGTAAATATCGAATAGCATAGTGGTTAGTGAAGAAAGTAACTTTTCGATCCAAGAAAATAAGATCCGAACTTCTCTAAGGTGAATACCACAGCCAGCAACTCTTTCTCTGTTACCGTATAATTTCTCTGAGCTTCATCTAATTTTTGCCTGCGTAATGAATGGCATAGGGTACCTTATATTTCCTCTATCCTAAAACATCCCCAACTGCAAAGTCTGACACATCTGTCATGATCTTAAAGGGGAGAGACCAATCCGGTGGCAGTAGGACCGGAGCTTGAGTGATAAGCTCCTTCAACTAATTGAAAGAAAGGAGAACCTGTTGATCAACATTGAACGCAGTCTCCTTGCATAGAAGATCTATAAGAGGTCAGGCAATGCTCATGAAATCACGGATGAACCTTTTATGGAATCCCACATGCCCCAGGAATGACCTCACATTCTTTACTGTCTAAGGTGGCTCAAGATTGGCTATCACATCGACTTTTGCTGGATAGACTTTCATGCCACGTTTGGAAATGACATGACCCAACATAATTCCTTCTATGACCATGAAGTGGCTCTTTTCCCATGACAATACTAGATTGACTTCACGGCATTTTTGAAATACTCTATCCAGGTGCTCAAGACAAGAATCGAAACTGTCACCATAGATAGAGAAGTCATCCATAAACACCTCAAGAAAACTACCTACCATCTTGGCAAAGACTGCAAGCATGCACCTCTGAAATGTCACTGTTGCAATGCACATTCCAAAGGGCATTCTCCTGAAAGCATAGGTGTCGAACGAGAAAGTGAAGGTAGTCTTCTCTTGGTCCTCGAGGGCGATTGCCACTTGGTTGTACCCGGAGTACCCATCCAGAAAGCATAATAACTCCTTACCATCTAGTCTTTCCAAAAACTTGATCAATGAATGGCAAAGGGGAAGTGGTCCTTCTTCGTTACTGCATTAAGATGATGGTAATCAACACATACATGCCAGGATGTCAGCACCTGAGTAGATATTTCCTCTCCTCTATCATTTGTAACCACAATAAGCCTTGACTTCTTTGGAACTACATGCAAGGGGCTCACCCATTTGGAATCGGAGAAGGGATAAATGAAGCCTGTGTCACACCATTTCATGATTTCTTTCATGATGACGTCCCTGAGATTTGGATTCAGTCTTCTTTGGAATTTGTGGGATGGCTTGGCATCTTATTCCAGGTAAATGTGGTGTGAACACAATGCAGGATTTATCCCGCGGAGATCTGATACATACCAACCAAGCGCCTTACGTTTTTTCTGTAGAACCATGAGAAGTCGAGATTCTTGCTTGGGGTCAGCCTGCTGCTGATGATGACCGGATACATGTTTTCTGCACCTGCAAGGAAAGTATACTTTAGGCCTACTAGAAGTGGCTTGAGTTCTGGTTCTGATCTGGCTAACTTATCAGTCACTTCGGAAACTGCACTGGTGGATGGATATGCAGCATGGGATTTTGCAGAGTTACTAACCTCTGTACACTGTTGAGATTCTGAAGATGTGCCAAACGATTCTATACTAGGCTCATTGTGTCCGGGTTGGGGCGAGTCATTGGAGTCAAAAAGATGCGTCAGTATATTAGAATTTACCTCCCAATTATCATCGGAACTTGTGTCGACTGTGCTTTCTATGTCCTCCTTCAGGGAGAGGATTTCCTGTGTCCATGGATCGTTCAAAGAAAGCAGTATGTCTCTGATTTCCACAATGAAGTCACAGTCTGCTTCAGGCGATACTGCATTTGCCCCATCAATCGTGAGCTTGGGCTCACTGATCATGTCTATAGTGATTCTTTTATAGCCTGAGCTGAATGTAATCTTGCCAGACCCGTAGTCAACCACGGCTTCTGAGGTGCGCAGGAATGGCCAGCCAAGGATGATAGGAGTCTGGAGTAAGGGTACGGGAGAGTCCATATCAAGGACTACAAAATCAATTGGGAACTGCATTTCCCGCACCTTTACCACAATGTCTTCCAAAATACCTCTATGTCGCTTGATGGATCGGTCAGCAAACTGAAGGATCATCCATGTTTGCTTGAGCAGACCTAGCCCAAATTCCTACAGTAATGACGAGGGTAGAAGGTTGATGGAATAACTGTTTTCAAGCAGAGTATGCTCGAAAACTTGATCAAAAATCTCGCAACTATTAAGAGGTGCTCCTTTGTCCTTCTTCTTTTGTGGGAGGTTGCTGATGGCTGCTACAGTGGCCATGGTGAGAACGTACTTCTCAACTTGTCTGTGTCTGTTCTTTCGTGCTAGGTGATGCTTGATTGTACATGCCTCTTTTAAACCTTTCTTCACAGCGAGCATGTACTCCACGGCCTTCATTAGAGGAATCTCAACAGTCAAGCTATTAATGATATCCACAACTCTAGGATCAGATAGTGCACTTTTTCTTTTTGTAGTTTTTTAATATTTTTCTATTGCATTAGGAAAAGGAATATGTACATTGTTGGAATCTGAAACAGAGTTCTTATTTACAATAAAATCATCGTGCACAGAATGTTTTACATCCGGATTACAAAAAGGAGTACAATCTAGAAGCTGAGATGCTGGTGTTGGTGGACGGGCAACAAGTGGAGCCTCTGCTCCATCTGCTGGTGTGGGATCAGCTATAGTTGGCGGCTCCTCCAAGGCTGGTGCGTCTTCATTTCGGCAACGATCTTCTTTTTGTTCTTTTTACTTTTGTTGATTTTTTTGTTCTTTTTGATGATGGTGGCGAGTGGTGGATGGAATGGTTCTTCCTTCTTCTTCTTCCTCACTCGTCCCTGTAGCTGGCATGATTGATGCAGAAGATGCCGATTCACCTGAATCTTTCCCATTGTTGATGGAAGGAGGAGTCAAGGCCCTACCACTCCTGAGAATGATAGCATTAGATAAAACAATAGCACAATCATCTGACTCTACAGGCATAGATGGGACATCACATTCTACCTGCTCCTTTTTCTTGAAACTGTTAGGGTTGGCTTCAACCTACATCAGAATGGTGGTTTTAGTGACGGTTACATCATCCAACTTCCTTGTCATATCTGCTAGGCCTTTAACAAGCTAGGACAAGCAATCCAGAGTTGGGTTTACAGGATTTGCCTCAGAAGGTTCAGCGTGCAGACCACGTTGTTGTTGCATGTTTGGGAGCTGAGGTGACGACTGTTGTTGGTGTTGTAGTGGTGGGGGAAGTTGATACTGATGGTAGGATGGAGAAGGATACTGCTGATACTGTGGTGGTGGGGTAGCCGCATAATGGTGATATGGTTGTGGCTATCGGAACTGCGGCTGTTAGTTATGTTGGTTCTGCCTCCATTGATTGGCATATTAGAGAGGTTGGTGATACTGTGGCGGTGGCTGTGAGGATTGTCCAAAAAGACCACCATGTGGTTAGTGGTACTGCTATTTGGCTTGTTGCTGGCCATAAAGATGTCTGGTACGATGGGTCGGTTGTGCATCATTGCTCCAAACCCCATTAACTTCTTGGATCAGGGTTGGTGGTGGGAAGGCTTGATCTAGTGATGGAAGGAAATCTGGCTGGTAGACAACCATCTATTGTCGCGGCTGGCCCTGGTCGGGTGCACGCACGTAGTATACGTGCTTGACTACCAGTGGTTGCTGGCTCGGCTGTGGCTGATGTGGTGGTACTGGACTGTCCTTCTTCTCAGTTGGAGCTTTTATTGATGGTGTCACCGACTGCACAGAGCTGATGGTGCCCACCAGCAGTTCCAACTGATTGGTGATCTAGTCCAGTTTATCGAGATTCTGCATACTCTTCTCGACAACATCAAGTTTATCAAGATGCTGTGATCGCTTTTCAATGATATCCACTTTTGAGAGATGGCCTTCGATAAAGCTAAGGTTGGAGCTCTCATCTCTATCCGCCTCACGGGATGTTGCCATGAGTACTTGCTTTTGGAGGATCTAGGGTTACTTCTGATATGCCTTGGATGAAGAGAGGGCAGCCTGTCCTTCGGTCGTTTCCTTAAAAATCTGCCAGACAATGTCTTCATCCTTGTTAAAGTGTGATCCCCCATATGTTGCGTTAACGAGCCTTTGAATCTCTACAATCAGGACCCCGAAAAAGTGTTGGACCAAGCTTGTCCTTGAAATCTCATGATGGGGGCATTTCTCTTGCAGATCACTGAACCTCTACCAGGCTTCATGGATGGATTCATGGGCTCCTTGAGAGAAGTTGCTAATTCTGGCTCGCATCTGATTGAGACGAACGAGAGAATAAAACTTGTGCGGGAAAGCGGACTTCAATTCCACTCGAGTCGTTGCAACCTTTCCCAAATCGTTAACCCATTAGAGGACTTTGTCCTGTAGACTGAAGGGAAAAGCCATCATCTTTACAACGTCCAAGGGGACATTGGGATAGTGGGTGGTATGAAAGATGCGTGAAAATTGATGCAGATGAATGTAAGGCTCTTCATTGGTATTCCCGTGGAAAGAAGGGAGAAGAGCAAGGAACTGAGGCTTCAGCTCAAAGTGAGCATGCATCGGTGGTATGAGGATCCACTCGGTTATCTGGTTGTCTCCGTGGTTGTATGTATCTTTTAGTGTGGGTTTTGGCCTCCCTTGTTCAGGCTCTTCCTTGTCATCATGGGGTCCACCACCTCCTCCTCCTGGTCCGCCTCCTCCTCTTCGGGTCTGTTCATCATCACATCATTCACCATTTCTTGGAAGGCAATCTGTGCTAGTTCTTGCTCTGTTAGCTATTGTTGGATAGCTTGGATAGATTCCAACAACTGTGCATTCACCTGATTCTGATCAGGCATCTCTCCTTGCTCGGGCTGGGAGGATGTTGTCCCTTTCCTCTTCCTTGAGGTGCCATTTCTGGGTCTGAATCAGAGGAGATGAATTCTGGATTGGGATCCAGGGCTTGGTTTGGCTTTTATCTGCAAGATGAGAGAATCCTAATTAGACCACTTGAAATCGATACCCAACTGCCAAGATGAGTTTGGAATTAAGGTCAATCCCAGAGTGTTGTGAATGAAAAAGGATATGGATTGTAATCAACTTTAATTCACAATGGCGAAAGTGGGATAAGAGTGGTCCCAGTTTATTGGGTGGTCAAGAGGTAGGGTAGAAAACGAGGAGTCTGGAGATCGACGCACAAGGTTCGGATCAGGTTCTCGGGAATCGCCTTGAATTTATGACAAGGCCGAGTCCATGGAATCGATGTGGGTGTCGGTGGGGTCCCGACTAAACCATCCATGGATCAACTTCGTGAAGTAAGATGGAGATCGATGCAGGAAGAAAGATACGATGGTCAACAAGGAACAAAATGGAGTGTAAAACACTAGAAAGACTTGAACTGAGCGGGGGTCAAGGGGAGATACATATGACAAATTTTGCGCAAGTATGCAGGACTTGATCTTCGAACCTTAATCTAGATCCATACAAACACAAAACAAAATTGGGTTCACCAACTCACATCATGTGAAACTGTAAAGGTTCGGCTAATTATTATATTTTCAGTTTTAGAGTTGTTATTTCAGTCATATCATATAACAAGAGAGAGTACTGCTAGAAGAGTATCCCGTACTTGTTCTTCTCCTTTGTAACATGTAGTCTGCACTTTTGGAGGTCCTTGTAACCCTTACTGGATCCCTACTCAGCCAAATAAATAGAGAGAGGAAGCCAATAGGCGAAACCAATACTTCAGTTCTTGCTCGGAACAGAATCACCCATGAGCGTGCAAAAACCTACTCGGACGTAAACCGATGAGACAGACACCCCCGTGAAGGCGTGGCCTAAGCTCAGTACTTCAAACCATGTCAGTATTCCATACAAGGTAGGAACTACCATCACTGACAAGGCCCTACTCGGTCACGTACGATAGAAGCGCCAATACTTCGGAAATCTAGGTGATACACAAGGCAGTTGCAGATTGGGATGTGGGCTCTAATCCTTAGCGGGTCGTGCCTCGCTCATGGGAGGGGTTTTGGTTCCCTCCTAAGGTACCTGAAAATAATGAGGGCTTTATGAACCCAAAATAATGATAGTCCATTATGAATTTTAATTAAGGTCAAAGTTTATATACCAGTCTCCTTATTTTAATTTTTGGTTTTTCACCTTTTTTGGATCTATTTCAAACAAGCGCCTTAAGTTTGTGTAGATTTTCATTAAATCCTAGGTGCTCAAAATCAGAGAAAGATAGCAAAAAAGTTGTGTAAGTCGATTCAATGATGGATATCTCACCATTGAATCTAATGATGCATGCTGAGTTAGAGGACTTATAATGATTCACAGCTCTCTTCATGTGGTATGCAAAACAGAATTTTTAAACCTATCTACATGGCGGTGTGAAATCGACAAAATCGCCTTAAACAGTAGTTGCTATTAATCGCGAAGAACCACATGTTAGCTATTTAAAGACCAACCCTAGAGTCCGATCTTGGAGACATCTCGGTACCCGCCACAATGGGTCCTACTAGCGATGTATGATGTCTCTCATGGCATGTGGGTTTGAATTCAAACAACTAACATTTATTAATTTGACTAGATCCATATGTAAGAGACTATAGGAACATGCATTCTTATTAAGGTGTGCACCAAGTTACCGAGTCAAGCAACCTAAATCAAGGGCCTCCATGCACACAAAACAAAGTAAAATAAGATGGAAAGCTCAAAACAGCGGGAAATAAAATAAAAGAAGGCGAGAAAATGTGGAAAATTGTGACGAGGCCCCCAGGTGAACAGATACCCCAGCACTGGACCTCGTTGTGAAGAGTAGAGACCAAGTTATGTTATATGCCAAAATTGTCTCTCTCTCTCTCTCACCGTAAATTACATAATTAATTTTTTCTCTAAGCTAATTATCTCTCCTTGCTTCCTTGGTGCTCTCTCCAGTCTCCTCGAAGCTTGTTTGCATCGGCTTCCTAGAAAACTATCCTCGTGTGGCAAACCCTCGCAACAAAGTAACAAAAAAATGGCATTAGCACATATAATCAAATTATCTCAACATATCAACAAATATTTACAACAATAAATAAAGGATTAATTGAATAAAAATACATCAATGACAAGTCATAACAAGCAATCAATCAAATAAATGATTACACAAGAATGACTTATACAATCAGGCCACGCTCATTGCTCTCCGGTAATGGTGCCAACTGATAAACTTGAAAATGATCATCAGTCATGTGTTCCACACAAGGTGGGAACATCGTCGTCGATGTGCCTGACAAAGACCTTGGATTTAATCAGCAATTAACCCACAATATCAATTAAAGGCAATAAATAACACAAGTGAGGTTAAACTATATTTTCTCTACCATAAAATGCATAGCAAGCAAGCACGTAGAGGTCGAACCACAGAGAGTAAAACAGGTAGCCTAAGGTTATTCAACTACAACCAAGTCATTCATTTGTATGAATCTTTTTTGTGGGTTTTTAGTTTATATTTTTATTTCATTTTTTATTTTTTAAAATTTTATATTTTGATTATAATTAACCAATTTTGTGTTTTTTATGTTTTATGTTTTATATTTTCTTTTTATTTTATGTAAACAAAATAGCATATATTTATAAATGATAGTAAATATAGATAAAATACAGAAAATAAATTGTTTTTAGGTTTTTCGTATTTTTCTGATGTTTTTGTAATTTTTCAGAAATTCTTGCTAATATTTATGTATTTTTTAAAGTCAAAAAAATCCCACATAAGGGATTAAATAAATTCCTGAAATTAATTTGGAGGTTTAAAATAGTGAATAAATTCCAAAATTACCCAAATCAATTTTAATATATGTGTGTGTGTGTAATTATAGACAAAAAAACATTTTTGGTATTTTTGTAGAATTTTTATTTTTTGTTGGATTTTGGAGCTCTATGATCTTTATCATTTTCTTTTTCTATTTATTTAATGGTTTTTATTTTATGGACTTAATAAAAAATATATATATATACTATATATAATTTTTTTTATATTTTTCAAAAATGTTTTGATATTTTTTGGAATTTTTATAGGTAAACAGGGAATATATAGGCTCCATTATATTTTTAATAAATAGGATAAATATAAAAAATACCAAATAAAATATGGGATGAATCTACAAGACAAGAAGCATCTAACCCTATTTTTATGGATTTTTAAGAGCACATTAGCTATTTTAAATAAATAGATAAAACACACAAAAATATATGTCCTAGTAGGGGCATTTTGTAATTAAAATAAAATTTAGGGGAATCTATGCAAATATCCCAAAAATATTCAACATGAATTTAATTTTATTGAAATTTTTAATAAATACAAAAATTGTTAGGGGTATATAAGCAAAATGCTCAGCTCATGTGGGATAACACGTGAGTTGAGCTAGACCGGACCTAAGTGCAAATAAAGAAAGTTTGGGGGTCCATTTACAAAAATTCTAATTTATTTACAATATTAACTTTATTTACAGAACCATTTATTAAATACAGAAAAGGCAGGTTATATATGCAAATTACCCCAAAGGTGCGCGAATCAGATAGCGAGGCTTCATCACTTATCCATGTGTCACACATTTAACGGTCGATGACGCTACGCCTTCTACAGCCTGGATCAGATCGGCGGAGATGATCCGACGGTGGAAACGTGGCTCAATCTAACGGCTGGGATTCAATTTAGGTTGCAGATCCTAATCAGACGGTATAGAGGCTCGATGAAAGAACAAGGAAGAACACTCACCTGGGCGAGGTTCCTCCGATCCAAACTCCCACCTCCAGCATTTCTTGAAGCTCAAATATGACCAAATGGATTACTGGTAGGGTCCACTTCGTGTCAGGAGTGACTGAAGGGGCGAAGGGTCGCCGGAGCGCCATCACGAGCTTGACAAAGTTACGATGCTCCAGGTACCTCTAGCGGTCTTTGATTCCAACTCCTGGCGCTTATTTGCGTACCAAACCTACACAGGAAGTCTATACAGCTCGACGAGGTTCCCCTCGACCAAGGATGACGCTGTTTGCGTGAAAAGTGAGGTGGGCGATGTGGTTTCCGACGAGGCGGCAAAGATGAACTTCGGTTCTCAGAACCAAGGTGGTCCTGGTTGATTGGATGCACGTGGCATGATCAGGAGGCGATGAGGGTTGAGATGGAGGAGAAAGGTACGACGTAAATGGGATGGATACGCACAGAGAAGCTCGCTGGAGCTCAACTCCGGCAAACTACGGGATGAATTATTAACCCTACTTTGATCAACCAAATCCTAAACTAACGATAGAAATTAAACCTGTAGCTATGAGAAGCAAAATAAATGATAAATGGACAACTCTTATACCTAGAGTAGCCCAGGGAGCAGGGTCGCCGGCAATGGGGGGTCGTGGGTGCACCCCTCGCTCCTGAAGCTCGGGCTGGGCTGGAGAACGCTCCTCCTTTCACGAGGATCTCTCCTAGATGCTAACCCAAAGCTTCCAGATACTTAATGGTGACCAAAGTTGGAAGGAGCATCGGAGGTTTTATTTATACACAATATTAAGCACCCTTATTGATAGGAGAAAAACGATGATTTGGGCGTATGTACACGTGATTAGAGAGCATGGCGTGTATGTGCAATGATCAATGATCATTTCATAAGAAGGGGGCGAAGGTGATTGAGCAATGAGATGCCCAATAAAAATGCGCGAAATCACGGGATTGGACAGGCATGTCATGTCTGGAAGCGGGGGAGACAGTTGACTGCGGTCAACATTTGACGGTCGGTGATTGGTCCACATTAGTGCAAAACAACAAAATCAGCTTACCAATTATTGACTTATTAATGACACCTAATAAATGATTTTATTAATTTTCGATTATAGAATAAAAAATTTATTATTTAATGTAGTATTTTTATAAGTTTTTTATTTATTTTCAGTACATTTTATTAGTTATTACTTTTTAATAGTGTATTTATAGGTATATTTGCTTGTATTTTATACATTTTTTATTTCATATATTTTATTTTATTATTTTATTATTTTATTTTATATATTTATTAATTTTTTTTGAGTATAAATATATTTTTGTTGTATTTTTATGTTGTTATTTGTACACTTAAATATAGATATGTGTACCTTATAGGTATTTTATAAATATTTTACCTGTGTTTTATATACATGATTTTATTTTGATGTATTTTATAGGGTTTTATTTTGGTTTTAATATGTATATATGTTATAAATAATAATTACAACATTATAAAAATAAGAATTTGTAAAAGCAATATGGGATGAATAAATTGAATATTTTAATCGGTAGAATCCACACAGTAACTCTAAAAAATATAAAACAACCATTAAATAGCTCGTGAAAAGTTATATACAATTAGAGTTATTTTGATATATTTTGAGTTTTTATTTGAAAGATATGGGTCTGCGAAGTTGGGTTTTTGGCTTTTTATTTTGTGTATAAAATGAACACTATGTATTATTTTATTACAAACTCAATTTTTTTATTTTTATATTAGTATCTACAATTTTCATGTACAAATTTTATTTATTTGATGAATAAATAATAAAGAATAAAATGGGTGTCAAAAATGTATAAATAATGAATAAAAGAATAGGATTGTTATTTTATTTCTGTCCCTTACCTTCCTCTACTTTATTCCTTGTCAAACAACTCAATTCTTGACTTGGTCTCGAGATTTAGGGTCATAAAATATTTTCAATATTTTATTCCTTTTTATTTTCTTCTCTTTATTCTATAATTTTAGTATTAAAACCTTATTTTATATACAAATAAGACAATAAATAATGAATGCTATTATGCACAAATTGATGCTATTTACATGCATTAGCTGTGGTTTTTAAGGCTAAAATGATAGAATAAAGGTGATGAAATGGAGATTCATCAATGACACCGACTTGTTCTGACCTAGCTTTTGTGAATTGAGCAGAGTTTTGTGACTCTCAAAGGTTGTTGGGTGTCAAGTCCGGATCCCAAAAAGGTTCATGCTAATCTAAAAATTCAAAGGTCCAATTGTCTCCGAACTTTGATATTATGAAGACTAGTTTAAGTTAAAATCTATCCAAGTTATTTTGTTCTCTACACTTATAGGCATAAGTGTTTGATAGAGACTAGAAAAAGCAAGTATATGAGGGTAACAAATATCCATTTTATCACCTTTATTCTTTCATTTTAGCCTTTAGTCCCTAGCTAAATGCATGTAAATATCATTATATTGCTTAAAATAACACCTATTATTTATTGTATAAATATTGTATAAAATAATGTATTTGCCAAATAAAAGAAAAAAGAGAAAAGAAAAAGAAATGAAATACCAAAGGTATTGAATGACCCTAAATCCCAAGACCTGGGCATCATGATGACCGGGTCGACAAGGAATAAAGTAGGGGAGATAAGAGCCAATAAATATAAGAAACCCTAAGATTTAGGACATATTTTATTATTAATTATTAGTACATAAAATTAAGAAAATTTGTACATGAAAGTTATAGATAAGAATATATATAGAAATACAAAATTTATTTCACATAAAAATAATGTAAATTGTGCTTTCTACACTCAAAATAAAAATGTAAAATCCCAACTTCACATGCCTATATCTCCTCCCTATGGACTAAAAATTCATGAAACTCACATTTAATTGTATATAAATTTTTATTATCTATTTAATAATGGTGGTTTCTAATTTGGAGTCAATATGCAAAAGTTGATTTTTGGACCCTCACTGAACATTATACTTGAATAAAGTAATCATTTTATATATTCTTTATATTTTTCATATTTTTATATTTTTATAATTTTGTAAATATTATTTAGAATGCATATATATAATAAAACTAGAATAAAACAATTAAAATTTCATTAATATATATTATGATACATAGTAGAAGTATATATACATAAACGTATACAATAAATACAAGGGTTTTTATCAGTTGTGCCCCTATAAGATGTTGCCATTTAAGTTATTCCCCTCCCTTTTTGGGAATATCAGTTATGCCCCCGACTTCTTGATGTTCTATCACTTGTACCCCTTGGGTTAATGGTCGTCCATATCCAACACAAACGGACCTTAACTTTGAGGACATAATAGAAATTAAATAAAAAATAAAGGCAGAAAAGGTCATTTTCTCATCCTCTTCTTCCTCCTTCCCCAACCTCTTCCTCCTCTTCTCCTCCTCCTCCCCAACTTCCTTCTCCTCCACCTCCTCCTCCCCCCAGCCCTAAGTCCTCCCTCCGCCCCGACCCTCGCACCTCCACCTGCCCCCGCCTCCTAGCCCTGAACCCAGATCCTCCCCTCCAACCCCTCGCCCATGCCCCGAGCTTCCCCCACCCTGCACCCCCCACCTCGCACGCCTCCCCCTGCTCTTGCCCCCAGATCCTCCCACCAGCCGCCCCCACGCCTCCACCGGCCCTTGCCTCCTCCCCCTACTCCCATGTCTTCCCTCCAACCCCCTGCCCCTGCCTCGAGCTTCCCCCACCCCCACCCCATGCGCATCCCCCTCCCCTCATGCCTCCCCCTGCCCCCACCCCCAGGTCCTCCCACCAGCTGCCCCCGTGCCTCCCCTACCCCCAGTCCCTCCCTCCACCTCAAGGTCCTCCTACTTGGGGCTCCGAGCGGAAGGCACAGTCTCCATGAGTGTCATCGTTTGCCGCCTAGAGCCGCTTGATGGCGATGGTTGTGCCATCCTCGAGCACCCTGTGGATGACAGTGGAGGTGCAGCCACGGTCACCGACGAAGAAGAAACTTTCAGTGGTGCAGGCGATCACATCGAGCTTGAAGCGCGTGGGGACTCCGACAACTTTGCGCAGGATGCTGTAGTCGTCGCATTGGTGCCTTGCGTCGTCGCGCATGGCTCGACGCTTCATGGAGTACTGGCAGTGCCGGTCAAGCGAGGAGAACTAGAGGAGGAGGAAGACGAAGATAACGATGATGGAGACAATGTAGATAGTTGATGACCAAAAAAGTAGTATAGAAACTATTCAGCTCTCACTATCGGGCCAAGGTAAAAATATTCGGTATCTTTGCGACCCGAATGGAGAGACTTGGTCACTCAAGAAAAATAAGACCACAAAATCAAATAAAACGATAAAAACACGAATAGCGGTCTTCGCTATTTATTTAACTTGGTATAGCGACCAGGGTCGAACTCAAGGAGCACCGATTGGTCGGATCAGCCTACGAAGTAGTCAAAAAGATAAAATAAAGAGAGAAAATATTTTTGGTGAATTTTAGGTGTTTTTAAAAAATTTTGTGTTTTTAATTATATAAGAAAATATGAGAAAATAGATAAAAGGGCATATTCAACAATTTATTTAAAAACTAAAAAATGCTCAGAAAATTGAAATAAAATTATTTTTTATGTTTTTTATATTTTTAAGTGTTTTTGGTGATTTTATGGGAATTTTATAATTTTTAATTGATTTTCTAAAAATTGAGAAAAGGGAAAACAGTGACAAAATGTACAGTCAGATTTGATAGGATACTTAAAAATAACTAGTTATCCTATAAAAATCTGATGGCAATTTTTATGGAAAATATATACAAAAACTAACCTACAGAGAGTTTGCATTTGTTTGAATTTTTTATAATTTTTAAGAATTTTTATAAGATTTCTAGGTTTTTGTGATTTTTAGGGGTTTTATAAATCCAAATGACACAAAAATTGGATAGAAGCTGGAAAACAACCAAACCAATAATACCTAATTTTTTTTAGAATTTTTGGAAAAGTTTTTATATTTTTAGTTGATTTTCTATTCCATACAGTAGCAAAAATGCGTGTTTTTGAATTTTAAATATAGCAAAAAGAAAGAAAAATGTCCCAAAAATTAGGGAAATTTTACACAGTGGTAGGAGCCACGTGTCCAAATTTCACTGGATTTAGATTTGATTTGATATTATATTCAATATAAAAAGGCACACAACATACAAGGACCTATTTGCAAAGAAACATAGTTTCAAGGGTTAAAGTGTAACACGTGTAAAAACTAGGAGGGTAACAGTGCAAAAATCATAGCAATTTCACACATGTTCGAATAAATCCACGCACAGGGGTATAAGTGTAAATATCGGAAAAAAACTCTCATTTCATAACATAATTAAACCCCAAGCCCATACATGCCATTTGCCCAAAAACTCACGTGTCTAAGCACGTGTCTCACACAAGCAGGGACTAAATCGTAAATACTTAAACTATAAGGTCCAAAGTGCAATTATACCAAAATAAAAACAACTGCAACTCATATTTACAGGACTAAACTATAAATGCAAAAAGAGGATGGCCTAAGTGCAAATTACCCTCGTTATTAATGATCAACGGCAGAAGGGGTGCCACGTGAAGATCTAACGGATGTGGTGCGTGGGTACCTCTTCAGCGATCAGCGGCCCTGATGGAGCTCCTCAAATGATCGGACAACTGTGAGCTCTCCACAGATGAACGGCTCGATGAAAACGTGGAGCGAGGAGCTCTATCTGACGGCGATGGAGGTTCCAGCAAGAACAAGATGCCGGCAAGTTTCGCCGGCCCAGTACGCGCGGTGGAGGGATCCTCTGGAGTTGCTGAGATGGGGAAAAGAACGCCTACGATGGTCCGCAGCTGGTGGCGGTCTTCGATGAGGCCAGAAGCGTCCAGGGTGCTCCGATGACTTCGAGGACCTGGGGGTCATGTGCCTAAGTGGTTCAAACTCCAGATGAGGTCGCTTTGACTTGCAAGCTACAAAGAACGAATCCTGGGTTGAGGGCAAAATGCCTCGGCCCGGTCACGAGCGGAGGAGGTGGTCTGTTGAGGCGGAGCGAAAGTCTCTGGTGAGGCAACGGTGGGGGAGACCTATTCCTTGGTTCCGGGGCAAATCAAGGTGAATGAATGGGTGGAGCAGGTGGAGAGGGGTCTCGTGGAGGTGATGGTCGGGTCGGATGATCAGATGGATGATCGGATCGTCGAGAGATGGCTGGCGGAGGCCGACGGCGCAAAACCTAATAATCTGAATTAAAGCGCGGATAGCGGCTAAGAGAGCTACCTGATGGTCGAGGGTGTCTGTGCTGGAGGTCAGGAACCTCCGGGGGGTCTTTGCCTCGATGGAACGATGGTCAAGAGGCTCGAGCTCACCTCGCGGCGGAGCACGGCGATGGGGCTCGTCGGATCAGTGGCTGCCGGCCTCGAATCCTCACTGCGACACTCTCCCTCGCTAGCTGTCACTCAAGGAAGAATAATGGAGGTCCCAGGAGACGAAGGTGATGGCCAAAGATGATTGGAATGTCGGTCGGAGGCGAGGTCTTATACTTGTAGGGGCCCGGAAAGATGGGGGTCAGGTGAGTGTATTGGAGCTCAGATCCCTATGCAAGAAGGCAGGCGTGGATCATGGATGTGAGCATGGTAATCGAGGCTCGGGGTTTGAGGATATGGGTGGCGGATCATGGCGTGAAAATTGGGAGAAGTCGGGTCAGTGCACGGATCCGCGAAGAAGAGGTCCGCGGGGGAGAGTTGACCGGGGGTCAACAATCCCCCGTGGACCAATCAGAATTCAGCGTTTATTAAATCTTTGTAAATTAAATAAAAAATAGTAAATGATTTTATTTAAAAATATTTTCAACATAAAAAATGTTTATTTATTTTCAAAGTATTTTTTGTGATTTTTATTTATTTGTTTGAAAAATAAATATGTATTTACATTATATTATTATATATAGGTATATGTACATATGTATTTTTTATTTTTCTTTTTTAATTGTTTTTTGTACAATTATTCCAATTTTATATTTTATTTATTTATATCATAAAATTTGGAATAAAAGATATTTTTATTTTATTTTTATGATTTATTTACACTAGTTAAATAAATAGACCTATATACATATGTACATGGTATATATACAATGGGTGAATTGTATTTTTGTTATTTTTATTTTTCTAATTTTATTTTATTTTATTTTTATAAATATGTACAAGGTGTTAAAAACATATTTTTATTTTTATTTTGAGGAATATAAAATTATTTATATATATAGGTGTATGTACAAGCACGATTAACCCTATCTCCCTCTACTTGGTTTCTTTTTGCGGTCAGGCCAAGGCTTGGCCCTCCCTTGGGATTGGGTCACTCAATATTTATTCTAAATATTTCCTTCTTTTTCTTTCCATTTCTTTATTCCTTTATTTTTACACAAAAACATGCTAATTATGAATAATTACATGATACATGCATTTTGACAATTTATTTTATTTACAACTAATTACATGGCATTTTGCCAAGGTTTTTCTAGCTAAAATAAAGGAATAAAGAGTGATGAATGGGGATTCATCAATAGTGGTCGAGGTGAGGAACTTGCAGGAGGTGGGCCCTAGGCAGCGGTCGAGCATGACCATGGTGATGATGAGGGAGAGAACCAATGACATCGATATGATCTATGCCTTGTTTGGATCAATGTAGGATATTTTTCGGATATGCCCCTCTTAATTTTATTATAGTTTGATTAAACTATGGTTAAGTTCAACTCAGTGACGGTTAAAATAACGGAGGGTCACAAGAGATAGAATGACAAAATGTCGAGGGCACAACTGATATTCCCAAAAAATAAGGGGCATAATTGAAATTGCAACATCTTGGAGGGGTACAGCAGATAAAAACCCTAAATACATATAATTATTAAGTGTACAAATAACTTCAAAAAAACAAAAAAATATTATGCATAATTTAATAAGTTATAAATATAAAAATATTTATATAAAATGATACAATATAAAAAAACAAATAAAAAAATACAAAACATAAAGGTAAATATACATATATATATATATATACATGTAAAAAGTAAAACGTAATAAATAAACTTGTAAAAATAAATAGAAGTCAAATTAAAATACTACATAAAATAGTAAAAACTTTTCAAATTTAAAAAATAATAAAACTATTTAATATTCCTTTTGAATTGTTTCCATTTTCAGTTTTTGTTATCTTCCGGTCAAACTGGCAGTCAGGAGCCAGGGTGAGTTGACCCAGGTCAACTCCATGGTCTCCTTGATATGCAACTATCAAAGTGACTGGCCCGACTTTCTCAATTTTTCCTCACTTTTTCTTTCGTTTTTTCACGGTGTTTCCTTCTTGACTTTTGTCCCTCGATCCCTGTACTTACGCCTACATCTTATCTCGATCCAAGGGTTGCTAAATCGAGCGTTCTGCTCAAGCCAACATTACCATGTATATATGTTCGCCTCCACATTCCTACACTTTTTGTTCCCTTTTCTCTTTTCTTGCATTTTTCTGATCTTAGGAATATGATTAGAGTACGGTAGCTTTTATTTTCAGTTGATTTCGTTCTTTATTTATAAAATCAAAAATTTGAATTCGTCAGAGCTCAGCTCTAACGACCTTCTTCGTCATTTTCCAATTGTGTCCTTCCCCGATGTCACCCTCATTTCCTTCCCCTTTGCCTTCCCTTTACCCTAGACACATTCATTCCCTTTGATCTTGCCCAAATGAGGAGAATCATTCTCCTTCTCTGCCACATCGTTAGAGAACGCCACCTAACCTCATCTCTTCCAATTTGTAACTCGATTAGACCCCCCATAACCTTGATTTTGTGTGCCTTAGGTTCCTGCAGATGTTAGAGAGCCAAAGGACCGCCAATGGGTCGATTTTGACCAGTACGAAGGATACCTGGAGCTTCCATCTTCATCGAGAAACCAGGACCACTCCGATGGGTCCCGACCACTTCTAAAGCTTCCAGGAGTTGCAGATCACCTTGAGGATGCTTTCGAGCATCTCAGCAGCAATAAGAAAGGCCTGAGGATGTAGATGCAATTGATCAACGCTTAGAAGAACAATTATTCAACTCTATTCGTCCAAGCCATCTCCCCATCATCTGATTGAGCCCTGACGCAAGGCGAAGCAGCCATCGTTGGATGGAGAGCACCTCAATTGTCAGATCACATCGTTGGATCTAATCCAATCCATCCACAGCGAATTGTTATCGACTGTCGGGATTGCGCCGTGTGGCAAGTGGTATCATCTGCACCCTTGGATCGTGTCATTGGGGGTAATTTTGTCATTACCCCCTACATTTTATATTTTATCTTTCAGTCTAAAACTCTCGTCTGTAACGTAAAATAGTTCAGTTATTTTGCACTTAGCCCATGTACTTTTCATATTTACACTTAGGTCCAATACATGTCACCTCACATACATATGCACATGAGCGGACTGGTTATTTTTCACCTAAACCCTCGAACATTTTGTATTTTATTTCAGTCCAAGATTTTGCATTAATAATGTAATATTTTGTGGAATATTTGCATCAAACCCTCTGAACATTGTATTAATTGCATAAAGACCCTCCTAGTGTATATTATTACAGATATTTGAGAATTTTGCATTTTTAGCCCTAAACTTATCTAGGTTTTTCGTAAATAGTGCTCCAACTTTAAATATTTGCAAAAATACCAATGTCATGTTGTATTTCCTTTTTGTAGATTTTATTTTTGTTAAAAATAACTCATGTCCCCAAATAATTTGTAGAAAATTGGGATAAAAATATTATATATTATTCTATCACATAAATTTTATTAAGGTATTTTATCTTATATTTCTATTTATTAAAATAAAATAAAGTTGTTCTTTCTGTTTAACTTAGAAAAATACAAAAAAATAAAAATACTTTTAAAAAATCCAAAAAAAATTGTTTATTATTGTCTTTTGCACCAACAGACCAAAAATCCTAAAAATAACAAAATAAAAAAGTAAAAATTAAAAATCTTCAAGATCCTTATAAAAATTATAAAAAAATCCCTATAATAAAAAAATGTTGATTTGTATTTCTAAATTATGTCTATTATATTTTATAAATATTAAAATTATTTTTTGGAAAATTTTTATAGCCTTTTAAGTATTTTTAAATTCCAAAATAATTCAATCTATAAATATTAGTCACTTTTTTCTCTTTAATTCATTAAAATTAAAAATAATTATTATTATTATAAGAAAATACCAAAAATAGAATAACTTAAAAAAACAAAAAACATTTTATTTATCTAATTTTGAGTATTTATAGTAATATCTACAATATAACACCTATATTCTATATATAGATTTATTTACTTTTATTATTATTTAAAATTATTATAATTACTAAAAATCTCAAAAATATTTTCATTACCTTTAAAAAATAAAAAGGATTGTACCTTAGGGTATTTTCCTAATTTTGTATTCATTCTATAATTTTATTTATATTATAGATATTATTTACATGTATTGTATATACTTATATTGTAACTATTTATAAATAAAAAGAAAAAATAAAAATCAGAAAATATGAAATTATAAAATTATAAAATTAAAATCCATAAAAATATATAAAATCGAAAATTCCAAAATATGAAATAATTAAAACCCACAAAAATTCAAAAATCCTCGTATATCTCAAAAATATTTACTGTCTTTTTAGCCAATTTTTGTTGTCTATCCCCCGTTCTCCGTGTATTCGCCACCCTATACATACTTCCACTATATATTCATATATATGATTATAATAAAGTTTGAATGTTATTTTAATTGTTTATTCATTGCTTGTTTGGATTGATTGTTGAATTTCTCGACTTTGGTGAGTGGACGCCTCGACGACACTCTATCTTCGCTTTTAGTGAGGATAATTTTAGACCCTCGTCAAATTGAGGATAATGATGACTAAGTGTCAAGGTATAGGGTTACTTAGTGTCTTTAGCACTTCATTCTTTTTCTTTTCTTTTTTTATTCTTTTAGTTTGGTATTAAATATAGTATTTTATACATTATTTATTGGTCAATAAATGTGTGTTATTTTACTCCAATTGACGACATATACATGCATTTAACTAGGGATTTAAGGCCAAAATAAAAGAATAAGGGTGATGAAATGGACATTCATCAGCTTCTCACAAGTCATAATAGGATTAGGACTTCTACAATGAGATATTAATATCAAGATAATAATTGTTGTTATCCTAGACATGAGAATGTGTGGATATGATTCACATATTGGCTATTAATTATATTGAATAGAGATTCATAATAACTATTATATATTGATATGGTTATCATACAAATGCGATTAAATGTGAATATGATTTGCATTTAATTTCAAACTAACGAATTGGATTCTTTTGTTGAGATTATTCTTTTATAAATCTCTTAATATTGACATTTAATTAATCAAGATAAATAAATGAAATGTCAAGTCATTAATGGAATTTAAAATAAAAGAGCCAGCATGATGGGTCCACCATTGACGGGTCCACCATTGACGTCCACCATATTTATTGGAGACCAAGTTGTTGGTCTCCTTCCTACTTTGTTTAGGACTCTATTATGATTTATTTTTGGATGATAACGTTGTCTAATTGGTTACATAACTCCATGAAGAATTAGGAATCCGTCATAGCCATTCAAAATTTAAGTTGAAGGCCTCATCTTTGTTGTCAACTCGGGTATATAAAGATGACTTGGCCTCTCTTTACAATACATCAATTCAGTTCCTAAGAGTGCCTCTCAAAGTCTTGAAGAGAAATTAGAAGAGAAGGCTCTTTTCTTAATTCTTGATCATCCACATCATTCACCATATTCAAACCCTAACTGTTTACGCTTATTACCTCTTCATACTCTACGTTAGTTAGGAGAATCGTGGGAGGATTCGCCTTCTTCTTCGTGGGAAGCATCACTCATCGTCATGCTGGCAAGAGGAAGCTTTATCGAATCGGACTTGATTCAAGAGATTCATTCTTTAAGAGACATATTTCAAAGATATTCCTCGATACTCTTGTGATTATGCAAATGGTTTGGAAAATATTTCCTCCACAAGCATCTGACCCCACATTATAGCCACTACCCCCAACTGCTCCGGCACTCAAACCACAAGCACCTCCCAAACTATCGAGGAACTGTGCCCAAGACTGTGCCCAAGACTGTCGAGACAGCTATTCACAATAGTTATGAGCGTCAACACAAATTCATTAAGTGTTGATGTACCTACAAACAACCATGGCATTTTGAATTTGTTGCTGACGATACGCAATGCATCGACGATAGAATTTTGGTAGCTTGCAAACCACTGAGAACCATCAGTGATTCATTAAATATCTCTAACCAATGATCTCTAACCATCATAGGTTAGATGGTTCATCCATTTTGGTAGTATTGGTACGCAAGGCATTGACGGGCTACTAACCGTCGAGAATGATCTTAACCATCATTGGTTTTACTCAAGTAACTATAGTAACCTCCATGAAAATTGTGTGTGTGTGTCATCGATAATTTTAGCGTATCGACATAAGGCGACTAGCTTCCAATGACAGTGTTGACTAGTATCAGCGGTTGTATAGGGAATCATCGAAAATTAGCGGATGACAACAGTTCTTTGGTAACCATCAAGGATAGGTCATCGATAAAGTACTTATTCGTAGTAGCATTACGGTAATGGGACTTGTTCCTATGTAGTACTGCAGAGCCGGTTGTAAAAGAGGGTGTGGTGTGAACTGTTATCGAGTGGTTCACAAGAAATTAGAGTTTTTTTCAGCCCTTATCGTATAAACCGCTCGATCTTGATCGAGAGGTTCACGCTGCACCCTACCTTTACAGTCGGCCTCTGCAGTACTGCAGAGGATCCGTGCTATACGGTGTAATATGCTTAATAGTTTGTTTCGGTACCCATCTCCTGTATATATCTAGCTCAACAACATGTGCCATCTCCATATCCTTGGATTTTGATTTTGTTATGCATAATTTAAATGAAATGAGATCGACTGCCCACAACATAAATAACTAGAGTGCCCCTGCGGTTAGGGTTTATATATAGCCTTCAATAAATACTATCTTTGATTCCTTATCCATGCTATTTTTTCTTATTTTCCACGTTCAAGATTTTTTTAGTTCTTTATTATAGCATACTAATTTTTACGCGGCATGTTATTTTCTTCCTTTTGTTCTAAATTTTGCACCAATCTTCGGACCTATCTGTTTCTGGGTTAAAATATATAGCATCCTAATTTATCGCATATCATGTTATTTCCACGGACTTCCATATAATATGTGCATTTATTGTTTTTTTATTGTGTCATATTTATTCTTTTAATCCATGGTTTTTTTTTGGTTCATATCCACGTTTATTTTACATATCCATGCTTCTGATGTTATTTTTTGGTTCCATATCCATACAATTTTAATATTATTTTGTTTCCATATCTATGTTTTTTCAAGGGTTTCTTACAGTTATGCATCTTTTAAATTATGCAATATCAGTTATGCCCCTCATTGTTTCGCAATATCAGTTGCACCCCTACCTTCTTGAACAATTAACGGTTGTGCCCTTTGGATTAGTTTCCATTCATTCACTTCTCAAACGGATGTTATCTCAAGCGTACACGTGTGATTGGAAAGAAAAAAGATGTGTACAAGTGTAATTTTTAAAATTGTAGGGGCGCATAATTGTAAGAAATTATTACTAAATAGGGATTCGGTTTATTTCATTAACAATAAAACTAAGATTTGGGTTCAAAATTACCTAGCAATATACTCTCATTAATAAAAAAATCCATAAAAAGAATAGAAAAAACATTCTTTTATAATTTTTGAAAAAAATAAAAATAAAAAAATATAGAATACATAAATAATATACATTTTTTATATGTCATACCACTACATAGTGCATATAGAAACTTCTAATCCAAAAGCAAAGAGTTTTCGACACGTGAATAATTCATAGACTCGTAAAAAACTAAAATACAAAACACCAAAAACAGCATGCCTCCGTTCTAAAAAAAATTCAATATGCACATCTTCTCGCTTAGATCTATTAACCAATTTAGCATCTCCATGTGTTCATCGCTCCTACTTTTACCACTAAACATCGTCCCTAGGCCCTCAACCACTCTGATTTCTTCTTCACCACTCCATGCAAACCTCAGTTCCACAATTCTATATTTTTCTCCTTTTCTGATTTATGGCAGAGCGAGCACACACACATTGTAACATCCATAACCTTCTAATATAGTTCCACATCTAAAACTCACAAAGTGTGAGAGTGGATTATAGATGATGGGGATTACTACTTGACAACTTGAGCTTAAGTATTTTGGATTGTTGTCAACGGATCCAATTGAACCTGAATACAACAAGTTGTTAGGATTAGTTTTCCTCAATAACGGATCGGAGACCTAAGCTCGAGATATTACACACATACACCATTTTCCATATTTGAACAGTTTGCCACCTTCACGATCCATCAGTCATCTTTGCTGATACCCTCCCGATCACATTCCATTCCTCCAGAACCTGATCATCTTTGATCCTTTCCTTGTCTCACAAAGACAAGGAACCCATTAGGGCTTCTTTCTTATTTCATCTCTAGTCCATCTCCCTTACTTGATTCTTCATTGATCGGAGGTGTTAGGGATGCAAACGGTCGGATACGGATATAGATATAGGTATTACCATATCCTTATCGTTTTTTAATAGGAATACGGATATTGACGGATATTAAAACTATCTTACCATATCTTTAAAAAACGGATACGGATGTAAAACCGATACTGATCGCACACGAGTGATGTTAGAAATACTTTATAAACTCGACTTAAATATATAAGAATTAGATGAAAAACACATGATATTAATTTACTAGATGTGTTTGTATCATAAAAATTATATAAATATGGTAAAAGGAGGTAGAGAATTATGTTATATATGGTTAAAAATAAATCTATGACTATATTTTTATAGGAAAACGGATATACAGATGTCTGCGGATATCAAAACGATATCCATATCCGTATCCATTTTAAAACGGATACGGATATGGATGTCAAAATCTGTATAAAACGGATACGGTAACGAATAGATACGGATATACCCGTATCTGTTTGCATCCCTATTTAGCATGCACCACCTAGGTTATTTGCACTGGCACCCCGGTGGCTTCCAAGAATTCCAAAAATATCCCCGCTCGATGGTTATTTACAAGATAAGCAGTAGGTTTATTGCATTTGCAATTACTTATCCGGTGAGACTGATTTGTAATTTTTAATTAAGTTTTAATTCTTGTTTTCATGCAAATAAGACCCTGTATTTATTGATGAAAATCTTAAGTCGAATCATGTGAATTTGGTCCTATTTAAAAGCTCCTTTAATGCTCTTTTAAATGGCATGTTGAATTCTTTAATATGACATGTACATTCTCTTTAAAAAAATTAGATGTGTTCATTTCTTATTACATATTGATTCACATGTCATTAATTCAACCAAGTTCCATTTAATGTAATAACTGAGCCCTGATTTGCTTGAAATATTTAGAACTTAATTAGGTGATTGGTTAATAGATTCCATGTCATTAAGAACATGATTACTTAATAAATGTCTACCAAGTAAAGTAGGTGCTTTAAGAAATAAGGGATAGAATTTATTAAAGTGAAATGTGGAGTTTACTTGGATTAACTTAGGACTAATTTACTTAATTGATGGAAGCTTAAGATCCATTCATTAATTCAGGAGTTATTTCATGTGATATATGTTCTTGTGAGTGATGCATTGTAGTTCATCTTGTAGCATTCTATTACCCTAACTTGCATTATTAGAACCACATAAGAAAACAGGCATCCATAATATTGTGTTGTAAACCTAACCTAGATACACTCTTAGTTACTTAACCTAGGTGTTCAAACTTTAATTAGATAAACTAATGCGCTCATGTCCTTATGTTCAACCCTAGACTTATCCAGGTTAATTAAACCAAGTTCTCTTTACCGAGATATTTAGTTTGTTTCGAATCAATTAGTTAATCGATCGTATTGTAACGAATACTTATTAAAATTGCTAATTAGTTATTAATCAGATGCATTTAGCTCCTCTTGCAATACTCAATTAAATAAGTTCTTTGACATTTCATTTGATTATTAGTGAGTATTAAATAAGCTATGTTTGATCTATTTCTCCGACTCCTCTATAATTTAATAAGAATGAACATCTTTTGGCAGTTTCTCTCCATAAAATAAGTGGCATATGTTTGCAAATGAATGGTTTTTTGGCTTCATAGATGGATGTGGAATTTCAGGGTTGCTTAGGATAGCACCTCATCTATAATGATGCATTGGAATTTTGATAGTAAGGGTAGTATTTGCAAATGCAAATTATGGTTCAAAAGTTGAAGTTGTAAACAAATTCATAAATATAAAAATTACAGACCTATGATTGAGAATACATACTACATATGTAACCTCTGAAGTAGTAAACTTTTTAATAATGATATATAGTCGTATTACAAAATGTAATGCAAATTATCGATTTATTTGGAATAGATTCACATGTTTCAGTACGCATACATGGCACATATCATTTATATTTTTACACTAACTTCTCTCAAAAGAAAATGTTGATAACTATTACTTTCTAAGGGTTTCACTCTAATGATTAGAGAAGACAGGGAGAAAATTTCCATTCACGTGAAGATGCAGAGAGGTATTCAAGAGAGGTGTTCAATAAATGAAGTGGAGTTTTTTTATAAGTAAACTGTGTATTTCTCTCAAAAAGATGGTATACAAAGACCCAGTTGGTCAAAAAGAAAAAAGACTATAACGAGCAAGTTTCAATCACGGTTATCTGAATCTTGCAGGGAACCCAGAGGATAGCCGAGCTGCAGTTTCAATAATTTGATGGAGGATTTGAGCATCACTATTGGTGCGCAAGGTTGTCCATCTAAGATTTCTTTCTTTCCATATACTCCATATCACCAGTCCAATGAGGTTGCTCAGGTAAAGCTGAATGTTAGGGTCCATTTGGCATGCGATCGAGAGAACCGTGTCCTCAAGGGGTAGGGGCGGTGGCAGTGGGCGCTCAAATGCAACACAGGCACCCCACCATAGATTCCAAGCATAAGGACAGTTGAAAAATAGATGAACATGAGATTCCGTGGCAGTGGCACACAAGTAGCACGTAGAAGGTTTGCAAACTCCCCATGAAGTGAGTCTATCAATGGTAGGCAAACGATTCAGAATTGCTCTGTAGAGAGTGCAAGAGAACTTTGGCAGAGACCCTTTAGCCCAAACAGTGGCAGCCCAAAGGGGACAGTTACCGCATGGCCGGAGAAGCTCAAAAGCATTAGAGAAGGAGAAACCCTTAGGGGAATATACCCACTTATAGGGAGGGGTGTCACCACTTATAGCCTACCGAATAGATCCCCTAGCAAGCAGGATAGCCCTCCAAATTTTAGAGTCACATCTGGCAGGTTGTATTTCCCAAAAAGAAGCAGCATGAAGTAATTTCCTCCTCATATAAATGGCCCATATCGAGGTATCTGAGGATATAAGCATCCACGCCCAAGTAGCAATCATTGCTTCACGCAAGGAAGTGAGGAATTTAATACCAAGGCCTCCATCTATTTCGGGTAGGCAAACAATGTCCCAAGCGACATCATGCCTCCCGTTACCCCACACAAAATCTGGACACATCCCATCTATCTTCCGAGCCACCTTCGAAGGGATAAGAGAGCCCGCAATCCAATACAAAACGACTCCCCTGATCACAGAGTTTATACGTTGGATACGACCGACTAGGGGGAGGGCCTTTGCCGTCCAGCCTACAAGCAAGACCCTCACCCTATCCACCAAGGCAACACAGCCGTTGCAGGACCTACACCCGGTCCAAGAGACAGTCCAAGGTAGGTTGCTGGGAGTGCCTGTCGAAGGATGCCAAACCTGGGAGTGACGGAGAAGTCATCAGGGAAACTCTTTGGGTAGAAGACCATGCTTTTATTAGCATTGAGGGACAAGCCAGAGGTAGCATGAAAGGAGCTGAGAATGTCTTTGAGGGTCAAGAGGGAGTGCATGCTCCCCTTGCAAAAGAAGAGAAGGTCATCAGCATATATTAGATGTGACGGCACGGTTGTACGCCCTCTCACCAACGGCTTCAGTAGCCCCCCCTCAATGGACTTTTCTACCATGCACGAGAGTGATTCCATTGCCACTGTAAAGAGGAGGGGGCTTAGGGGGTCGCCTTGCCTCAGACCCCGAGTTCCTTTGAAGAAACCGTAAGGATAACCATTCACCATTGTTGAGAAAGAGGTGGTGGATATGCAGGACTCCATCCATCTAATCCACCTTTCACAAAAACCCATGGCCCGTAAAGCATTAAGCAAGAAGGAGTGCTCCACCGAGTCGAAGGCCCTGGAGAGGTCAATCTTGAGGCAGGCCTTGTTAGATCTCCCTCAGCGGTCAAAATCCTTTAGAATCTCATGCGCAAGCCTTGTGCTATCTTCGATTGCTCGGCCCTTGATAAATGTTGTCTGGTTCTACGAGATCAGGTGAGGAAGAACCACCCCAAGCCTAGTGGCAAGCAACTTTGCAAAAATTTTATAGATCACATTGCAGCATGAGATAGGGCGGAAGTCCCCATTAGTAGTAGGTGGTCTAACTTTAGGCACCAGTGTTAGGAAATTATGGTTCACTTGCCTGACCATATTGCCACCGCTATAGAGGAAGTTGACCGCAGAGCATATGACCTGTCTAACCATAGTCCAGTGTCGCTTGAAAAACCCGGCATTGAATCCGCTGGGGCCAGGAGCCTTAGACGAAGGAAGCCCCCACAACACGTGCCAAATTTCGTCCTGGGGGAATGGCCTGACTAACTAGGAGCTCGCCTCCGGGGTGAGCACCAGCTTAGAAAGCGGTGGAGCATCCAAGATGGGTCGAGGGGTCTCCGGCCCGAGGAGGTCCCTCTAATGATTCAGAGCCGCATCGGATTCCTCTTTAGGCCTATCAATTTTCCATCCCGGCACGTCAATGAGGGAGTGAATAAGATTTTTGGAGGCACGCATTTTTGCAACTAAATGGAAAAATTTTTGTGTTGCGGTCTCCCAGTTTTAGCCAGCTATTGCGTCTCTTCTGCTTCCACGCCCATTCAAGGTCTGAATCCAACGCATCGAGGTGCAACTTTAATCCAGATTCCAGATGCGCTAGACAGGGGTCAAGGGGGTCTATGACTAACACGTCATTGATGCAGTTCAAGGATTTCTCCGCAGCTTTCACATCATCGAAGACATTAGCCAACTTATTTGCCCAATCCTTTAGGGAGTCCTTTACATTCTTCAATTTGCGATCCAGGCAAAACAACGGGTTCCCCCGAACCGGGGCATCCCATCATCTGTCAATGGTTCCTAGGTAGCCAAGTCTCGAAGCCCAATAGTCGAAATACCTGAACGATTTTGGGCGACTTTCACATCGGGACAGCTCTACACTGAGGAGGAGGTGGTCACTCGAGGGGAGAGGTGAGTATACTAGCTTCGCACTCGGAAATGTTGTAATCCAGGCCACATTACCCAATGCACGATCCAATATCTCTACAATCCTAGAAGGACCAATAGAGGAGTTCGACCATGAACATTCATTTCTAGATGACTCCAATTCAAGTAGGCTACAAAAATCAATACAGCGATTGAAATCGTCCATAGGTTTAGTTGCTGGGAGTCGGCCACCCATTTTTTCCGATGCAAATCGGACAACATTAAAGTCTCCAAGCACCAGCCACGGGATCGAATGGCTATTGCAGTTACTCCTCAGATGCTCCCAGAGGTCGCGACGCGCAATAGCGCAGTCATCCCCATAGATGACTAAGATGTGGAGAGTAAGACCTCCATGGTTGGAACAGGCCATAGTAACAGCTTGAGGGCAAATGTCCAGGGGAGAACAATCCCAGCAATCAGCTTTCCACAGGAAGTAAATCCTTCCTAATTAAAACGTGCCCTTCCGCAACCGAAGGGCCACCCAGAGTGGGGGGGCCACCCGGAGGCGCAGTTGCAGGGTTGCTCTGCACTGGGTTATCATCCACTTTCCGAGTATTAAGGCTCGATGGGCAGGCATTAGTATAGTGGCCGAAGCATACACATCCACTACATCGGGGAGGGGACCATTCAAGCTCGACTCCTATCATCTGCCATTGGCCGGAAAGCAATGGAATGTCCTTTGGAATAATCTTGGAAGCATGGATTGAAATGAAGCACCTGGCGTAGCTTTCCTAATGACCAGACGCAGTGGTAGCATCCATGAAGAGAGGAGTCCCCAGGATGCTGGAGAGCTTATTGAGAACAATCGAAGTAGCATGGCCGAGACTTAGCCCATGGAAGGGCACCCAAAGTGAAATTTCGGACAGTAGGTCTCTTTCCTAGCAAGAGCTTGCCTCCCAGTGCCTAATTACCATGTAACGGCCTTGAAATAGTCATGGTCCTCCCCCTATGATTTTGTTGCATTCTGTCGCACACGAGAGACGCAGGTAGAATATACCGTTTGGGCGGGGGATGAGCATGTAGTCCCCCAAAGGTCTCCATACCTTATCAATGAACATCGTTAGCAGTTTCGTGTAGGGCTTTTTCTTGAGAACATAGAATACGAGAGTGTTCTCCCATATTTTGTCAATCTGGGTGGCATCCTGCTTAGACACGAACGCTACCTCCTCTCCATCAACGATGACGGGTGGCGAGAATGCCATTCTACGAGATGGGAGGAGCCGGGGAGGGCGTGACACTGCAGATGTCACGCCAAGAGGGGCATACCGGTGGTGGCGAGGGGGGAGGAGGTGGGAGCGACTTACGGTGGCGGCAATGGATATTGTTGAGGGTTAGGGGGAGGGGTTGAGGGGGAGGGGGAGGGAGGGGGCCCATCTTCACTTCCCCCATTCCATGTGAGAGCTGAAAAGAGGAGGAACGGAGTTCTATTCCATGATTAGGAAGTGGAGTTCCATTCATGAGAAATATCTTTGAAGCCTATGGTTGGATTTTTTTCCTCATTCTAAATACACAAATTTATTTATATAATTACTCCCAAGTCCAACCAAACCATAAAGCGTGATCAACAACATACACAGGCATATCATGTCACCAAAAGGCACACACAAAAAAAGGGCCGCAGACGAGTAATGTTACCTAAAAGAGGCAATCTAGGACAAATAATAATGCGATAGAAGGGCATAGGCGGCTCGAGGCGCCGCGGTCACGTGCTGAGGCTTTTATTTAATTTCAGATGTTGTCTTTTAGGACAATCAATCTATGGGGATGCGAAGAGGAGAGTGAGAGAGAAAATTTTACTCAAAATGAGGACGGCACGAAAATATTTCTTAAAATAAGTATATATTGGCAAACTGTTTGTCGCTTCGTATTTTACACGTGGCAAAAGATTTGTTGTACCACATGGACAGACGGGAGGGGGCAAAGAATTCAGATTTGAACACGGGTGCAACTTTTCACCGTCCAAGTGGCACGAGAAACCGTATGCCGTACGCGGAACACGAAGCGACAAACGGTTTGTCGATATATAGCCATTGTGAGAATTATTTTCAAGCGTCCTCATTTTAGGGAATATTTTGCAAAGTCGGTATCCCAATGGGGATTAACTTTGGGAAGAAGTCACACCACCAATTGTGGTGAAGGCCACACCAAGGGAACTGGAAGCTGCTGCTTATACACAACGGTCATTGGCTTGTTGTGCATTTGTTATCAGGTCATGGTGTGATTAATTAGTTAGGATGCCTTATTTTATTTTGATCTATTGTATGTCATAAAAGAAAGGTTGATGAAATAAATTTTGTTTGGACGACAAGAAATAAGGTCCGATGAGGGATGAGTGAAGTTTATCTTTCTTTCTTTTTTTCATTTTGGTTGAGTGATAATACTTTCATTAATTATATTTCACATACATGTTATGTTAATATTTATTATTAAATTTATGGAATATGAAATTGTAAAATGCATGAGAAAGATGCCTAAATTGATAGTTGCTCACTGTAGATATTGTGAGATCCTGCCTCATTTGAAGTTTCACGCACACACATACACACACACATTATATGTGTATATAAATAGGAATAACTTCAGATGAGATTGGGATTCACTATCTCCATATCGAGCTCCCAATCGCATCGATTTATTTTTAACCAAATGGTTATCATTAATGAGATATCGATCTTATAAATTTATTACTAAAAAAATTATTTTGCTTTTTTTGCCATGTTTTAAAAATAGAATGTGACAACCTATGCTATCATCATTAAATTTATCACATAAATTCAAAACCCGGTTCTTCTTTACGTAGACAATAGAGGACATGTAGAGGCAACGGTTGGTATTGGAGGCAATGGTGTCACACAATGGCAACGATGATGACCATCGTATTAGGCCACCCATGACGATGGCAACACACTAGGCCATCGCACTATCTCCATGTGTCGCACACCATGCCAGTTGTTGCATGCAGAGACTAGGTTCATAACGTCCGGCCTCGGAGGGTATGTGGTATCCGACAAGTCGGATCCGACAATCGTTGTAGTGATCGCTTTCATGACCCTCAAAACCCAATCAATGCAAACAGACAAACAATCAACCCACGATATAGATTAAACAATGAAAAAATACGGTGTAAAATTTATTATACCCTACAAATAAATGTATATAGCAAGCAAGCGAATGGGTTGAACTACTGGGAGCATGTGGGATATGTATAAATATTATTCATTAGTAATAATCAATAATAATTATTTTTTCATGTTTTTCTGCTTTTTTATTTTTTATGGGTTTTAATTATACATAATTTTATAGATTTTTTATTATTTTATTTTTATATTTTTAAATTTGTACTTTTTATTTTTTTTAAAAAATTTTGTAAAATTTTTATTTTTTTATTTTTAGAATATAATATACATTTATATGCAAGAATAATAATATGTAGATTATAAACAATATATATGACATAATATATATATATATAAATGAACAATCCTTTTTATTTTTTAAAGGTCTAAATATATTATATATTTTCATAGATAATAATAATGATTATAAGTAATATACAACTATTGTAAGGTATATACAAATAGAGGGAAAAAATAATGGGTCAGATATGTCCTCACAAGGTGAAGACACGGTCGATATGGTGACCCGCAAAATTCCTTCTAATTCAACAATTAACCTAAAACTAAAATATAAAAATGCAAATAAAATTGTGTAGTTAAAATCTATTATAACTCTACAAATATGTGTAAGTATGTTTAGAGTGTTAAACACAGGAAGAAAACAGTATATTGGGAAATAAATCCAAATTTTGTTCTTCACTCTTGTTTTTTTATCTTCTTTTCGTTTGGGTTTTTAAATTTTATATTATTAATGGATTTTAATTTATATATTTTCAAATTTTATATTTTATGTTTTATATTTTATTTTTATATTTTCTGATTTTTAATTTCTTTACTTTTTAGTATATGATATAGGCTTATATATAACTATATATACCATATAAGGTAATATAATTATAAATACAACTAAGATAAATAAAAATTGCAAAATAAATTGTTTTTTGTTTTATATTTTTTTACTATTTTCGTATTTTTTAGAAATTCTTGATAATGTTTATATATTTTGAAAGTCAAAAATATCCTAAAACATGGATTAAATAAATAGAACAAATTGATTTAAAGATTAAAAATAGCAAAAAATGATAAAATTTCTACAAATCAATTTTAATATTTAATAAGTGATATATAGAAAATTTAGAAATGGAAATAAACATATTTGGAATTTTTGGTGATTTTTTATATTTTTATAAAATATTTTAGTGCTTTTTAATTTTTAGTCTTTTTTTCTACTTTTAGAGGTTTTTTGTCTAGCGCTATGAAATATTAAAATAATTTGATTTTTCAAAAAAAATGTTTTATTACTGCAAATAAGGACTTTTCATGCTATTTATTATTTTTAGTAAATAGGTAAGTGTCTAAAATGCAAAACTAAAAATATAACAAGAATATGTATGCTAGTAGGCACTTATCCCTATTTTTTCGTAATTTTTGGAACACGGATTAAAAAAAATATAAAACAATCACAAAAATAAATAAATTGGCACGGGTATTCTTGCAATTAAAAAAATCAAGGGTAAGTATGTAAATAACCCAAAATATTACAACTAAGATAAAAGTTTCGGTACTAAAATGAAAATCCAAAACCTACATGTGGTTCACTGCAGAATCACCACCAAGGGTTCCTGGAAAATATTATAAAACTTTTATATGTTCAAAATAAAATACAAAACTAAATAATCAAAACAAAAAGGTAGGGGATATGTTCTACAATTTACCCCCCCCCCCCCAAATAGCATCATCCAATGACGATAGAATATCCACTTGACACGCGTCGTGCCTTGGAAGTGTGATGATGTTTCGCAGCAACGGCATGGATTAGATCTCCAATGGAGATCAAACGATAAAGATTCACTCTGATCTGATGCTTGTTACTTAATTAGGCCGAGGGAGATGATCGGACGACATAGAGGGTTTCTGCAAAAATAGGAGAATAACTCATCATAGGCGAGCTTTGATTGGCGTGAAATCCTCCCTCCGGCATCTCCTACGACTACGGAATGGAGTGACATGTTCAAGGAGGCTTCAACAGCTAGAAGGCACAAAAGGCTCTGAGCACTGCCGGAGCAGTCCACTGAGGTCGAGGAAGGTCAGGGTGCATGGTCTCGTTCCCTAACTTTAAAATCTCCTTTAGCTGGATTGGGGGGCTTCAAGATCTTCACATGAAGAAACTAGGGTCGAGGGCAAGATGTCTCGACCCATTAGCAGGTCTAATGGTGGCGAGATGTTGTAAGGTGGCAGCTACTCCAGTGAATGGCGGAAGTAGAGTGTCGTGATCCTCATCCAGGAAGAACCATGTTGAACGAAGGTGTGTAAAGCACAAAGAAGGAGATGGGGAATGGGATGGTGGTGGAAGGCGAGTCGGAAACAAGCCGAAGTCACAGTGGAGGGTTCGCCAGAGTGGAGCTCCAATGAACTACGAAGGATTGATTCTAAGATAATGTAGTGTACTAAACCTAAAACTAATTGTAGGAAATGAAAATAGAAATTAAAATATACCTAGAAATGACAGAAAATAATCTTGAGTTGGTGATGAAGCTACGTTTCATCATCTTTATTCTATCATTTTGGCCTTAAAAACCCTAGTCAATGCGTGTAAATAGAGCTAATTCATTTATTTTAGCATCCATGCATCATTGCATAAATATTGTATAAATTGCGGTTTTTAAAGACAAAATTATAGAATAAAGAAAAGAAAAGAAAAAGAATTAAATATTGTAAATATTTTATGATTTGAAACCCCGAGACCTAGGCATCTCGATGAATAGGTCGACAAGGAATAAAGTAGGGGGAGATAAGGGCCAAAAATACCGATAAAATTCCTTTTATTTTATTCATTCTTTACTCATTTTGGGACCTATTTTTGGTTCCACTTTTTATACATCAAATAAATAAACTTTATACATGAAAGTTGTAGATAATTTCATAAAGAAAAATACAAAATTGATTTCAAAGAAAAATAATGTACAGATAAAAAGTTATGGTCTGAATAAAAATCCAGAATCCCAACCTCCCAGACCCGTATCTCACAAATGAAAACTCCAAATGCAGCATACTCACCTTTAATTGTATATAGAACAAAATAAGCTATTTAATGGCGGTGGTTTCGCATTTGGCGGAGCTACGGTTTGAAAGTTGAATTTTGCACCCACATTGTATACTTGTACAGATTAAAATATTCAATTTATTATTTATTCATTATTTTTATATTTTTATATTTTTATAATGTTGTAAATATTACTTATAATAACTATATATATTGAAATTGGAATAAAAACCTAAATAAAACTCAAAATAAAATACTTAAATATGTGATACATAGGTATACTGCTTATACACATACCTGTACAACTACTATTTCTATTTTATTAAATATACAAAATACATCAATAAAATAAAATAAAAATATAATTACGTGCATAAAAGTATGTTATAATTATATAAATTAATAATCAAAAATAAATAAATTAAATACATATAATAAAAATAAAAGAATACAATATATAGAAGAATATACCTATAAAGGGTATAATTGGTAACTTGTAATTATACATCCCATAAAAATAAATAAAAATCACTATAAAATAGTTTATAAAATAATAAACATTTTTTATTTTATAACCTTAAATTAATTAATTCATTTAATATTTTTTATTTAATTTACAAGATTTTTATTGAAGTCTTGTCTTTTTGCGGATGACGTGGCCCAATCAGGCCACGCCATCCGTTGACCATGGGTTAACTCTGTGACCCAGGTCTGAGACCGCTGGACTAGTGCAAGCACCCATCTTCTCGGATTTATGGAGACCACGCCTTTCACCTTTTTGAGTCGCGTCCTTCACGACTTTTGACCCCTGTCCCTAGCTCTTACACGCCAACTGATTTCCTCGGGGATTGGATATTTGATTCGGTAGATCTCCATCGATCTTTGAGCCCTCTCGGCCATGATTCAAAAAACCACCCATTCACTTCCTCCTCCCTTTGAACCCTTCTTGACCGTTTCTTCTCTCCTCTTCGTGCGCTCCGGACTGGACCTCGTGACAGGAGGTCCTCCAGCCAGCTGGAAGTGAGGTTGAGCGGCCGTGGAGGTGCTTCCACCACCTCTGGCCACGAGTGGCCGTCGAGGTAAATCTCAGGTTATCTGATCTTTGAGGTGTGATCTTCTTTGATTTTAGCGAGTTACTTCCTCCTCTGTAGATGTAGGATCTAATCCCCGACTTACTTCTTGCGATTTCCCGTTTGATCTTTTCGCCAACCACCTCGCCGGAGTTTGCTCCCGCGAGTTCTCACCCCACAGTTTCCACCCTTTAGGTACTACCTGGAGGCGCGCGGCAATTTTCCCGTGTTCCTCGTCATCCTCGTTCCTGCAGGTGATTGCGCATACAGCTCGCCGGGGGCAATTTTCGTGACAACCCGGAGGCACCTGGGCGCGGCTGCTCCTCCGCCCTCGTGGGTGAGCTGCGGTGCCCCTCCGCCCGTCTTTGCATCCTTGGACGATCCAGGACCCCTCCAGGAAGAAGCGCGGCACTTTTGGACTTCACGGAATGTCGGAGGAGAGCGGTTAGGCGGGAAGAAGCTCGCTCTGGCCGGCGGCACCCCCTGTTCTTCCAACGCCCTCAGCTGCCATCGATCGCCGCCTGTTCTTGACGACACGCCAGCATCCGTTGGATCGGAGCCTCCCTCAGCCGTCGATCGTCCTTTCAGCATCTAATCTCCACCGTACAGGCGAAGCGGCTCGTGGCATCTGGCGTTGCCACATGGCATAAGTGAGACACTCTCAGGCGTCCGATCGTGAGGTAGGGGTATTTTGCAATTCAACCCTGCCATTTTGAGCATTTAAGATTCGAACTGTGAACTTTCCTCTGCACTTTTATAATTTGTGGTGAACTTTGCATAATAGCCCCGCCGCCTTTTTGAAATATCTCATATCCGTCCTCCCCAGGCGCGTGCATCGCACGCACGTGGGTGGTCTTTTGCAGGAAAGGGCTCGAAAGTTTTAAATATGCATTTTCAGTGCACTAATGTTTTAATGCAGCTGTTTGTTTTTGGCTAATTTTCAATTAAGCCCTCGCAATTTTTGATAACTACGGATTCACCCCTGACAGGCGCGTGTTTTGCATGTGTTTTGAGGGAATTTCGCACTTGTAACCGCAAGACTTTGAGCATTTCTTTCAAGTCCAGAAAGTTGGCTATTGTCTTATAATATTTGTGGACATATTGCACACAGGCCCTCACATTTCTTGATAATCACAAAAACACCCCTGCAAGTGTGCTTTTTCCTTTTGCTTCTTGTATTTTATGCATGCGTATATAAAATCCAAAAAAAATCCCAAAAATCACAGTAGTGTCCTGTTGCATAGTAGTTCATCATCATATTTTTATTTTCCGTAATTATTGCATTTTAATATTTATTAAAAATCAAAAACGTCCATTTTGTGCACTGTCTAGCTTATAAAATCCATAAAAAATATAAAAACACTCCAGAAAAATCCCAAAAAAATATATTTTGTTTACTTTAGTTTGTTTTAACTCAGACCAAAAATCATTAAAAAATACAAAACTAAACTCCTAAAAGTTGCAAAACCCCAAAAACCTTTATAAAAATCCTAAAATTTCTACAAAAATCCTAAAAATATATTCTTGGTGTCTAAATTTTCCTTATTTTATTATCTTTCAAAGAAAATTAATTTGGAGAATTTTTGTTACTGATTTGTAATTTATTTCTCCATTTTAGTTTCAGACTTGCATTTTATTCACTGTTTTCTTTATTTTGCTATTCAAAAATACCAAAAATATTCTGAAAATTCCCCAAAAATCACAAGAACAGTAAAAAAGTATAAAAAGACCAAAAAGACTTTATTTGCTAACTTTTGTGCATTTTTACTTATTTTTATACATACCTCTTTCCCGCTTTTCTTATATTGTATACATATTCCAATATTGAAAAAGAAAATAAAAAAATATAAATTATAAATTATAAAAATCAGAAAATTAAAAATCAAAATACAAAAATACAAAATTAAAAATTAACAAAAAATATTAAAAATTAAAAACCCACAAAAGATAGCCTAAGTAGACAACTTGATCACATACACACTCATTTTGAGCATTTTTACCCCGATCTAGCCTTTCTGCTCCCTGTGTTCTACCTCTACACATACTTGCACTATACACATCTTGTTGTAGAGTTATAATAAATTTTAACTCCACACACTTTCACTGCTTTACTTGATTGTCGTGGGTTAATTGTTGTTTGAATCTCGGATTTCGTTGGAGGTCAAATCAGCGACTGTTGATTCGCCTTGTGAGTCAAAACGCCCTCTGCAAATCTGTGTTCAACAAATGGCGCCGTTGCCGGGGAGCAACAGCGCGTAGTTCGGGTTATTGCTTTGTGTTTGTGATTATTTGTCTTTTTCGCGGTTTTTTATTTCTGCTTGTTTATCATATTTCTTGTTTGAATTGTCTAACCCCTCTCTTGTTTGACTTCTTACGAGGTACGCGGATCGAGGGAGGAGCTCTCTTCCAGGAGCACCTGCGCACCCACGTGAGGCGACTTGACTTAGCACGAAGGCGGGCTAGGAGAGGATTTTGAAGACGATTCTAGTCTATTTATTATTAATGTAATTTTAGTGAGAGAGAGAGACCATCTAATTTGTAATGATACAGGTACATTCGGACTTTGGACTTTCGGGCCCAATTTCCAAGTGTTTGTACACTTGGGGGCTCACCGCGGATTTTACGGTTTTCATCGCATCTTTTTCCCTTTGTTTTCTCGGTTTTGTTTTCTTATTTTGTGTGATTGAGCCCCTAGTTTTAGGATTGCTTGCGATAGACTAAGGCCAAACACCTAATATATTTGCATGTACCTATAGACTCGTTTGGACTTAGTCAAATTTAAACAGTCTGTTCATTTATCTCTTAACCCGTGTGCCGTGAGCGAGCCCCATCAAGCGCTACTCCTGAACTCGAGTGTGTCGAGAAGAGGAGGGGTAAGCCAAGACCGGACTCTTAGGTTAAAGATAAGTGGCCGACTTGTGGTTCTTCACGATAATAGCAATTTTTGAAACTTAGGGCGATTTCATCGGCTTTGCATTTGCATATAGATTAGGTTTCAATTCTGCTGAGCATCCCTGCATGTAGAGTGCTGGAGGCAAGGTGAGCATTAACGCTTTAGCATACATCATCGTTTTGTCGCTTGCATTGCTTTTCCGACTCTCGACCTCTGATTTTGATCACCTAGGTGCTTAAAAGAATTGACTCCCTGTTAGGCTCGTGCATTCTCATTAAAATACCAAAAAAAGTGATAATTAATAAAATTGGAACTGCTAATTTTACTTGACCCTAAAACCGATCAAAAGAAAAATCTTGTATTGGGGCGAGTAATCCCCTCATTGTCTTCGCTTTTACTTGCTCGCGCACACCCTAAGGACTAGTGCCCAAATCCCATCTTCAGCCCCTAAGTGTGTGTGCAACTCTTTGACTTCTCACCTAACTCTAAAACAGACAAGATAAAAAGACCGCATTTGTGGTCTTCACCGAGTTGAGTAGGTGAATTGAGGGTTTGATTGTTTCATTTTTTGTTTGTGATTGTTTTGTGTGTGTCCTAGATCGCTTCTGCGCACTTGCGCCTTTCTTCCCACTTCTCTTGACTTGACCATCGTGCTCTCCCGATCATTGTCTTTTGTTTCCGAGATGGACCCCTGGAGCGTATTTTATCCGGACTTTGCGGATCCCTCGTTCACTCCAGCCGGTCCACCTCCTTTTTTCCAGGAGGACTTTGCTCTTGATTTTTGTACATATCCGCCTCAGCCGCAGTATCAGGACTCGGATTTCTACCCACACCCACCTCCACCTCCGTATTTTCCACCTTCTCATTCACCCGAGACTGATCTGTTGGAGTCACCTTTCATGGAATCCACCCTTAAGCACTTGACCCAGATGATGGATCATATGAGACAGAGGATTGACCACCTCACTAGCACAAATAAGAGCGACCATGATATTCCACCATTTGATGATATGGGTTCATTTGAGGATTTTCATGAGAGCTTGCAATCGCCAAAAATACAAAAAATGAGAAAATTTTAAAAATCCAAAAAGATTTCGGGAGACACATGATTGAGTCGGACTGTGAGGAGAGTACCCACTTGCCAGATCCTTTGACCACACAACCTTTTACACCCGGTCCCACCTTTTACCCTGAGGATGCCGCTGTACAGACTGCTCTTGGCATGCCTCGTGTAGATGCTGATTCCGACTTCCTCCCTTGTATGGAGGAGGTCCAAAAATTCAAAAAAATGTTGACTGAACCCTATGTGGTGGCCACCATACATGAGATTATCCGTGCCCCACTTCAGCATGCCATGCCCGATTTATCTGCTCCTCTTCCCAAGAAGAGAAAGCGGAGGAGCAGATCTGAGCGTCATATTTTGACCATGGCCACTGCCCACGCCATCACACACCGTTCCATTCCTCGGAAGAGGAACACTGCCACACCTTTCATTAGCTGCACCATCTCTGACTTCACATGTGATCACACTCTCCTAGACGGCGGTGCTTCGATTAGCATTATAACCTTCTCGCTGGTACAGTCTCTTCACTTAGGGCCTCTCAAGAAAACCAGGATGATCGTTCAGTTTGCTGATGGATCCATCAAGAGGCCGAAGGGTATCCTTGAAAACGCCGTCATTTCAATTCAGGGCACGAGCTATCACGTTGATTTTGTCGTATTGCCCATGGAGACCTCCACTGGGGAGCACTCTCCAATCATCCTGGGACGACCATTCCTCGCCTCTGCGAGGGTCGTTATTGATTACGGATCAGGAGAGATTCGCTTCCGTCCTGCTGACGAGAGCGAAGCGTTGATCACCGCACCTACTACTGACCAGAGACCTGCACCTGATATGACTTCACCTATCTTGACTGACCCCGAGGACTATGATCTATATAAGGATATCAGAGAGACCTTCTTCATGACCGATGATGAGACCCGAGAATTCCTCTCCAAGGAGGAAGTCTCGGAAATCATAGACCTTGGAGTTTCTGCTTCTTGTGATTGGAGATGTGTTGATAACATCCGCGGGATTTACACGATCGATACCATTGAGTGGAGGGCAGATGTAGAGACTATACAGGACGGACATGCACTGACTAATTCCACTGACGAGCCCGCTCATGTCCATGTAGATACTGATGAGACTAAGACCGAATTTGATTTAGTTGCTTTTCTTCAGAAATTCGGGCCTTTTCATGAGAAAGATGATCCGGTTGAGATTATAGAGGACGAACAGAGTTCGACTACTTCCACTGATGAGTTCGTGCCTTTTGGTTTTGACCTAGATGATACCTCGCAGGATGACTCTGAGTACACTACTTCCGATGATGATGAGTTCGTCCCTTTTCACTTTGATATCAGCGAGACTCCCAAGGCCGGACCTAGTCACACTTCTTTCACTGATCCGTTTGTGCCTTCACACCCTAGGGCCACTGAGGACCATCACTCTGTCGACCCTGATCGGCTTCCGTCCACTGTGGACCCCGATGTCGACCTACACCATACCAGATCCATTCCTCAGTGGTCCCGCAAGAAGGTTCGCTTTCAATCTTCTTGATCCCGTGTATATCCATCTATGTTGTATATCCTCTCCTGTTCATCTCTGTTCTCTCTATCGTTTTGGTCATCCACCCATTCCTCGTGTTTGCCTTGCTTAGGACGTACTTTGTCCTAAGTATAGGGGGTGGACGAGCTGAGTGTTCTTTCATCGTTCCGTGTCATCACTCCTGTTGTTGTCTATACTTAGGGTTTCTTTCACCCTAAGTATAGGGGGAGCGATGCGTACATCCTCACGATCTCTTCTTCCATCTCCATCTCTTTTCTTCTTTTCTTCTTTTCTTCTTTTCCTCTTCTATCTTCTTCATCTACCGAAAAGGTACGGCCCTTGGAGACAGTTTTCCATACTTAGGACGTACTTTGTCCTAAGTATAGGGGGGTGTGCACCCCGAGTTTTTCATTTATCTCGATCCTCTCCATTGTCTCCTCTTATTGTCTATACTTAGGGATATCTTACCCTAAGTATAGGGGGAGACAATCTGAGTACGATATGTTCATTCCCACCCTTGACCCTCCCTGCTTTATGTACAGTCTGCTATACTTAGGATTATTTGATCCTAAGTATAGGGGGGACGGTCGACTTCTTATTCATTCATTCCTTATTCGTTTATTCTTTAGATTTTCCTATACTCAGTACGAGTTATGTCTTCTCTTTTTCTTTCTGATTTATGAGGACATAGCTCAAGATAAGTATAGGGGGGTCGTATATACTACGTATATACTTTAGCCATAACTCGTACTTTCGTATTTTCTTAATAATATGGCTAATAATTCTTTAAACTTCATTAAAAATCTCTAATAAAAAGGTGTTTTGTTCCTCAAATTCTTTGTGTATTTACTGATTAATAAATCAGGTGAAAATGTTTTTTTGCAAAATGTTTGAAAAATAGTTTGAAAACCTTCGTGAACATTTATTGAAAACTATTTTGAAAATATTTTGTTGCATGTTTTCAACCTGTGTAAAAATGTGTGATTTGTAAAATTTCTTTGTGTGAAATAAAATGTTTGAAAAATGATTTGCAAATGGCTTGAAAAATGGTTGCAAAAATATTTTGAAAAATCTATCTATACTGTTTCGAAAGCCTTTCAAAATGATTTTCAAATGTGTGTACATGTTTGTAAAATGTTTGTAAAAACTATTTTGAACTATAGTTTTCACAAATTCTTTGAAAAAGCTTGTGTCAAATAAGTTTGAGGAATATTTACATCACACCAAAACCCACTATATATATATATATATGTATGTATAAAATTGATCCCTTACCCTTGTAAAGTCTTAAAAATCCACTACTTGTATATATAAGAAGCACTCCCGTGTACATAGTTTTCACCTAGTTTTCAGCCAAAATATTTTGTTTTCAAAAATCTCAAAAACATTTGCAAAACTAAAATCCAAAAACATTTGAAAAATCTTTTCGAAAAATACAAAAAATGCATGCATCATCTTTTCAAAAAAAATCCATAAAAAGTTCAAAAATCTTGAAAATTGCATCACAAAAATATTTTCTGCATTGCATAGCATTCGCATTTTTCGGATTGAGTTTGATAGTTGAACAAGTCTAAGTAAAATCCAGATATTGGAGCTTGATTGGACCTTAAAATCTACCTAATAACAGGAACCTTATAGGAACTGGGTTTAAGGTACTTCAAGTCTAGTTGACCTAATTCTTTGAGGATCACGGGACTTGGTTCCATGGATTCTTGACTGCCTAAGTAGAGTATTTCGGAGCACACGCACGACTCTTGTTGATAATGACCTAACTTGGACACCTGCACCTTTCACATAGCTCTCCACGGAGGAGATGGTGAGGAGGCAGTTTCCTTTGACTTGGGGTAGCATATGAGGGTAGTACTTCTGGGCGGAACCTCTCTTCTTCTTCTAGTGAAGGAAGTGCGCCTCAACTTGGTCTAGTGGTGATGAAGGCTAAAGACAGAAGCCATGGGTTGCAATAAAGCTTCAAAAGAGGGATAGTCTACTGGCTCAAGAGGAAAATTTCTTGTATATATGTTGCACCATGTAGATATGTTGTACAGATGCACTTAAAAAAAAACTCCAAAAAAGTGGTGGGTCGGATTGAAAATTTAATAACCCCACCGGAGTGTATATAGTCCAATAAAGCAAAAGCTTATGGTATCCATGTTACATCTCATGAAGCTTGCAGTGGGAGACTTAGCTACACTGGTTGAGCTCCCAAAATTCTATACCTCTTATTCCCCCTCTTCTTGAGCCGGTTGCACTTGAACTTAGAAGGGAATACCCCGCTTCTCGAGGAAAGAGTTGCTAGACCGAGGCATTAGAGTTACCAAGGTGGGGGAGGTTGTTTCTTTGTTACTTCTGAGGTGGGGAGCTACATATCACTTACACTGTACGAGTCAGACTCGTAGTCATAAGAGTTTGCGTATGAGTTGAAGTATTTCTGACCTGGCTATTGAGGAGACTTGGACAGAGTTTTGGGATTCTCAAGGACTGTTGGATTTCAAATTCGGTTCTCATTAAGGTTCCGTCCGCACTAAAATTCCAAAGGTATGACTTAAGCTCCAAACTTTGATGTTGTGAAGACAAGTTTGATAATTAAACTTCATCCAATTTTCTTATTTTTCTTTTCTTTGTTTTTCTTTTTCTGCACTTATTGTATAAGTGTTTGCTAGGGACTAGCAAAGGTAAAGTATAGGGGGATGATGAAGCTACGTTTCATCATCTTTATTCTATCATTTTGGCCTTAAAAACCCTAGTAAATGCGTGTAAATAGAGCTAATTCATGTATTTTAGCATCCATGCATCATTGCATAAATATTGTATAAATTGCGGTTTTTAAAGACAAAATTATAGAATAAATAAAAGAAAAGAAAAAGAATAAAATATTGTAAATATTTTATGACCCGAAACCCCGAGACCTAGGCATCTCGATGAATAGGTCGACAAGGAATAAAGTAGGGGGAGATAAGGGCCAAAAATACCAATAAAATTCCTTTTATTTTATTCATTCTTTACTCATTTTGGGACCTATTTTTGGTTCCACTTTTCATACATCAAATAAAGAAACTTTGTACATGAAAGTTGTAGATAATTTCATAAAGAAAAATACAAAATTGATTTCAAAGAAAAATAATGTACAGATAAAAAATTATGGTCTGAATAAAAATCCAGAATCCCAACTTCCCAGACACGTATCTCACAAACGAAAACTCCAAATGCAGCATACTCACCTTTAATTGTATATAGAACAAAATAAGCTATTTAATGGCGGTGGTTTCGCATTTGGCGGAGCTACGGTTTGAAAGTTGAATTTTGGACCCACATTGTATACTTGTACAGATTAAAATATTCAATTTATTATTTATTCGTTATTTTTATATTTTTATATTTTTATAATGTTGTAAATATTACTTATAATAACTATGTATATTGAAATTGGAATAAAAACCTAAATAAAACTCAAAATAAAATACTTAAATATGTGATACATAGGTATACTGCTTATACACATACCTGTACAACAACTATTTCTATTTTATTAAATATACAAAATACATCAATAAAATAAAATAAAAATATAATTACGTGCATAAAAGTATGTTATAATTATATAAATTAATAATCAAAAAATAAATAAATTAAATACATACAATAAAAATAAAAGAATACAATATATAGAAGAATATACCTATAAGAGGTATAATTGGTAACTTGTAATTATACATCCCATAAAAATAAATAAAAATCACTATAAAATAGTTTATAAAATAATAAACATTTTTTATTTTATAACCTTAAATTAATTAATTCATTTAATATTTTTTATTCAATTTACAAGATTTTTATTGAAGTCTTGTCTTTTTGCGGATGACGTGGCCCAATCAGGCCACGCCATCCGTTGACCATGGGTCAACTCTGTGACCCAAGTCTGAGACCGCTGGACTAGTGCAAGCACCCATCTTCTCGGATTTATGGAGACCACGCCTTTCACCTTTTTGAGTCGCGTCCTTCACGACTTTTGACCCCTGTCCCTAGCTCTTACACGCCAACTGATTTCCTCGGGGATTGGATATTTGATTCGGTAGATCTCCATCAATCTTTGAGCCCTCTCGGCCATGATTCAAAAAAGCACCCATTCACTTCCTCCTCCCTTTGAACCCTTCTTGACCGTTTCTTCTCTCCTCTTCATGCGCTCCGGACTGGACCTCGTGACAGGAGGTCCTCCAGCCAGCTGGAAGTGAGGTTGAGCGGCCGTGGAGGTGCTTCCACCACCTCCGACCACGAGTGGTCGTTGAGGTAAATCTCAGGTTATCTGACCTTTGAGGTGTGATCTTCTTTGTTTTTAGCGAGTTACTTCCTCCTGTGTAGATGTAGGATCTAATCCCCGACTTACTTCTTGCGATTTCTCGTTCGATCTTTTCGCCAACCACCTCGCCGGAGTTTGCTCCGGCGAGTTCTCACCCCACAGTTTCCACCCTTTTGGTACTACCTGGAGGAGCGCGGCAATTTGCCCGTGTTCCTCGTCATCCTCGTTCCTGCAGGTGATTGCGCATACAGCTCGCCGGGGGCAATTTTCGTAACAACCCGGAGGCACCTGGGCGCGGCTGCTCCTCCGCCCTCGCGGGTGAGCTGCGGTGCCCCTCCGCCCGTCTTTGCGTCCTTGGACGATCCAGGACCCCTCCAGGAAGAAGCATGGCACTTTTGGACTTCACGGAACGTCGGAGGAGAGCGGTTAGGCGGGAGGAAGCTCGCTCTGGCCGGCAGCACCCCCTGTTCTTCCAATGCCCTCAGCCGCCGTCGATCGTCGCATGTTCTTGACGACACACCTGCATCCGTTGGATCGGAGCCTCCCTCAGCCGTCGATCGTCCTTTCAGCATCTAATCTCCACCGTGCAGGCGAAGCGGCTCGTGGCATCTGGCGTTGCCACGTGGCATAAGTGAGACACTCTCAGGCATCCGATCGTGAGGCAGGGGTATTTTGCAATTCAACCCTGCCATTTTGAGCATTTAAGATTCGAACTGTGAACTTTCCTCTGCACTTTTATAATTTGTGGTGAACTTTGCATAATAGCCCCACCGCCTTTTTGAAATATCTCATATCCGTCCTCCCCAGGCGTGTGCATCGCACGCGCGTGGGTGGTCTTTTGCAGGAAAGGGCTCGAAAGTTTTAAATATGCATTTTCAGTGCACTAATATTTTAATGCAGCTGTTTGTTTTTGGCTAATTTTCAATTAAGCCCTCGCAATTTTTGATAACTACGGATTCACCCCTGACAAGCGCGTGTTTAGCATGTGTCTTGAGGGAATTTTGCACTTGTATCCGCAAGACTTTGAGCATTTCTTTCAAGTCCAGAAAGTTGGCTATTGTCTTATAATATTTGTGGACATATTGCACACAGACCCTCACATTTCTTGATAATCACAAAAACACCCCTGCAAGTGTGCTTTTTCCTTTTGCTTCTTGTATTTTATGCATGCATCTATAAAATCCAAAAAAAATTCCCAAAAATCACAGTAGTGTCTTGTTGCATAGTAGTTCATCATCATATTTTCATTTTCCATAATTATTGCATTTTAATATTTATTAAAAATCAAAAACGTCCATTTTGTGCACTGTCTAGATTATAAAATCCATAAAAAATATAAAAACACTCCAGAAAAATCCCAAAAAAATATATTTTGTCTACTTTAGTTTGTTTTAACTCCAGACCAAAAATCATTAAAAAATACAAAATCAAACTCCTAAAAATTGCAAAACCCCAAAAACCTTTATAAAAATCCTAAAATTTCTACAAAAATCCTAAAAATATATTCTTGGTGTCTAAATTTTCCTTATTTTATTATCGTTCAAAGAAAATTAATTTGGAGAATTTTTGTTACTTATTTCTAATTTATTTCTCCATTTTAGTTTCAGGCTTACATTTTATTCACTGTTTTCTTTATTTTGCTATTCAAAAATACCAAAAATATTCTGAAAATTCCCCAAAAATCACAAGAACAGTAAAAAAGTATAAAAAGACCAAAAAGACTTTATTTGCTAACTTTTGTGCATTTTTACTTATTTTTATACATACCTCTTTCCGGCTTTTCTTATATTGTATACATATTCCAATATTGAAAAAGAAAATAAAAAAATATAAATTATAAATTATAAAAATCAGAAAATTAAAAATCAAAATACAAAAATACAAAATTAAAAATTAACAAAAAAATATTAAAAATTAAAAACCCACAAAAGATAGCCTAAGTAGACAACTTGATCACATACACACTCATTTTGAGCATTTTTATCCCGATCTAGCCTTTCTGCTCCCTGTGTTCGACCTCTACACATACTTGCACTATACACATCTTGTTGTAGAGTTATAATAAATTTTAACTCCACACACTTTCATTGCTTTACTTGATTGTCGTGGGTTAATTGTTGTTTGAATCTCGGATTTCGTTGGAGGTCAAATCAGCGACTGTTGATTCGCCTTGTGAGTCAACACGCCCTCTGCAAATCTGTGTTCAACAGTTGGCTGGAGCCAACGAGATGGGTAACTCACGGTGAGGTTCATCGGAGATGGTGGAATCAACCTCTACATTGCCTCCTCAATCTTACTCACTACTTGGTGAGCTTCCTGTCACGAGGCTCAAGCATTGGGATGCAAAAGAATGAGAGGGGATTCAAAAATTCAAGGAAGAGGAGATAGATCTTATGTACATGGATGACAACTGGAAGGGGAAGATTGAGTAGGATCACTCGACCTAGAGCTTCTCGATTTGAGAAATCAATGGCTCATGATAGGTGGATGATCAAGGAGAAAAAGTCATCGAGAAATCAAGTCATATTAATGAATGCATCGATTGGGGAAAACGAGAGATGAAGGGTCAAACGAGTACCCTGATAAGTCTAAGGCCTTGGTCAGACAATTAACCCAAGTCAATGGATGGCAGTCCCTGATTGGGCCACGTATCCATAAAAAGATAAATCAGAAATTAAAATAAAAAAAATTCAAAATAAATTAATAGATGATATATTTAATATTTTGTTAAAACATAAAAAAATGTTTATTGTTTTGTGTAGTATTTTATTGCGATTTTTATTTAATTTTATGGGTTAATTTATTACATGTTACTTTTTTGGAGGTATATATAGCTATGTTTATCTATTGATAACTAGGGAATTTTGAGGGTCATACGGTTTCACGAGGTGAAACCGTTGTCGATGTGTTAACCGCTAAAAAAACCATAATCAATCAACAATTAACCCACAATCAATGATCAAGAAATGAAAAATAAATGTGAATTTAAAATATATTATGACTCTACAATAGATGCGTATAATAAGCAAGTATATAGAGGTCGAATTGAGGGAATAGAATGGATAGATTGTGAACAACAAATGCAAAAAATGTGATTGTGAAATCTTCATCTATATAACTTTTGTGGGTTTTCTATTTTGTAGTTTTTATTATTTTTGTTTTATATTTTTGTATTGTTTTTAGTATTCTATTTCATATTTTCTATTTATCTTTTTAGATTTTTTTACTTCCTTTTCTTTTGAAAAAGAGATATAGTTTATATAAGGATATATATATACAAGCTAGGATAATAAGGATATAAATACAACTAAAAATAAAGAAAAAATTTAAAAATTAAATATTTTTGGTTTTAAATATTTTTTACTATTTTTGTGAATTTTTATAAAATTTTTCTAATGTTTATATATTTTAAAGGTAGAAAATATCCCAATAAGGAATTAATTAAATAGCCAAACTTGAAATAGAATTTAAAAATAGAAATTCAAGCTCAAAATCAATACATAGATAGTTTATAAAGAAAATTATAAAATAGTAAATATTATGTTTGGATTTTTTAAGCGATTTTTGGATTTTCCAATTTTTAAGAGTTTTCTTTTGTAATTTTTGTGGATTTTCAATTTATGGAGTTACAAAATAAATAAATAAATAAATATAGGAAGAGTAATTTTGGAATTTTCTAAAATCATTTTATATTTTTATTTATTTTATATTGTAGATATGGTAAAAAGTACACTTTTTTATTTTTATAAAATACGAAAAATGCCTAAAGTTGAAATGCAAACTTATGACGTGAAACTAAAACATGTTAGGCACTTGATACTATTTTTGAGATTCTTTGGAGCACAATATCTATATTCAATAAATCAAGCAAAAATACAAACATTCATTGATTGGTAGGGTCATATTCGTAAAAATGTTAAAGTCAAGGGGCAGCAAGCAATTTTTCCAAAAAGTTACAACATGCAATTCAATTTCATGGATGAAAAACAAATATTAAAACCCGCAAGGAGTCCTCTCCAAAATGCTTGCACCAAACGCGCACAAGCATGTGAGGTGACGTGGTAGAAGACCTGAGTGTAATTATAGAAAGTCGATGGGGCCTAATCAAAAATATTACAAAAATATATAAACTACGGAGAAAAGTTTGATTCCAAATTTTAAATACAAAAATGATGGGTTTAGTAAACAAAATACCCAAACAAGCGCGATCCAACAGTCAGAGACAATCCACTTGCCACGTTGTGTGTACCCGTCGTGCGACACCGGTTCGTCAATGGTAGAGGGAGGCGATGGACGAACAGGGATGAAGTTGCGGAGATGTGAACTTCTACCGGCTAGATCTTCCTCCTCCAACACTCTTGCTGCTCCGATGGTGGTCCAAAAGATTCATGCAGGTGTTGTCTATCTGTTAGGGACACAAAAAGGGCAAGAGGTCACCGAAGATCTCCCCGATGTCTAGGATGAGGGTGAGCTCCACGTGCCTCTGTGGAGGGGCCAAAATTTCCTCCTAGAATTGTTGTGCTTTTTTACCTACAAGAAAGGATTAAGAGAGTCGAGGTCAAACTGCCTCAACCCTCCGGGTGACGAAGTGAGGCGAAGGGAGTCGTGGAAGCGACGCTTCGACGAAGGCGGAGCACCAGGGGCTCGATCCGGGTGGAATCGAGGTGGACCGGAGGTGGACAAAGGTGGAAAAGGCACTCTGGAAGGGAGAAGAGATGGTTTTATACATCAGGACCAGACAAAAATACATGGGATGTTCGTCGGAGACCGAGCTTCGATGAACTTTGAAGGGCTAATTTACAACTAGAAAACACGACTAAAGGATGAAACAAATGCCTAAAACGATCCTAAGAACTTGGTTACACTAGAAAAGGGAAGAAAAGGGGTACTTCACCAGCCTGGACTAGGAGGTGAAGACCTCGATGGTGTGCTCGTCGGAGATGAGGGGGAAGCCACCAAAGACCTCGTCGGACCTCGCTCGATGTAGTTGGAGACTCCCATGTCACTAAGTTGATCCGGAGTACCGGAGGGAGGCCAAAACTTGGTCAAAGGAGGTTCAAATCCAAAGAGTAAGTCGGAGGTGGTTTTTGTACATGCAGAAGAAGGGCTAGAAAGATCGAGATGCAATGGGAGCGGTAGTGATCCAATTTTCGAGACAAGTGTGGCACGTGAAAGGGGGATGCTCGAGGAGAAAAGATCATCAAGGGATCGATGTGAATGGGTGAAAGAATGGAAGGCAAGAAAATTGAGAAAATGTGCTAGAAGCTACATCTTACAAGGCACAAGGGCGAGTCAAAAGAGTTGATCGTCAGTCAACTCCAGACACAACCTGGTTGGTCCACGTGATCCAGGAAAAACTTAGCCTAAAACGTCTTATTAAATCTAAAATAAATATTAAATAATTTTGTTATTTTTTTATTATAAAATAAAAAAGTTTATTATTTTATAATGTATTCTATTATTTTATTTTTTTGAAGTTATTAATTACAAATAAGTTTAGGATTTAATTATAGGTATATTTATCTATGTTTTAGGTCTTTTATGTTTAATATCTATTTTTGAATTTATTATTTTATTTTCTTATTTTATATAATTTTAGATTATTTTTTATATACATAAATATTTTTTTATTACATTTTTTGATATAATATTTACACTTTAATAAATAGGCATATTAAATACATAGGTATAATTATAAGTATTTCATCTATATATTTTATATACATATTTTATTTTAATATTTTATTTATGGTTTTATTCTAGTTTTAATATGCACAAGTGTTATGAATAATATTTATAAAATTATAAAAATATAAAATTATAAAAAATAGATAATAAATAAAATGAATATTTTATTTGAGTATATTATACAATAGGGATCCATAACCTAACTTTCACGCCTTAACTTCAAAAAATATGAAACCACCTTATTAAATAGCATATTAAATTTTTCTACACAATTAAAGGTGATTTTAATATACTTGAGTTTTTATTTGAGAGATATGGGTCCGGGAAGTTGGGATTTTGGAATCTTATTCAGAGTATAAATTTTACACTGTATATTATTTTTTCATGAAATCAATTTTGTATTTTTATATATTTCATTATCTACAACTTTCATGTACAGAGTTTCTTTATTTGAGTTATAAAAAGTGGAAAATAAAGTAGGTCCCAAAATGCATGAGTGATGAATTAATGAATGATATTTTTATTGAATTGTGAGCCCTTAACCCCCCTACTTTATTCCTTGTCGACATAGTCATCAAGATGCCTTGGTCTCGGGGTTTACGGTCATAAAATATATATGATATTTTATTATTTTTTATTTATTCCATAATTTGGGTATTAGAAATATACAGTATTTGTACATGAAAGAATGAATGCTAATTTATGCAAATTAAAGGTATTTACATGCATTTAGTAGGGTTTTCTAAGCAAAAATGATAGAATAAAGGTGATGAAATAGAGATTCGTCACCATCTTATACTTGCCTTTGTTAGTCCCTAGCAAACACTTTTGCAATAAATGCAGAAAACTAAAAATAGAAAAGAAAAAGAAAGAAATTGGATTATGTTTAATCGACAAACTTGTCTTCACAAAATCAAATTTGGAGCTTAAGTCAGACCTTTGAAATTTTAGTGTGGTTGGAAAATTATTGGGAGTCGGATTTGGGATACAAAAACCTTAAAGAATCCCAAAACTCTTCAAAAGTCTCCTCAATAGCTAGGTTAAAATATTTCAATTCATACATAAACTCTTATGACTATGAATCTCACTTGTACAGTGTATGAGATAGTGGCTCTCCCCAAAAGAAATGACAAAGAGACTGACTTCTCCAGTATGAAAATCCAGTAATTCCCCAGTCCAACAACTCCTTCCTCGAGGAACAGAGTATTCCCTTCTAAGTTCAAGTGGAAACTAGCTCAAGAGGAGGGGGTGAAGAGAAGAATGGACGGTAACCAGTGTAGCTTCCTATCCTAGGATGCATGACCAGTGTAGTCAAGTCACCCAATTGCAGGCTCACATGATATGACTTTGAAGCTAAAGCTTGATTATTGAGTGTACAAATATACACACTTCGACAGACATTTTATTTTCAATCAGGCTTGTCCAATTTTTTGGAACTTTTGCTTTTTTCTTTTTTTTGAATACTAGCATTTACATAAGAAGTTTTTCCTCCTAAGCCAGTAGATATCCCTCTTTTGAAACATTATTGCAACCCACACTCTCATGTCTTTAGACGTCTCTGCTACTGGATAGGTTGAGGTGCACTTCCCTCCCTAGACGAGGACAAATGTTTCCACTTGTGTGCATCTCATACTGATAAATCCAATCCCCTCGCCACTCCGACTGAGTTGAGCCAAGTGAAAGGTGCAGGTGTCCAAGTGAGGTCATTATCGACAAGAGCCATGCATGTGCTCTAAAATACTCTACTTAAGTATTTAAGAATCCATGGAAGCAAGTCTCATGATTTTCAAAGAATTAACTCAACTAGATCTGAAGTAACTCAATTCCATATCATATAAGGTCCTTTTAATTAGGTAGATTTTAAGGTCCGACTAAGCTCCAATCTTCAGAGTTTACTTAGACTAGTTCAACTACTAAACTCAATCCGAAAAATGTGAATGCTATGAAAATGCTATGTACAATGCAGAAAATAATTTTGTGATGCAATTTTTAAAGTTTTGAACTTTTTACGGATTTTTGCAAACGATGATGCAAATGCAAGTTTTGGTATTTTTCAAAAATATTTCGCAAATGTTTTTGGTATTTTTATTTTTGTAAACGTTTTTGTGATTTTTGAAAATAAAATATTTTTGCTAAAAACTAGGTACAAATATATATACATGGATGCATCCAATAATTTACAAGAGTCAGGTATTTTAAGAATTTAGAATGGGTAAGTGGTTGTTTTATAGATATATTTATATAGTTTAATAAAGAATTAGTGTAATGTATATATTTCTCAAATTTATTTGAAAATCATTTTACAAACAATTTTGAAAACTATAGTTCAAAATATTTTTTTACAAACAATTTTTTACAAATATTTACAGATATTTGAAAATCATTTTGAAAAGGTTTTTGAAACAATATATATATGGGGGTAGGGAGCCTGCACCCTGGGGTGTAGGAAACTCCTTGCACCCATCCCCATTTTTTGATTATTTTTTTTTATTTTTTTTGGATTAAAAGTTGGGGAGATTTACTTAATATGTTAAGGGGAATATGTGTTTCAAGTTTCATGCAAAACAAACATTCCTAACACGTTCATCTAGACATGGTCGATTTCAGCAATTCTGAGACCGTTAAAATTTGGTAGTCTTGATAGAGATGATAGAAGTCTCGAATTAAGTTGAATTTGGAATGACAACATGGTGATACAAAGTGATCTAAATCCCCCAAGGTTTCATTTCAAAAAAATCTAAAATAATGAAAAATTAGGCCAGATGTAGGGAGTTACCTGCACCCACCGAGGTAGACTCCTTTTTCCCTGTATATATACATTGATTTTTCAAAATATTTTTGCAATCATTTTTCAAACCATTTGCAAATTATTTTTTAAACATTTTTATTTCACACAAAGAAAAGAAATTTTACAAATAAAATTGTTCAAAATGTTGAAAAAATTTAACAAATCATTTTCCAAATAGTTTTCAAAATATTTTTCAATTTCAAACTATTTTTCAAATATCTTGCAAAAAAAATATGTTTACCTTATCTATTAATCAGTATGTACAAAAATAATTTGATGAATAATAAGCATGTTTTTATTTAGTGATTTAATAAATTTAGTAGTACATATATAATATTTTATACAAAAATTTTTGCCATAATTATTATTAAAAATACAAAGTACGAGTATGTCTTAAAGTATATACGGAATGTATACGACCCACGTATACTTAGATTGAGTTACGTCCTCATAGATCATAGAGAAAAGAGACGACGTAACTCGTACTAAGTATAGAAAAGTCTAAAGAATAAAGAAAGAAGGAATGAATGAACGAATGAGAAGTTGATCATCCCCCCTATACTTAGGATCAAATAATCCAAAGTATAGCAGATTGTACATAAGGTAGGGAGGGGTCAAGGATGGGAATGAACATATCATACTCGGACTGACTCCTCCTATACTTAGGGTAAGATTTCCCTATGTATAGAAAAGAAGAGGAGACAATGGAGAGGATCAAAGAATGAAAGAATTCGGAGTGCACACCCCCAATACTTAGAACAAAGTACGTGCTAAGCATAGAAGACTGACAAAAAGGGATGACACCTTTTTGGTAGAAAAAGACAAATGAAAAGGAAAAGAAGAAAAGAGAGATGAAGATGGAAGAAGAGATCGAAGAGAATGCACACATCACTCCCCTTATACTTACTGTGAAAGAGACCTAACTATAGGCAACAATATGAGTGATGAGATGGAATGAAGCAAGAACACTCGGCTCGTCCCTCCCATACTTAGGACAAAGTACATCCTAAGCTAGTCACACACTAGAATGTTGTGGATGAGAAATATGGTGGATGAACGGAGGAGAACGAGAGTGAATATACAACAACGATGGATGTACAAAGGATCAAGAAGGTAGAAAGTGAACCTTCTAACGGGGCCGCTGAGAAATAGATATGGCAAGATACAGGTCGATATCGGGGTCATCATTAGACACAAACCGATCAGGATCGACCACGAATGTATCCTCAGTGGTCTTAGAGTGAGCAAGTACAGACCGGTCAGTGGAAGTAGTGTGATCATTTCTGGCTTGGGAAGTCTCGGCTACGCCAAAACAAAAAGGAACGAACCCATCTGTGGAAGTAGTTGAATCATGTTCATCCTCTAAAGTCTCAACCGGATCATCATTCTCATCAAAAGGCCTGAATTCATTAACAAAAGCAACCAAATAAAATTTGTCCCTATCAATCTCATCCAAGTCTTCCCTCCGCTCAACGGTGTCAATCGTGTAAAACTCGTGTATGTCATCAACACATCACCAAATACCGGAATAGGAAACTCCAATGTCTATGCTTTTTGAGTTTTGGAGAGGAATTCTTGGATCTCAATAGAATCCAACATATAGCAAAAATATCTCATCATCTCATCAAGGTCATAGTCCTTGGGGTCAGCTAAGATAGGTGTAGTCGCATCAGGTGCAGGTCTCTGGTCAGCAATAGGCGCAGTGATGATCACAGCGCTCCCATCATCAGAACGGAAGAAGATCACTCCTGATCCATAATCAATAACAACTCTCGCAGAGGCGATAAAGGGTTATCCCAGGATGATTGGAGAGTGCTCCCCAGTGGAGGTCTCCATGGGCAATACGATAAAATCAACAGTATAGCTTATGCCCTGAATCCAAATGACAGTGTTCTCTAGAATACCCTTCGGCCTCTTTATTGATCCATCAGCAAATTGAATGATCATCCTAGTTTTCTGGAGAGGCCCTAAGTGAAGAGATTGAACCAACGAGAAGGGTATGATGCTAATTGAAGCACCGTCAAGGACAGTGTGATCACATGTGTAGTCAGAGATAGTGCAACTAATGAATGGTCTAGTAGTGTTTCTTTCCTAGAAATTAGACCATAGATGATGGCATGGGCAGTGGCCATGGTCAAGATATGATGCTCAGATCTGCTCCTCGCCTTCTCTTCTTGGGTAAAGGAGCAGATAAATGGGTCATGGTCTGGTGAAGTAGGGATTCAATGATATCATGAATGGTGGCCACCACTTCAATTTCAGTCAATATTTTTTTGAATTTTGGACCTCCTCCATTGAAGGAAGGAGATCAGAATCAGCATCTACACCAGGATAACTAATAGCAGTATGTATAGTATCGTCCTCAGGGTCAAAGGTGGGACAAAGTGTGAATGGATGTGTAGGTAAATGATCTGGCATCGGGGCCCTCTCCTCAAAAGATGAATCAACAATGTGTCTCCCGAAATTCTTTTGTATTTTTAAAATTTTCTCATTTTTTGTATTTTGGATGATTGCAATCTCTCATGATCATCATCAAGTGAATCCATATCATCAGACTGTGAAGCCTTAATGTGGCTCTTATTTTGGTAGGTGAGCTCGTTAATCCTTGATTTCATATGCTCCATGAACAAGGTCAAGGTCTCAAGTGTGGATGCCATGAGAGGTGACTCCAAAAGATAAGTCTGGTGGATGTGGATATGGAAAATGTGAGGATGAATGTGGATAAAAATCTGAGGGCTGACATTGTGGCTGAGGCAGATATGTACAAAAGTCAAGAGCAAAATCTTCTTGGAAAAAAGGAGGTGGACCAGCTGGAGGATATGAGGGATTCACAAAGTTTAGATAAAAATCACTCCAGTCACCATCTCGAAACAAAAGGAAATGATCAGGAGAATATGATAGTCAAACCAAGAGATATGAGAAGAAAGGTGCAAATGCACAGAGAGATCGAGTATGCACGTGTAAAGCCTTCAACTTGGCATATCTCGGATCCTATATAATAAGATCTGGCTCGTCAAGAGGATATTAATGGAATTTGTTTCGTATGAATCGGACTTCGTTTCCATTTGTTATGATTTTCGGAAGAAAGAAAAGTAAGGAGGGTTAAGACATCATTAACCTATAATGACTGTCATTAAAACTAATTAAACATGACTAAAGAAACTAATGACCGATTGAAAACTGCTAATGATCATTAGCAAACACTAATCAATAGTTAGCAAAAGATAAACGCAAGCCGTGAAAGTTAAATCGTGATTAGTGGAAGTTAATCACAATTAGTATTAATTAAGCATCATTAGAGAATCTAGAATCCTCTAGAATGTTCTAACTTAAGCCCCAAGTTTGGGATAAGTTTTGGCTAAAACCATGGGCCAAAACCATGAGCCACTAAACCATGGTTAAGGTCTAAACCATGATTTTCTAACCATGGTTAGTGGTTTTCTGGAGCATATATATAGACCCCCCCACCCATTCATTCTCTACGATTTCCACTCCCACCACCACCCCAAGGGCTAGGGTCGAGAGGTCAGGAGGAGGAGTGGGAGGCGAGGAAGGAGCGCTAGCGAAGCGCTGCCGGGAAAACGGGGAGGACAAAGGTATGATCCTCTCTTAGTTTGCTTAGTAAGCTAGGATTTCAATTCATCCTCTTGTTTTTCCAAGTTTTGTTCTTGATTCATCATTCTTTCTGATTCGTTTCCTGTTGTGGTTCGAGGAGAAATCTGTATAACACCCTACTTAGGTGCAGGAGGCTATGCATGTCAGTGAACCCTGTGATTCGTCACACGTTCACTCATCTAAGACGCATGGTGTCTACCGATTCTTCATCGCTTATGTTTCTCTTCTTTCAATTATGCTTTTATAGTTATTTTGATGGAGAAATCCGTGTAATATCCTACTTAGGTGCGGGCGGCTATGCACACGGTGAACCTTGTGATTCGTCACACGTTCACTCATCTAAGACGTGTGGTGTCTACCGATTCTCCATCGCTTATATTTCTATTCTTTCAATTGTTGATGAAGAAATCTGTGTAATACCCTACTTAGGTGCTGGCGGCTATGCACGTCAGTAAACCCTGTGATTCATCACACATTCACTCACCTAAGATGCGTGGTGTCTACTGATTCTTCATCTCTTGTTGTTTGAGTATATTCTTTTAGTTTCGTTGTTATTTTCCTCTCGATTGATTTTATATAGGAAACTCTTTTTGTTTTTATTTTGAAATATGTCCCGGTATAAGGGGAAACTCTGCCGAAATTTTCAGAGATAAGGGGAAACTCTGCCGAAATTTTCCTAGAAATACCATCCCGTATAAGGGGAAGCTCTGCTGAAATTTCAAGAGAAAATATGTTGATGGCGTTCTTCGTGTTCTTCGTGTTCTTCACATTCTTTGTGTTCTTCGTTCGTTCTTCATGTTCTTGACACGTTCTTAGCATTTTTGAAACGAAAATGAAATTCGATCTTTTCAGGAGCCTTAAAACATCCTTTCTGAAAATGAAAACACGATAAAGCCTTGCATATGCGAGAGAGAGCTCGATTAGGTAACGAAATCCTTTCTTTTGTTGTTGGGTTTTCATACGAGATTATTGAAATTCTTGATTTTATGTTTTTTGCTATGAAGAACCCTAATTTTGACTATTTTTGAAAAAATCTGAAGAGTTGCTTTGTGATTTCCACTAAAATAAGGTTTAAGCATCAAATTGATGCGGTGGTTTTGAAAGTGAGGGTTTGGGAGTTAAAATAGGCATAAATACGAGTATATATGCATATGAATAATATATATGTGACTCTACACTAAGTGTTGTTGATCATGCAAATCGAAGACTTAGCAAAAGAATTATATCTTGGGAATTGATGTGGTTTGAGTTGGATCCTGAAAAGAATCATGTGTCATGTTAAGGATGACTAGGAGTAGAACTACAGGTCGGGCATGCAACCTGTAGGTTTGTCGGAAGGAACCCGTATTGGCGTTTCCCTACCTAGGTGGTACACGGTTGCCCTGTTATGATAAGTGCGCACGAAATGAATGATTTGCAAGATGTGGTACCGGGAGCCAATATCTTCTGGTTGAACGACGGAAGATGAGGTCATGCCATGTGGAGGTACGGATGGTTCAATAGTGGCTGTGTCACAATAATATGTATTTAAAGCCACTAGGTTATATGATTAAATGTTAGACTGAGGTTTTAAGCAACCGAGTCCTCGAGGATGGTGTGCTCATTTGTTTTCCAGGCTGAGGGTTTGAGACCCTGTTTAATAAAAGAAAAAAATTGTCAGGGTAGTATTGGAGGATTGGTTGAGGCGACGTGCGACGGTATATGCTTACCAAGATCAACACAATCTCTAATCCCGAAGTATCCACAGCTTCGGAGTCCAAGAATGGTGGGGGTTCCCCTGGACTAATCCCTAACGTGGAATAGAAAGTAATAGGACTTAAATTATCAAGAAGGAATTAAACCTTTTGTGATAACAAGTTTTGTAAAATTACACAATTTGTTTGCTTTTCTCTTCTTTATTACTTAGTATTCGCTAAATGTAGTTTTTGCTTTAAAGATGTGGAGACATTACCTCTATGGTATTACTTTTGAAATCTTCACTGATCATAAAAGCTTGAAATATCTATTCAATCAGAAGGAACTCAATGTGAGACAGAGACGGTGGCTAGATTTGTTGAAAGATTATGATTGCACTATCTCCTACCACCTAGGTAATGGGAACGTCGTAGCAGATGCTCTTAGCAGAAGAACTTATTCACCTGGGTTGGTGAGTGCTATCCACTTCTGGGGTTTACTATCAACATTAAGTGAATGGAAACCATTTGATAGTAGTGTTGATACTATAACTATTCCTCACCAATACAAACCAGGGATCTGGGATAGAATAAAGAAAGGATAGGAGGATGATCCAGTCCTTAAAGACTTGAGATAACAACTTGAGAAGAATGAGATAAAGGGATTCCAGATACAAGATGGGTTATTGTATAACCATCACAGAGTTTGTGTACCAAACACACGTGGACTAAGGAAAGACATCTTATGAGAAGTGCACTGCTCAAGTTATCTATTCATCCAGGAATTACAAAGATGTATAAGGATCTCCATTCATACTTTTGGTGGCCGAGAATGAAGAAAGATGTTGCTAAGTTTGTGAATTCATGTTTCACTTGCCAGCAGGTAAAGGCTTCACACCAAAAGCCACCGGGATTATTGCAACCCCTCCCTATACTTGAATGGAAATGGGAAAGCATTTCCATGGATTTCGTTATTGGCTTACCTCATACAACTGGTAGTAAAGATAGTATCTAGGTTATAATAGATCGTCTAACAAAGATAGCACACTTTATTCCGATAAGCTTATCTTTCACTCCATACCAACTTGTTGAATTATATATTACACATGTGATTCGCCTCCATGGTATCCCAAAGGAAGTAGTATCTGATCGAGATTCACGATTCGCCTCACACTATTGGGAGAACTTCATGAAAGCCTTAGGTACACAACTATGCTTGAGTACAGCATATCATTCACAAACAGATGGTCAGTCAGAATGTACGATTCAGACACTAGAGGATATGCTACGAGCGTGTGCCTTAGAATGGAAGGGATCATGGATTAAACATTTACCTCTTGCAGAGTTCACATACAACAATAGTTACCATACAAGTATTGGCATGGAACCATTTGAAGCACTTTATGGATGGAATGGATCCCAAAAAGTACTTGATATAGCTCAATGATTGATATACCTTAGCACTTTGCCAAAAATGAAGAAAAATTATTATTACAATTGCCATAAAACTTACAATGTTTAGACATGCAACACATGGTCTAAACTATTGCATCTACCATACAATTATGCAATGTTTGATAATCTCATGACTTGCTATTTGCATGACACCTGTCAAATTGCAACACATAGTATATCTCAACATATGTTATATATTGACACCTAGCAAAATGAAAATGTACTATTGATATGGCACCTGTCACAGAATTATGCAACATTAAAAGACACACAACCTAGTGTAGATTATTGCACATGTCATACAATAACAAAACATTCTACAAGTCAAGGTACATTACAGTAAGTGTACTACTCCTTTGTATTGGCAAAAGGTCGGGATAAATAACCTTTATGATTCAGATACCCTGCAAGAGACACGGGAAGTTGTAGATCTTGCTCGAAAAAGACTATTGACTGCTCAAAGCCGCCAGAAAAGCTATAGTGATACTAGGCGAAGAGACCTTGAGTTTGGCGTAGGTGACTTTGTATTTCTCAAAGTATCACCTATGAAGGGAATTCAGAGGTTTGGTGTGCATGGTAAGTTAGCACCCAGGTTTGTGGGTCCCTTTGAAATTATTCAGCACATTGGAAAAGTGGCATATATAGTTGCACTTCCTCCACATCTTTCGGTAGTACACGATGTTTTTCATGTATCAAATCTGAGAAAGTACATTAAGGATCCAGAGCATAAGATAAGTTATGATGATTTACATGTTGAGCCAGATTTGACATACTAAGAGATACTTGTGCAAATACTTGACAGGGATATCAAGAAGTTGGGAAACAAAGAGGTGCCTCTAGTTAAAGTATTGTGGCGAAACCAAGCGTTTGAAGAAGCCACATGAGAAACTGAGGCAGAAATGAGAGAAAATACCCCTACTTATTTGATTAATAACACTATGTGTTGTATATCTTCTTTATAAATGAAATGGCGTTCATTCTCTTTAAGGTTGTTATGGCCTCAATCCTCTTTAAGGTTGTTATGCCTGTATTTCTAGTCTCGAAGACGAGACTTCCTTTAAGGTTGTTATAATTGTAAATCCTTGAACTTGGCATATCTCGGATCCTATATAATAAGATCCGGCTCACCAAGAGGAAACCAATGGAATTTGTTTCGTGTGAATCGGACTTCGTTTCGATTTGTTATGATTTTAGGAAGAAAGAAAAGGAGGGTTAAGACATCATTAACCCATAATGACTATCATTAAGATTAATTAAACATGATTAAAGAAACTAATGACGGATTGAAAACCGCTAATGATCATTAGCAAACACTAATAAATAGTTAGCAAAAGATAAGCGTAAGCCGTGAAAGTTAAATCGTGATTAGTGAAAATTAATCACTATTAGTGTTAATTAAGCATCATTAGTGAATCTAGAATCCTCTAGAATGTTCTAACTTAAGCCCCATGTTTGGGAAAAGTTTTGGCTAAAATCATGGGCCAAAACCATGACCTTCTAAACCATGGTTAAGGTCTAAACCATGGTTTTCTAACCATGGTTAGTGGTTTTCTGGAGCCTATAAATAGACCCCCCCTACCCATTCATTCTCTACGATTTCCACTACCACCACCACCACCCCAATGGCTAGGGCTGAGAGGTCGAGAGGAGGAGTGGGAGGCGAGGAAGGAGCGCTTGCGAAGCGTTGTCGGGAGAACGAGGAGGAGAAAGGTATTGTCCTCTCTTAGTTTGCTTAGTAAGCTAGGCTTTCAATTCATCCTCTTGTTCTTCCAAGTTTCTTGATTCATCTTTCTTTCCGATTCGTTTCCTGTTGTGGTTTGAGGAGAAATCTGTGTAATACCCTACTTCGGTGCGGGCGGCTATGCACATTAGTGAACCCTGTGATTCATCACGCATTCACTCATCTAAGACGTGTGGTATCTACCGATTCTCCATCGCTTATGTTTCTAATCTTTCAATTATACTTGTATAGTTATTTTGATGGAGAAATCCATGTAATACCCAACTTAGGTGCGGGCGGCTATGCACGTCAATGAACCCTGTGATTCATCACACGTTCACTCATCTAAGACGCGTAGTGTCTACCGATTCTCCATCGCTTATGTTTTTATTCTTTCAATTATGCTTTTATAGTTATTTTGATGGAGGAATATGTGTAATACCCCACTTAGGTGCAGGCGGTTATGCACGTCAGTGAACCCTGTGATTCGTCACACATTCACTCATCTAAGTTGTGTGGTGTCTACCGATTCTTCATCTCTTGTTGTTTGAGTGTATTCTTTCAGTTTCGTTGTTATTTTCCTCTCGATTGGTTTTATAGAGGAAACTCTTTTCATTTTTATTTTGAAATATGTCCCAATATAAGGGGAAACTTTGCCTAAATTTTCTGAGAAATATGTCCCGATATAAGGGGAAACTCCGCCAAAATTTTCTAAGAAATATCACCCCATATAAGGGGAAGCTCTGTTGAAATTTCAAGAGAAAATATGTTCATGGTGTTCTTCGTGTTCTTTGTGTTCTTCATTCGTTCTTCGCGTTCTTGACACGTTCTTAGTGTTTTTGAAATGAAAATGAAATTCGATCTTTTCAGTGGCCTTAAAACATCCTTTCTGAAAACGAAACACGATAAAGCCTTACATACGCGAGAGAGAGCTCGATTAGGTAACGAAATCCTTCCTTTTGTTGTAGGGTTTTCATATGAGATTATTGAAATTCTTATTTTATGTTCTTTGCTATGAAGAACCTTAATTTTGGCTATTTTTGAAAAAAGTCTGAAGAGTTGCTTTGTGATTTCCACTAAAATAAGGTTTAAGAATCGAAGTGATGTGGTAGTTTTGAAAGTTAAGGTTTGGGAGTTAAAATAGGCATAAATACGAGTATATATGCATATGAATAATATATATGTGAGTCTACACTAAGTATTGCTGATTATGAAAATCGAAGACTTAACAAAAGAATTATATCATGAGAATTGATGTAGTTTGAGTTGGATCATGAAAAGAATCTTGTGTCACGTTAAGGATGACTAGGAGTAGAACTACAGGTCGGGTATGCAACCTGTAGGTTTGTCGGAAGGAACCCGTATTGGCGTTTCCCTACCTAGGTGGTACACGTTTGCCCTGTTATAATAAGTGCGCATGAAATGAATGATTTGCAACGCGTGGTACCGGGAGCCAATACCTTCGGGTTGAACGATGGAAGATGTGGTCGCGCCATGTAGAGGCACGGTTGGCTCAATAGCGGCTGGGTCACGATAATATGTATTTAAAGTCGTTAGGTTATATGATTAAATGTTAGCCTAAGTTTTTAAGCAACCGAGTCCTCGAGGACGGTGTGCTCATTTGTTTTCCAGGCCGAGGGTTTGAGACCCTGTTTAATAAAAGAAAAGAAAATTTGTGAGGGTAGTATTGGATCCAATGGTTGTTGTAGACCATCAAGAACATGCCCAATCGGACGGTGGAGAGAGGCAACGGACGAACAAGGATGAAGTCACGGAGATGCGAACTTCCTTCAGCTTTATCTTCCTCCTCCAACGCTCTTGGTGATCTGATAGTGTTCCAAAAGCTTCCTCTAGGTTTTGTCTATCTACTAGGGACACAAAAAGGGCTAGAGATCGCTAGAGATCTCCCCCAACGTCGCAGATGAGGGAGAGCACCAGGTGCCTCCATCAAGAGGCTAAAATTGCCTCCAGACATTGTTTTGCTTATGTACCTTCAAGAAAAGGTTAAGAGGGTCGAGGTCAAACTTCTTCTACCCTCTAGGTGACGAAGTGAGGTGAAGGGAATCGTGGTGGCGATGCTCCGGCGAAGGAGGAGGAAGGAGCGCCAGGGGCTCGATCCGAGTGAAGTCGAGGTGGACTGGACGTGGACAAAGTTAGAGAAGGCGCTTTGGAAGGGAGTGGATGTGGTTTTATGCATTGGGACCAGTTAGAAACACGTGGGAGGTTTGCCGGAGACCAAGCTCCGGCAAACTTCGAAGGGCTAATTTACTGCTAGAACACATAATTAAAGGATGAAATAAATTCCTGAAACGATCCTAGGAACTAGGTTACGCTAGAAGGAAGAAAAGTGGTACCTCACCGGCATGGAACACGAAGTGAAAATCTTGACGGCGAACTCGTCGAAGATGTGGGGGTAGCTACCAAAGACCTCAGCGAACCTCGCTCGAAGTAGATGGAGACTCCCATGTCACTGGAGTCGATCCGGAGCACTGGAGGGAGGATAAAACATGGTCAAAGGAGGTTCAAATCCATAGAGGAAGTCGGAAGTGGTTTTTGTACAGGTGGATGAAGGGTTGGGGAGATCGAGGGGAAACAGGAGCGGGAGTGATCCAATTCTCGGGACAAGCATAGCGCGTGAAAAGGGGATGCATGAGAAGAAAAGATCATCAAGGGATCAATGTGAATGGCTGAAAGAAGCGGTAGCAAGCAAATCGAGAAAACGGGCTAGAAGCTACATCTGACAAGGCGCATGGATGAGTTAGAAGAGTTCACCATCGGTTAACTCCGGATTCAACCTGGTTGGTCCACGTGAATCAACCAACAAAAACCTGGCCTAAAAAGTCTTATTAAATCTAAAATAATTATAAAGTGATTTTATTGTTTTTAGATTAAAAATAAATAAATATTAATTATTTTATAGAGTATTTTATTAAGTTTTTCTTTATTTTTTTGATGTTATCAATTACAAGTTACTTTTTAGTGTTTAATTATAGATATATTTATTTATGTTTAAGGTCTTTTTTTTATTGTGTATTTTTTATTTTATTATTTTATTTTTCTTATTTTATATAATTATAACTTATTTTTATATACATAAATAAGTGTTTATTATACTTATCTGATATAATATTTACACTTAAATAAATAGGTGTATTAGATACATATGTATAAGTATGGGTATTTCATCTATATTATATATATATTATTTTAATGTTTTATTTATGTTTTTATTCTAGTTTTAATATGCACAAGTGTTATGAATAACATTTACAAAATTATAAAATATAGATATATAAAAATATCAAAGAATAAATAAAATGGATATTTTATTCGAATATATTATACAATAGGGGTCCAAAACTTAACTTTCATACCTTAACTCTAAAATATATGAGACTACCTTCATTAAATATCTTATTAAAAGTTATATATAATCAAAGGTGATTTTGATATATTTTGAGTTTTTATTTGAGAGGTATGGCTCTGGGAAGTTGGATTTTAGAATCTTATTCAGAGTATAACTTTTACACTGTATATTATTTTTTTATGAAATCAATTTTATATTTTTCTATATTTCATTATATACAACTTTCATGTACAAATTTTCTTTATTTGAGGTATAAAAAGTGTAAAATAAAATAGGTCTCAAAAATGCATGAATAATGAATTAATGAATGAGATTTTTATTGAATTGTTAGCCCATATCTCCCCCTACTTTATTCCTTGTTGACGTAGTCATCAAGATGCCTAGGTCTTGAGATTTAGGGTCATAAAATGTCTACGATATTTTTATCTTTCATTTTCTTTTCTTTATTCTATAATTTTGATATTAAAAAAATATTTTATAAAATATTTATACATCAAAGAGTGGATGCTAATTTATGCTAATTAAGGGTATTCACATGCATTTACTATGGTTTTAAGGCCAAAATGATAGAATAAAGGTTATGAAATGGAGATTCATCACTTATATATTAGGTCTTTTATTTTTATTTTGTATTTTGTATTTTGTATTTTATTATTTTTTATACATAATTCATATATTTATAAATTATTTAAAGGTTCATAAATATATTTTTTATAGTATTTTTATGATATAATATGTACACTTAAATAAATATGGGTATTAACTATATATGTATAAGTATAGTATATTCATCAATGTGTTTTTGTATCTATTTTATTTTATTGTATTTTTCATGGTTTTATTTCGTTTTTATATTTTTAATAGAATGTAAATAATATTTAAAAGGGTATAAAATATAAAATAAATAAAAGAATAACTTTCCCTTTTATTTATATACAAGTATATTATACAATAGGGATCCAAAACCTCACTTTTGCATTTTAACTCCAAATTAAATGAAATCACCTTCATTAAATAGCTAATAAAAAGTCATATGTAATAATGATTTTGATGCATTTTGAGTTCATATGGAGAAGACATGGGTCTAGGAAGTTTGGCTTTCGACTTTTTATTCTGATGTAGAATGAACATTGTATATTATATGTGAAGTCAATTTTGTATTTTTCTATATATTTTTATCTACATATTTTAAGTATAAAATTTTTTATTTGAGGTATTACTAATGGAAAATAAAATGAGTCCGAAAGGGGATTACTGGAGAACAAAACCTAGGTTTTTATTGATGTTTTTGGCCTTATCTCCCCTACTTTATTACTTGTCGACCCAATCATCATGATGCCTAGGTCAGGGGTTTAGGGTCATAAAATACCATTTGCATTTTATTTATTTTTATATTTTTTGCTTTATTCTTTTATTTTGACTTTAAACAATATATTTTATACAGTATTCATAATAATTAATGAATGTTAATTTATGTAAAATAATGTTATTTACAAGCATTTAGTAAAGGCTAAAATGAAATGGAGATTCATCAATATATAGTAAATGTAAGGTTTTATAATTTAAAAAATATATATAGTAAAAATTCAAAAAATAAATTATTTTTGTATTTTTATATATTTCGTAATTTTGGATTTTTTTGCTAATTTTTTAGGTATTTTTAATGTAATAAATTGTACAAAATAATGAGTGATATAAATAGACCAAGAAATTCAAGCATAATGATCCCAAGTTTAAGGAAAGAAGAATCAAATAAGCTCAAAGGAGTTCAAGGCTAAGGAACTCCAATTCAAGCTAAAGAAAGGATCTCACTCTCAAGAAGAAGTTAAAGACCTTTTATTTTATTTAGTCATTCATATTGTACTTGTCTTATATGGTAAAAGACGTTGAGAATCATGTATGTTTATTAAAATTCCTAGATTGATCGATTAGTCTTCTTATACTGATTGATAAACCATAATCGACCAATAGTATTTACTGATCAATGAATTCATGTCGGTCGCTTTTCCTTGATTGATCGACAAACCATTATGATTGATTGATCACACTTGTTCGATGAATCTTTGTTTTCTGATCAATCAAGTTTTGAACTCCAAGGGCTATATAACATCTACTTATGGTTAATCAGCTTTTGATCACTGATCGATCAACTTCTCATTCTGATCGATCATCAAAATCTGCGTGATCAAGTTTATTCTAATATATCAACTTGAATATTCTTATCAATCAAATTTAATTTTCGTAAACTTATTGAAGGCAGTCTCATTCCTGATTTGTCCTCAACTGTTACTTTTTCAAAACCAATGTCTATAGAGATCTTACACTTGTAAATAGAACCCCATATCTCATTCTACAACATACAACAAGAATCATCTTTTATTCTCTCTATTTTTCATTCTATACTCTATGAAAAAAAGCTCTAAAAGGTGCCTTTTATTCTATACATCAATCAAATAGCTCAGTGTTTGACGCCCAAGTCATGCGGGCCCTCTCTTTGCTCTATAAGACAATAGATCATTTTAGTTTTGCCATAGAGTTTCATTGCTTATTTATTTTTGATATTGAGATTGCTATGTTTGTTTACCTATAATATGATTGTGAGTTGTCCAATTAAACATCTTGTTGTAATACGTTGGGATAACTGCATATGCAACTCAAGTTAGTGGAAGACCTGTATATCAAGTTGAAAGCTCAAGTTGGGAGACTCTGGTTGTGATTTTTACCTAGGAGTATTTCCACGTTAAATATATATGTACTTGTGATTTGATTGTTTTTCTTATGGTTGAAAGTGTAATGAAACTTTGTTGTTTTATTAGTTCATTGTGATTTGCAGCGATCCAAGTCATATTGTTCGATCTACCGACATCCTATCATCTAGGTGGGAATCAACTATTGGTATCAGAGCCTCGTTCGTGTAGATGAAGTGCCGCTCCAATGCACACATGGCCAGCACCTTAGGGCCGCCCACCTTTCTTTGATGGAACAAACTATGTGATCTGGAAGAAAAAGTTTGTCTTCCTACAAGAAAGTGACTGTGAAAGTTGGAACATTGTCCAAAAGTTCTTGTGTATCGAGGAGGACTTTGGATACAAGAAAGATGGAACAGAGAAAGTAGCATTAAATGCAAGTGCTATGAATGCCATATATTGTGTCGTGTCCAATGTGGAGTTCGATAATATTGTTTACTTGGAAATAACCAATGAGATTGAGGGTTGCCTCGCATCTATACATGAGTGAACACCAAGAGAAGAAGCACAGATGCAAGCTCAGAAACATCAAGCGGCAATGAAGAAGATAAAGATGTTCAAGCACTTGTTGGGATAGTCGAGTTTGACACATCCAACTCATCCAATTCAGATTCAGATGATGAGGTAAGTAACCTTTCTTATGATGATAGTTTTAAAACAAGTAGAGATCTTTTCAAACAAAATATGAAGTATGAAATATAAGTAACTTCTTTGAAAAAGATAAATCTCGCTTGATTAATGACTTAGATTTTTGAAGAAAGAAATAATTTTCTTAAATCTATGTAGTTTTAATATTGAATTACTTTATTAAAAAAGGAATTGGTGAAGTTAAAAATAAATTTACTTTTGTATATTCTTTTGAAAAAGGAAAAGAAAAATTAGATAGTCATACGTCCAGTTCTAAATCTTTTAGTTTTAAGAGAAATGAATGAATTTGGATATTGAAAAAGGTATCTCAGCCTAACAATGAAGAACATGAAAAATAAAGGTTAATAAATAAAATTTTACAGGATTAAGAGGGAGCTCTGACTTATGGACAGCTTGATTTAAAAAAAATTCAAAATGAGACAGATATATTTTAGTCATCACTTTAATCAACTATTGATATATTTAATTAACTATTGATTTTTTTGATTATGTCTACAGTAGTGAGAGAGAGAATGTTTTAAATAAAAGCTTCGGGGAGAGAAATTGTTTCCAAATTTATTTCGCGCACACATATATTTTTGCAAACATATCAAAATATTTTATCATCATTAAAAAGGGAGAGAACATTGACTTATGCATGAGCATGCATACTTTGATGATAACAAAACTTCTATGGTTAGCTTGAAACTAAGAAAGAGAAAGATCAAGCTTAAGGTGACCAAGTAGCAGCTCAAGCATGAGGATCTCAAGTTTTAAGGGGAGTAGAAGATAAGAAGCTAGAAGGAGTTCAAAGCTAAGGAACTCCAACTCAAGCTCAAGAAAGGATCTCTAGCTCTAGAAGAATTCAAAGACGTTTTCTTTTATTGAATCATGCATATTGTAAGTGTCTTAGATTGTAAAAGACGTCAATTATCATGTATCATTCATTTTTATCAGAAACCCTACGTTGATAGATCAGCTTTCCTACACTAATCGATCAACCATGTTCGACCAATGACTTGATTGATCAATCAATTCATGTTGGTCAATTTGACTTCACTAGTCGGTCAACCTTTGTTGATTGATAGATCACACCTGATCAATTAATTCATGTTTTCTAATTAATTAAGTTTTGAATTCCAATATATATATATAATAACTATTTATAGTCGACCAACTTTTAATCACTAATATATTAACTTCTGATTCTGGTCGATCATCAAAATATACATAATCGATCAATTTGATTCTGATTAATCAACTTGGATATTTTGATCGATCGATTTTTGTTTTAGAAAAATCTTTGAATGGCATATCATTCTCGATGTGTCCTCGACGGTTACTTTTTTGAAGCCAATGAAAATGGGGACCCATGACCTATAAATAAGATAGCATACCTCATTCTATAACACACAACAATGAGAATCATCTCTTCTTCTCTCTATTCTTTACAATCTACTAGAGCTGTCTTTTGTTCCATGTCTCAATCTAGAAGCTCGATGTTCGATGATCAAGTCTTACAAGCCTGCTCCTTTCTTTGTAAGATCGTTTTAAGTTTGCCTCGGAGTTTCATCGTATATTTTAATGTTGAGGTTGTTGGGTTGGTTTACCTTTAATATGGTTGTGATTTATCCACATAAATAACTTGTTGTAATATAGTTGGGTTGCTTACGTAAGCAACTGAGGTTAGCATAAGACTTGTGTGTGTTAGGTTGAAAGCCCAGTTGACAGACTCTCATCGTTTTTTAACTTATAGTGTTTCAATAATAATATGTGTGCACTTGTGGTTTGATTATTTATCTTGTGATTAAAAGTGTTACATAATATTGTGGTTGTTATAGTTTACAGTGATTCATGTCATACATTTCGATCTACCTACACCCCATTAGCCCAACGAGAATCAATTATTGGTATCAAAGCCTCATTCATGCATAGGAAGTAATGCTCTGGTGTACACATGATCAGCATCTAAGTATCACACATTGAAGGATACTCATTGACTCGTTCATCTTTCTTCGATGGGATGAAGTATGCAATGTGGAAAAATAAGATGTATGTCTTCCTTGCAATTTAGAACAATGTAAAAAGAAGTTCATGTGTATAGAGGAAAAGGAGTTTGGAAACAAAAAAAACAAGATGGAGAAAATGATGTTAAATACAAGAGCCATGAAGGTCATATACTATATTTTGTCCAATGAGGAGTTTTATCTCTCACTCAGAAATATCTAATGGGATTTGAAGTTGCCTTGCAGCTATAAATAGAGAAACTCTAAGAGAAAAAGAATACAATGCAAACATAGAAACATCATGCACTAATGATTAAGCTAAAGATGAGTGAGCACTCATTCGGATAGTCGATTCTGACCCATTCAACTCATCCAATTCAGATTTAGATGATGAGTAAGTAATTTTTCTTATAATGATATTTTTAAAATAAGTATAAATCTTTTCAAACAAAATATGAAGTATGAAAAAGAACTAGAATCTTTGAAATGGGATGAATATCTCTTAATTAATGACTTAAATGTTCTGAAGAAAGAAATGAGTTGCTTAACTATGAGGAGTTTTAAAGTTAAAGTTACTTGCCAAAAAAAGAAGTTAGTGAGCTAATGAAGAAAAGAGAAGAGGTTATAAGGTGGACGACCAATGGAATGGATGGTTAAATATATGGGAAGCGACCAAGATTTAAATAAAGAGAACAATTCTCTATTTTTTTTCTTCGCTTTCTCCTAAGGACTAGAGAGCACTTGACGGAATTGAATTGCATTTTGAAGACAATGGTATTTTTACATTTTTTCTGTACATTTTTTAAATTTATCAAGATAAAAATAATTGAATTAGAGTTTATATAAATAATTATAAGTATTTGAAGTATATATGTATGCGTATTCCTATTTCTATCATTTTTACTTATTTATTTTTAGATTTTTGTTTTGCATATTTTTTGTGATTTTTTAGTGGTAAAAAGATGTTTTTTCTTTTTATAATCAGGATTTAATAAAAAAACTAATATTAATAATGCATGATTGTATTTGCTAAGTATATATCAATTTCCAATTTTGAGGTGGATGAAATACAGTTTCATTGCTATTTTATACTTAAGATTACGAGTCCCTTTACATGAAGAATGAGTGCAAACTGTGAAATGAATTTAGGTTCCATAAAATATAAATTAAGCTTGATCAAGTCTTTAGATTAGTGATGTGTCAAAAATTCTTATGAGTTCAATTTCTAGACTCAACGACCTCGAAGTTCCAGTAGTAACTATTCAAATTCGACTCTCAAGTCAACTCAAATATACTAGCTCATGAGCAGATCCCATAATATTGAGATTAAAAGTATTTTGTGAGTGAAGCATGTTAGCTCTTCCTACTTGAAGATATGAACGACAAGAAATTAACTTCCCAAACTACTCATCCTTGAGGAGTCAGGTATTTCCTTCTAAGTTCAAGTATTGATAGCATTACAAAGTAGGTATTTGAAGCTTAGCTGATGTTGCTAAGTCTTCTCTTCGGAAGCTTGACCAGTGTAGTCAAGTCTTCACTTCTGCAAGTATGTAACCATTGTGTCAAAATTTCTCTCTTTATATTATACTTGTACATCTCTTTCCAGGTATAGCATATTTTCTCTACATTTTTTATTATTTTTCGGAAGCGAGGGTTTAGCCCCTATTTGGTGTATGGGAGAAAAAGTGAACAATCATGGAAGATGGTCTCATTGGCCCCCAATTCAACCAAACAACTAGGTGCTAGCAGACTATCCCTCATCCGAAGATTTGTTTCAACACACTACTCATGTCTATAGATATCCATGCAACTAGAAAAGGTAAGGCATACATCGATTTTATCAGCCTCTAAGGCTTGGTTGTCTACCACTGTCAACAAAGCAACATGTTGCAGACCTCAGTCAGATTGATCGAGTCTTTCAACACCTAATTTAGGTCTAGCAAAGTGTGATGTGCAATATTCCAGAGTAGCTAACTTACTTAGGAGTCAACTTCTGATGTGTGACAATCTACTTAAGCCCTAAAGGCCGAAGAATGTAGAATTTGAAGAATTAAATCACGGACCTGAAGTTTCTAAAATCTGATCTATTAAAGAAGTTCCTATAATTTAACTAGATTAAGATAATGGCAAGCTCATTTCTTGAATTTCATTCATTACTGTGTTCAAACTCTAAGAACTTTTCACGAAAATGCGAATTAAAATGAATGAGATGCGAAAATGGGAAGCAAATACTCATATTATTATGAAATAATTTTCTAATTTTCGAAACTTTTATAAAATATTTTTTGCATTTTATGGTTTTTTAAAATATGAAATGATTTTTAAATTTAAGATTTTGAAATATGAAAGTTTGAAAATATGTGATTTCAAAAATATGTATGTTTGGAAATATGCAATTTGGAAAACATGCGAGTTTGAAATTATGAAATTTTGAAGTATGCAATTTGAAAGATGCAATTTGAGAATATTCCTTTTGATGTCTTTTTTGAAAATATGCAACTTTTTATGGATTTTTGAAAGTGTGTGTCTTTTATGGTTTTTGTAGTTTATAAATAAGTAGGAATGGGAATTGTTTTGTATTTTATACAATTAAAAAAGCAAAAGTACAAGTTATGGATAAATCATATATGAAATATATATATATATATGACACCTCCTATACTTAGTTTGAGGTATGTCCTTATATATCAAAGAGAGAGAAGCATCACTCGTACTGAGCATAGAGAGGGTGAAAAAGAATAAGAAATATAGACAATTGCCCCTATACTTATGGTTTAGATAACCTAAGTACAAAAGAGTCTGGTCATAAATTATGAATCAAATGAAGAAATGGGGGCATCAACCCCCTGACACTTAGGCTTTGGCTAGCCTAAGTACAAGAACGATAATTCACAAGAAATAAAATGAAGATTGAATAAACTCGGGTTGGTTTCCTCTCTTATACTTAGGTCCAAATTATCATAAGTATAGTGACACACACTTGCCATAGGGAAAACCAACCAGAATACATAGATATATTATAATAAAAGAATATGGTATAACAAAAGGAAATTAAAAAAAGTGAACAAAAAGAGTGATCTTGAAATGAGATGCAACTACTTTAGGATCTGCACAAAGTCTCTTGGGGCATTTACAAAGTAATTGTTCTATTGTTCTCAACTCAGGCTGGATGATCTTTAGGCTCAATAAATAACTTCAATATCTACCCATTCAAAATAAACAAATTCGTGCTTGATGACAACACTGAGATCTCAATATTTCCGTTCTCGTGCACCATTCTGACAATGTAAAGCCCTTCCCTTTTGTTCCCAATTTACATGGAAAAATCCTCAACCTGGCATTAAATAACCAACTCTTATATCCTAAATTGAAAGTCTTCGTATCAAAGTTTTGCTTCTATTTGGCATCCGAAACATTGAAATTTGATTTATTCATTGCCCACACAGATTTGTGCATAATCTCAATTAGAAAATGGCATGACTTCACAAAGACAAGACAAAACAAGGAAGTACCTAAAGGGATTTGGTTGTCAGGAAATGGACCCATAAAGTCAATACCCTAAGCATTAAATATTCACAGATAATACAACCTTCGTCGGTATTAAATCTTTGTGACCCAGGGTTCCTCCCAGTTTCTAACAGGCATGGCAACTCTGGGCAAAGGATTGGGCATCCTTCTATAGTTTGCCACCAAAAACCACTTTGAAGTATCTTTTATGTTGTATGCTTCTAGAGTGATGCCCTCGTGCCTCCAATGTATTAGGACATCAGATTATTCCTCTTGAGGAACACATCTCCTCCAAACATAATCCACTCACTCATGGAAGAGAGTCGAATCCTCCCAGTGGTTTTCAGAATAGAGTTGGTATCAAAATAGAGTTGTTCTGATACTTGGTATCAGAATAGAGTTGTTCAATGTGATCCTTGGGCCAACCTTGTTGAACATTCTTATAGGCAAGTAGGTTCACAACATCAACGTACCATGGGAGTAAAGCAATCGATAAGATTTCTATCTTCTAGATTCTCACGAATCTCAAGTCTAGACAGGTGATCGACAATAATATTTCTAACTCTAGGTTTATCTTTTATTTCCTCAAACTCCAGAGCAACAAAATCCATCTTATGAAACATGCATTTACATCTTTCTTCTCTATAATGTACATAACAACAGAGTGATCAATAAATACCATGACTTTAGATTTCAACTAATGTGATTAGAACATATCCAAAGAAAACATTGTCGAAATTATCACTTCTCAATGACCATATAATTCCTATGTGCTTCATCCATGGTCTTGCTAGTGTAGTGTGCAACAAACAATATGCCATCTCTCCCCTATCCCAATACGTCTCCGACAACAAAATCGAAGACAATCATCATGATCTTGAATGGGGGTAATCTATCGAGTGGATGTAGAACATGAGCTTGGGTAATTGTATCTTTCAAATAATTGAAAGCATGAAGACACTTATCATTCACAATCAAACTCGATGTCTTCGACTAAAAGTTCAATTAACGATTGCACAATTTTTAATAAATCTTTAATGAATTCTCGGTAGAAACCAACGTGCTCCAAGAAAGATCGTAATTGCTTAAGTGTTATAGATGGCTCAATTCTTGAAAAAGTTGTTTGTTTTTTTTCTGCAGATCTCATGTTGATTAAATTTCTATTAAATAGTAACTCTTTCCATGGACTTCTAATTTGCCGACATGGAACCTGGGAAGTCAAAGAAAGCCCAAACCTCTTAGGAACTCATGTTAGCATCGAGTCGTGTTCGTCTATATGCTAACCTTGTAGACATCATGACGACTCCATCTATTTTCTCCGAACCACCATCAACTCACTCACTTTCATTTTTGACACTTTTGTGATTTCTCAAATCTTAGGTTGCCATGACACCGACCCTACCCTAAATGACATTATTGAGCGCCTTGATCACGATGATGTTCGTGACGCCCATGCACCACATCATTGGCCTCCATAATCTCACCTCAATATCCATGTTTCCTCAACAGAGTCTTTTATTGGTGTTTCAGGAATAAGACAACCAACCTCACCCATGTCACCAGCGATATGTTCACCTTGGTTTTCAATTTCATCAAGTGTCGTCCTTTTAAATAGTGTCGTTACATGATTTCTATCTTGGCATGACCTATTGTACACCATCTTTCTCTATGTGTCTTCATCTCCTACATTCTAGCATACTTTTCTATGTCTATACCTCGAGACCTTGCTCGTGTCAAGAGGGTCAGACCGTTTGATATAGAAGGCAATGGTTTATCGTTGATTTCAAGGAACAACATCCCCTGCCTGCTACGCCTGGACCCAGACCTATCTTACCCACACATGCACCTCCTTTTAATGGCTTTTTCTGGCCTCCTTTTCGTCCCTCTCCATCTTTTCTTACTAGACACGGGAGTATGTGGACCATCAGCTTGGTCATGTGTTCAGTTTTCTCCACAGGACATGATTGATGTACATTATCTGGAGCTATATTAGAGTAAATAGATTGTGAATGCCATGATAAGCCATCATCAGAATATGGCTATGTAGGTGAATGACTGTGCTTACTTTGTGAATGTCCAATTGGTAATTCCTTACTCATCACACTACACCTCCTACCCAAGCTCCTCCTCCTACTCCTATTTAACCCCTACCTTGACCTTTCAACTCCCGATCCATCCTCCTCCCAAGGGAAGACGATTGTCCAACCATAACCTGAAGAGGAAGAAGAAGACAATGATGACGAGTCTGATGAGTTTGGCTCTCCTGAGTACACTACAATTCCGAGAGTCTCCGTCACAAATAAAGAGGGAATCCCTCTCATCTGGCATCTAGTGTGGATGATGATGATTTTAGTATCCTAGTGAATAAATATTTTCTTACTTTTTCTATCTTTCCTTTCACTTTTTCTTTCTTTCTATGTATTGGAACATTGTTTGTGTAACACCCATACCCCAAACATAGTCCACATCTAAAACTCACGAAGTATGGGTGTGGTTTATAAGTGGTGAAGATTACTACTTGACAACTTGGGGCTTAAGCATTTTGGGTGGCTGTCAACGGGTCCAATTGGGCATGAACCCAACAAGTTGTCAGGGTCAGTTTTCCTCGATAACAGACCGGCGACCTAAGCCCGGGACATTACAAATGGTATCAGAGCCATGTTCCCTCTGATAGTGGAAAGGGCTACCCGAGAGGTGGAGACACGCCCCTACAAAGAAATAGGAGGAAATGGCCACCCGGAGCGTGCAGCCACAACTGTCACTGGGAATAAGTGATGGGACATATCGCAACGAGGACGTTGCGAATATAAGTGGGGGAGGTTGTAACATCCCAACCCTAAACATAGTGCCATACCTAAAACTTACAAAGTGTGGGTGTGGTTTATAAGTGGTGGGGTTTACTACTTGACAACTTGGGCTTAAGCATTTTGGGTGGTTGTCAACGGATCCAATTGGGTCCGAACCCAACAAGTTGTCAGGACCAGTTTTCTTCGATAATGGACCGGGGACCTAAGCCCTTAACGTTACAGTTTGTCCTACAAACCTTTTGTATGAGTTCCATCAAGTTCTAATAAATTATGCATGCTTTTCAAAAGTTTATCTTGTCTATCTTTCTATTGATAACAAAAGGAGAGAAATAAATTGAAAGTTTGGTTAGTTATTGAATATTGGTTTACTTAGGAGAAAATAAAAAAATACTCCAAACGACATTCACACACCTCTTCTCGTGCATATTGAATATCGAGATGTTTTTCTTCCTTTTACATAGAGTTTCCCTTTCAGCACGCCACAGTAGATTTGAAATGTAAGGTCTGATTTCCTATAATATATTTTAATCTCGTATAAAAAAAACAAATCCAAGTAGGCATCATAAAATTACTTCTTCTATACCCTACCAATCCTCACTCTTTCTAGAAAAATCAATCAACAAATAATATACGTTGTTCTAAATTTAATAATGAAATATATAATAACAAATAATAATTTTTTAGTTATCTTAAGTCAAATTTGTTATAATAATAAAGCCCTTTGAGAAAGAAATAAAAGATATATAGCATGAGTTACAAAGAGGATCGCAAGAGATTTGAATAAAACCGGTTAAAGAAATAACATGGTCTGATGCTTCCATTGTTTTCATCCTAAAATAACCGAAGAATATCAAACATTTTATGGTATGAAAACTTTTTTAAAAGCAAACGACGGAATTCCTGAGACATATTCCTTTGGCATAGGGAGTTCAATAAAGTACATCGAATAGTAATGTCAATATGTGCCCTTCGCCTAAGGAAGAAGTCAGACGCCTTAAAAGTGGGGTTTTTCTAAAGGCAAAATGGTCCTCAAATCCAAAAACAAAAGTCAAAATCCTATACGTCCTATGAGAATTGCACATTTTTTTTGGAAAAATATTGGATAGCATGATTTAGTACCCGGTCTAAGAGTAATACGGCATCTCTACCGCATAAAAGATCAGGGTTCAAATCCCACTCTTGTAAGGATTGTGTTAGACATAAAAAAATAGCCGAATCTTTTAAAATGAATTTGAGTAAGAATCCATGTCGCCGACCACTACTTATAGTGGGAGAAGAGTGAGTACATTTTTCTTTTTTGAACGCTAAAATTATCAAGTTTTATTGAGAAGGATCGTCCCATATTATGCTATTTTTTAGAGGAACTATGATCATTTATAAGGATGTACTATATATCTATCTATCAATAACGCATTTCTATCGTTCCCACATGCCCTATTTATCCATTTCCTCATCTTATTAGATTTTATAGTCATATTTTGCCTTTTTTTTTGAAAGTCTTGGATTATCTCAATGAATCTCAGATCGGGATGCAAATAGTTGGATATAGATATAAGTATATGTGTTATCATATATGCACCCATCTTATGTTGTTAACAGGAACATCCATGCATATAGATTACAGTAATCATACGGATATCACAGATTAATATCATTAACGTCATATATTTCCAATCCATTATCCGATTACGAAATGCAAGTAGGAGCCAATTAGCCACACGAAGACAAACATATGGGCGAGATACAGGAAAAAGTAAGCAATAAACAAATTGTGGCAAACAAATGAATAAAAAGATCAGGTCAGAGATCACCGAAGCGTCCATGAAATGGACTGTCCTTAGAGAGGATTTCGCCCCCACAATACCGGTGCGAAGGGTACTGACGATCCGCTCCCAGGATACGACGGTTCACAGTCTTCGTCCGCGCACACCGACGAGACCGTCCTCGAAAGCACCTCCGAGAACTTGCACCCGAGAAGAAACAGAGTCGCAGGCGCGAGAGAGAGAGAGAACAAGAGGGACAGCGAGTTTTTCTTGCGAGTGAAGAAAGACGGCGTCGGGTGAGAGATATAAAAAGAGGAGCTCGCGTGCCCTAGCGCGCGGTCCTTTCGGTTTCCGAAAATACCCCTCAATGGGCTTGTCCTTTCTGATTCCAAAACCGCGGCTAAGTCGAGCCGTTTTTATAAAGTTTGATTCCCAATGTGATCAAAATCCAATTAATCTGCCTGATTAATTTAATCGATCAGCTAAATGAAACCCGCAGCAAAAGTATCGAGATCCGAGATCCGAATTGACTCTTCGGAGCCGGAGCCGGCTCTGGTTCCGGCAACTTTCACTTTAACAGGAACGAAGTGAATTACGTCTTGAACTTCAGACCTTAGTGTTAAAGTATACGGTAGAAATAACAAAGTATTGTTCTTTGTGCAATCTTCAGGATTGGTGCTCTTAAAGGCCATGCACCCTTATCCTGTTTCATGAGTGTATTCAGGAAAGACCCTCTTTCTTTAACCGCGGCCCACAGAAACACTCACATAGGTGGCGTTCTCCAAAAACATCCTACCCAAAGGCTTGAACCCATTCAGAGCCTACGCTCTTCCTAAACCTGCAGCTTAAACGGAACTCAGGCTTCCAGGGATAAGACACTCATGCTTACGCATAAAAATTAGAGTGTCAACCAGTTCTCCAAACAGCTTGTTATTACCACATTGAACCTACTTTCTAATATCTCCACTCAGATAGATTGGGTTGCTACTGCTGAGGAACTCCCAATGGGTCTCAGTCACATCCGAAGCCTAGAGTTTAGGACTAAAGATCTATCAAATCCCTTAGTCAACGAATCTGCTGTGTTGTCTTTGGATCCAACAAAATCCACAGCCAACACTCCTCGAGACACCTAATCCCTTAACGTTTTAAGTCTGATTTGTATGTGTCTCCTTGTTTTCTGATTGAACTCTGAACTCTTGATCTTGGCAATCGTGGTCATATTATCACAATGTACCGAGATCGCAGGAACAGGCTGACCTACCATGGGAATTTCAGACAGAAGTTCCCTAAACCATTCAGCCTCAATTCCAGTGGTGTCCAAAGCACACAGCTCGGCCTCAAATGTGGATCGAGCTAGAATGGTCTGCTTCACAGACCTCGAGGAGACTGCACTGCCTCCAAGGGTAAATACATACCCTGTAACACCATTACTCCCAGACTCCTCTATTTTCCCTATCCAGCTTGCATCATTGTATCCTTCTAGTACAGAAGGATGTCTACCATAATGCAAACTAAGGAAAATAGTTCCCTTCCTCGATCCAGAGCCTCCCAGTGAGTACGGTCAGGACAACTAGTGCATCTACTCAGCTTTACAACAGAGAATGAAATATCAGGTCTCGTGCAATTTACAAGATACATTAAACTTCCTATCACTTGTGAATACCTTAGTTGAGCTACAGGTACTCCGCTTTTATTCTTAAACAGTGTTTTGGATGAATCAAAAGGAATGCTTACAACTTTGCAAACTTTATATCCAAATTTCTCAAGTACCTTCTCAACATAGTGAGATTGAGAAACTACAATCCCATCAACTGACCTTGTCAGTTTGAGACCCAAGATCACATCAGCAACACCCATGTCCTTCATCTCAAACTTGCTACTTAAGAATGCCTTAGTCTCATTAATAATCCTCATATGTGATCCGAACAACAATATGTCATCAACATATAGGCACAAGACAATACATTCATCACCTTTCACCTTGGAATAAACACACTTATAGGATTCATGTACCTTAAAGCCACATGATAAAATATTCTTGTCAAATTTTTCATGCCACTGCTTTGGTGCTTGTTTCAATCCGTAAAGGGATTTGACAAGCTTGCAAACCTTTCCCTCATTCCCAGGAGTCACAAGCCCGTCAGGTTGATCCATATAGATCTCTTCCTCAAGATCGCCATGCAGGAAGGCGGTCTTTACATCCATCTGGTGGATAGAAAGATCATATACAGATGCCAATGCTATGAGCATCCGGATTGTGGTCATCCTAGTCACAGGGGAATAGGTATCAAAATAATCGTACCTTCCTTTTGCCTAAAGCCCTTGGCAACTAATCTGGCTTTATACTTTTCAATTGATCCGTCAGGTCTAAGCTTTCTCTTAAACACCCACTTGCACCCAATGGTAGAGCACCCTTTGGGTAATCAACCAACTCCCAAGTTCCATTAGCCATAATAGAATCCATCTCAGATTTGATGGCTTCCTTCCATTGTTTTGCTTCAGATGAAGCCATAGCCTCCTTGTAACTTGGTGGATCACCCTCGATCTGGTAGACAACAAAGTCGCTACCCAAATCCTTGGCTATCCGAGGTCTTTTACTCCTCGTTGGCTCAATCTCTTCAAAAAGATCATTGGTTTCGGGTTGAGTCTCAACCCCCACATCCGTTATCCTTTCCACTTGATCTAGAATAGATCCTGATGTAGAGGTGCCCTCAATGGTCAGATTCTAAGGAATCCCGGTCTTCAATGGGAAGACATCCTCAAAGAAGGTAGCATCACGGAGTTCAACAATAGTGTTGACATCTATGCCCGGTATCTCGGACCGAATTACCAAGAACCTATATGCATAGCTATTTTCAAAGTAACCTAAGAAGACCGCATCAATAGTTTTAGGACCAAGTTTCTTTCTCTTGTGTTCCGGGATTAAAACCTTAGCGAGACAGCCCCACACTTTGAGATATCTTAAACTCAGTTTCCTATTTTTCCAAAGTTCAGAGGGACACTTTTCCATATGTCTTGGAGGAACCCTATTCAGAATATGGCAAGCCGTATTCAAGGCTTCTCCCACTGATCATGTCAGTTAAGGTTCTATTTTTCCGTTCTGTTATCCCATTTGATTGCGGTGAATATGAGGCTGTAACTTCATGAACTATGCCAAACGATTTGCATTGTTTATCAAATAACTTAGAGGTATATTCACCTCCTCTATCTGACCTAAGGCGTTTAAGCACTTTTTCTGTTTGTGTCTCAGTCTCATTCTTAAATATAAGAAATTTCTCTAAGGCTTCATCTTTGGTTTTCATTAGATATACATAGCAGTATCTACTGCCATCATCTATAAAGGTGATAAAATATTTCTTATTGTCTCGGTTCAACACACCATTAAACTCACAGATATCCGTGTGCACTAGATCCAAGATCTCACTATCTCTAGAGACAGACTGAAAAGACTTCCTAGGTGTCTTAGCTTGTACACAGATTTCACATTTTTGAGTTTTATCAATGGTGTGTTTAGGGATCAACTCTAAATTCAACATCATTTTAATTGAATTTAAGTTTACATGTCCCAATCTACCATACCACATATCACAAGATTCTAAGTTATTCACAACATGAGACACAGAACTAGAACATTCAGAATTCAAAACATTCAATTCGTTAATGTTTACTGAATCACATCTACTTCTAAATAACAAATCAAAGTCTGCAAAACAGTTTTTTCCATAAAAAAAATACCATGTCTCAGAATGACAACTTTATTACATTTAAAGTTTAACTCAAAACCATTTCTAACTAAGATAGAGTCAGATAAAACATTCTTCTTAATGTCAGGAACATGCAGCACCATGTGCAACGTCCAGACACGTCCAGAGGAGAACCTCAAGTTGACTTGTTCCGACCCTAGCACCCTGGTTGTAGAATCGTTCCCCATCTTCACAGTCCCACCACTGCAGCTCTGATAAGAAAAAAACAAAGTTCTGTCGGAACAGATATTTACATTGGCTCTCGTATCCACGAGCCACTCAATTGGATCAGGGATATGGTATAGTACAGGTTTTACAGAAACATACCCTCGCTAGCCCCCGAGTCCCATAGTGATCATGTTCACTTGTGGACTCCCATCTGCAGCCTTAGGTTGAGCCTTCAAGGACGGACAGTCCTTTTTCCAATGGCCAACCTGATTACAGTGCCAGCAAGGTTTATTCTTTGCCTTTTTCTGGATCTTGCCCTTTGATTTCATTTTATTGTTATTAGGACCCTTTTCCTTCATATCTTTTCCCTTAGAGGTCATGAAATTTACCTTAGCCTGAATATCGACAGGAAGCATAGATTTTTGTTTCATGTGATCCTCCTTTATGGCAATTGCCCCGTCAAGTCATCCATAGAGATTTTCCCCTTCCTGTGTTTCAGGGTCATGCCGAAGTCTTCCCATGACTTGAGAAATTTTTCTATGATGCACATGACTTGAAACTTCTCTGGAAGTTTCATTTCGGCATCTTCTAAACCATGAAGCAGGAGTAAAAACTCGTGTTCCTGTTCAGAAACTGACTTCCTTTCGGCCATGGAAAACTTCAAAAACTTGGCCATGGAGTATTACTCAATACAGAGATCTTCGGTATTATACTTCCGATCCAAGTCTTCTCATAGCCCCTTCGTAGCCTGTGTGGACAAACAATATACGTCAAACAACGTGTTGGACAGAGCCAACAAGATGCAACCATGACATATACGGTCGTGTTCCTTCCACGCAGATTGCGCCTTATGGTTATCGGGTGAGGGGTTTTCCATTCCACCGTAGGACAGTCGGTTTCAAGTATCGAGATTAATCCTATGGTGGTTAACCAGATCTTCATGCGTTGTTGCCAACGCTTAAAGTTCTGACCACCAAATTTTTCAGGCATACCGGTCATGTCAACCCTCGATTTAAACGTGGTTTCTGACATTATTTTATAATTGGTTCCAGAAATCCTCTCTAAGATTGTTGTTAACAGGAACATCCATGCATATAGATTACAGTAATCATATGGATTACAATGAACAGAAATAAACGTATCACAGATTAATATCATTAACGTCATATATTTCCAATCCATTATCCGATTACGAAATGCAAGTAGGAACCAATTAACCACACGGAAACAAACATATGGGCGAGATCCAGGAAAAGGTAAGTAATAAACAAATTGCGGCAAACAAATGAATAAAAAGATCAGGTCAGAGATCACCAAAGCGTACATGAAATGGACTGTCCTTAGAGAGGATTTCGCCCCCACAATACCGGTGCGAAGGGTACTGGCGATCCGCTCCCAGGATACGATGGTTTCCGGTCTTCGTCCGCACACACCGACGAGACCGTGCTCGAAAGTACCTCCAACAACTTGCAGCCGAGAAGAAACAGAGTCGCAGGCACGAAAGAAAGAGAGAACAAGAGGGACGGCGAGTTTTTCTTGCGAGTGAAGAAAGACAGCGTCGGATGAGGGATATAAAAAGAGGAGCTCGCATGCCCTAGTACGCAATTCTTTCGATTTCCGAAAATGCCCCTCAACGGGCGTTTCCTTTCGGATTCCAAAACCGCGGGTAAGTCGAGCCATTTGGATCAAGTCCGATTCCCAATGTGACGGAGACGGAGACGGAGACGGAACCGAGCGCGCGCGCGCGTGTGTGGTCCTCCATTCCTCCTCTCTACTATTGCTACAAGAGCTTGGGGGTGGGGACTCATTTCTAAGTCCACCAAAAGTTTAGATCTCTAAGGTATGGTACTAAACTTCGATCCAAACTCAACCATGTTTCAAATTTGAGAATTCCCAACTTTCCCTCCAAACCATTTGGTTTCCCAATTGAAAATAAATTAATTCCAATTGCAATTACATAGATTTTCCAATTAAAACCTAAATATAATTTTTAATACAACATCTTAAAATACTAATGCGAATGCAGGCACATATATAAAAAGAATAGAGACAATAGTGGAAATACTCTATATATTAGCGTAAATTTACATTCTTGCATAAGATATAAGATACATTAAATGTATATATTTAATAATAATTATAATATCAAATATAGAGAAATAATATTGTTTAAAATCATGTTATATATAACTAAAAATAAGTCTACAATCGTACTTATACATGAAAAGATATGTTAGTATTAGGGGTATAATCAGTTACGGATATATCCGTATCTGATCTGTCATATGTAGATTTTGACATCCGTATTTGTATTCATTTTAAAATGGATACGGATATGATATCGTTTTAATATTCGCAAATATATGTATCAATATTCGTATATTCATTTTTTTAATAAGTAATATGTGTATTAACTATAAGAAAGAGTTACAATCGGAAGTAAAGCGCAAAAACCTCCAACTAGAAAATCACTGACCAGGGGGATTTCTTGTCTCTCGGGAAACAGAAACGAGGGCAAGGATTACATTCCCGACAGGAGTGTTGATTGTACAATCAGGTTCACTAGTATATATGTTTTTGTATATAAATATAGTCATAGATTTATTTTTAACCTTATATAACATAATTCTATATCTTTTTTATCATATTGATATAATTTTTATGATACGAACACATTTAGTAAATTTACATCATGTGTTTCCATCCAGTTCATATATATTTAAGTCGATTCCATAGAGTGTTTATAACATTTCTTGTATGCGATCAGTATCTGTTTTACATCCCTATCCGTTTCTTAAGGATATGTTAAGATAGTTTTAATATCTGTATCCACATCCCTGTTCGTATTCAAAAATGGATAAGGATTTGGTAATACCTATATCTGTATCCCTATCTCTATACATCCATTTGCATACCTAGTTAGTATACATTTAAAATGAACACAAGGGTCGAAATACGTATAAAAGGAATACATCGGTAAATCAAATAGGGATGTAAAGTCCACATCCATTTTGAAACACTAATACGAATGCAGGTACAAATACAAATCTGATAAGGATAATAACAGAAATACTCTGTGTATGAGCGTAAATTTACATTCTTGCACAATATATAAATATATTTTAAAATGTAAACACTTAATAGAAATTTGTTGAAAATTATGTTATATGTAGTTAAAAATAAATCTACAAATATTTATGAATAATAAATAGACATCTATGCTAGTATCCATGTAAAATGGATAAAAAGGTCAGAATATATATATATATATACACACACACACATTGATAGATGTGATACGGATATATCCATATCTGGTTGCATCCCAACTCTGAGGGCATGTTTGGTTAGTGGGATGGGGTGGGTTGGGGTATCCACTTGTGAATAGTAGGTGTTTGGATAGTTATGAGGGTTGAAAGAGGGTTGGAATAAGGAATGTGATGTGATATGACCTTGATTTGTGATAGATTTCCAACCCAGGGTTTGAGGGGGATACACCGGGGTACACTGGGGTACCCAGAAACCAAACGGACCCTGAGGGATCTCTTGTCGCAAGGCCATCAACTCTTAAACAAGTCTCCTATTAAAAAGGGATAGTTATCCCAGTCTCAAAAGGTACATACGTGGTACCTTTATCATGATTGTAATGAAAATCAGTGGTTTATTAGAAAGAAGAAAGAACAACGAGATAAACAGTGGGTCCAAATGATTAAATTAGTGGAGAAACCAAACAGGTCTTAACATAGTACTTTCTTTTTGTCCAACCAACCAAACATGTATTTCTTCCCAAAACTTTCTTTCCTTCCACTAACCCATCATATTCTTTATTTATTTTAGACCCCTCTCCACCTTCAAAACTTTCTAGAACGAAAGTCGCCACTTTGACCCCACTCTCTCTCTCTATATATCTCTATATATATATATCCCGGTCCTTACAGAAAAAGACCGAACCCCCCCTTCCCACCTCCCTCGTCAGACACTCCTCCCGGTTCCAGTCACCGCCAGACCGGTGCCCACACCGCGCGGGGGGGATGGGGAACTTCTTCGGGGCGAAGAGGACGGCCGTGAAGGTGATGAAGGTGGACGGCACCACGCTAAAGTTCAAGGCACCGGTGACCGCCCGCGAGGCCCTGGACGGGTACCCGGGCCTCGTGATCATGGACGCGGAGGACGTCAAGCGCATCGGAGCCCGGTCATCGCCCCTCGATCCCTCGCAGCCCCTCAAGCCCAAGAAGCTCTACTTCCTTGTCGAGCTCCCGAAGCCTCCTCCGGTCGACCGCTCTTATCCACGGTTAGTGTTATCCCCAGTAATACCTATGCCTTTGGATTGGGTTGTGCTTATCCGATATGTTTCATTTGTTTATTTCTGATATTTACCATATGTTTTATGTGTAAAAATATTGCCTTCGTTGAAGAATTCGAAGATATAGTTCGTTTCACCTCTTAAATCACACGCTCTTTAATATCTTTATCTTTCTATATCAATTTTTTTAGGTAAAAAAATCTTTCAGGTTTCGAAATTGCCTTTTGTTTTGACTCCATACAATTCTTGACCAACAACCAAATCATCTGTTGATACTTTATCTGCATTCTTTTACTGTTTTACAATAATTACGGACATGGATATCACTTTCAAATTCAGAAATATATGCAATATATAAATATAATTACTGAGTTCATATACAATTGTCTGTATGTAACAATGTTCTATGCCTTCATTCATCGTATTTGATTTAATTATTATGAATTTATATTCATTTAACATATTTATTTTAACCTAATTTAAAGAATATTACTGCTAATATTTGTAGGCAATTGGTCTCTATTTCATATCCTTTTTAATTTTTAAAAATATAACAACTCATTTTTATGGGGAAAAATGGGGCTGCCTCTAAGAGGTATCTAACTCCTCCATCTCATTTTCTTCATTTTTTATTTTTTTTAAATTTTTCCGTGAATATTTATCATTATATCCCTATATTATGTCATTCAAATTTCGTGTGAAACATGGACTCCTATTACCTCCATTAAGACAGTCATTTTTTAACGGTTACATGATTTTTTAAATCGATCACGTCTGGATGAAGGTCGTAGGAGTCTCGATTTTATATGAAATTTAAGTGACATAATATAGGGATATAGTAATGAATTTACACGATTTTTATTTTTAAAAAAATGTACGAAAAATAGGACGAGGGAGCTAGCTAAGGGGCATATACATTTTACCCTTTTTTTATAATGATTAACATCGAAATATCTAAATCCGGATTTATACTTTGAATGTAGAAGATGTGATAACACTTGTTTTCGTATCTATATTTGATCATCTTTGGTATCCTTACATTGTCTAATGGTTTGATCGGATGAAGTATTAGCCCTTGTGGCCGTAGATGTTAAAAGGAAACAATAATATTGTAATAAACAATGATGTGAAAATGACCTGTAATAAATGATTATAACATAATAAATAGAGGAAACACATGTTGGGAGTTAATGATAAATAGATATTTGATATGACACAAATCCGTATTTGATGTGACACATATTGAATGATAAATGATGGAGGATAATAAGGAAATAAAATAGTCAATAGTATTAATCTTTGATCTCTAGTATAAATGTATAGCCTTTCAAGTAGAAAGTTAATCTTTGAGTTGTTAATTGGCTACAAAACAAACATGATTTAGGGATTTAAATCACTTCATAGACTTTAAAAATAAATGCGACCCCTCTTTAATACATAGTAACATAAAAGATTTGGAATTTGATGCAATAGATTGTTCTAAAAAAATTGCAAATATGTGATATACATGTTAAATTCTACCGATATACTTGTCTTGTAACATAGAATATCTTTCATTTAACAAAAATTACACAAAAGTTCTTAAATTGTAGACCCCATTTTAATGTCCTACTTGAACTTCAAAAGATAACAATGTAATACATGATCTTTCATATTTGGCTTTATGTGATTTTGAGTTGTTGTGATTTATGATCAGAATGACAAAATGATCTACTAAATTTTAATAGTCAAGGATCATGTTAAGACAAATTTTAAAGATCGACTACTACATTGTTACCTTTTGAAGTTCATGTACGACAATAAAATCGAGTATATAGTTCCGGAACTTTGTGTAATTTTCTCTTCATTTAAAAAGACCAATTCAAAACTCACCAATATCTTTTACTAAAAAAATCCTAATAAGGATCCTTGAAATGTCCTCGGAGTTGATCTTATTCTTAGCTTGTCTATTAAGTTTTTATGTAACCCAAAAATAGTCAATACTAACCCTTTTATAAAGTATATTCGAAATTTTATTTTCTTATCTAGTTGCTTGTATTTAACTGGTTTAACTTATTTCAATGGCGAACTATGTTTTAGCGGCGAGCGAAGGGTGCAGTCAGGAGTGAACATGACAGCGAAAGATCGGTTAGAGACCCTCATGCTCAAGAGAAGGGCAGAGTCTGACATCACATCCTTGGTCAGCAGGGTGCCTGCTGAGGAGGGTGCAACCTCGACCGAAGGTGGTATGAGGGTGAGGATGAGATTACCCAAGTCTCAGCTAGCAAAGCTAGTCGATCAAAGTGGCAATTCCAGTGAGACTGCAGAGAAGATCATGGAGCTTTTCCTCAAGAAGAATGGGGGTGCAACGCCTAACCCTAGAGGCACGGAGGAGATGGTGACGAGAAGCGAGGAACTTGTTTCTTTGAAAAAAGAGGTATATATTTCTTCTTCTTCTTCTTCACCTCGAACTTTTTTTATTTTTCACACTAATTTTTGACCATTTTTAAATGAAGATAAAGGTCATTCATCCTGACATAAAAGGACTTCATTTATATTAAGTACATCTTAAAATGAAGCAGTCGCATCATAGTTACATTGTGAGTTAGATCTTTGCAATTACACCACAACTTATGCAATCTTACTCCATTTATGCATTGTGGTATCCAAGCTAGTAAGATAATAGCAGTTGCAGTGTAATTTACAAGGATCGTGGTGTAACGATGAAGATAACGAGAATACTTAAAAATTTTCTTTTGTTATGTCTCTCTATTCATATGTATGAAGCATATAAATACGGATTCAGTAAACATGATATATAATTTATGTGTAGAAATCCCAACCAGTCCAACATAACAATTTTCTACTTTCTTTTAGGTCATAGATCTTTGTAAAATAATGATAGGAGTGCGATGACTACGTTAGCATTTTGGAAGCATCCACCTCCTAAGTTTTTGTCTGTGTTCTTTCTTCTTTTCGTGGGTCCCTAACACTGGAATTTTCTTCCTATGAATTTTCTTCCATGTGGTTTGAATAAACTATTGCCTCTAAATAAAAATAAAATAATCCCCAAATATGACCGTGAGAAAGAAAAAAAAAGCATCATATTATCCTTTGCTTCAACGGCAACTCTTTGGTTGCATATATCTATTTTCTATCTTCAAAGGACGTTCTTACCTAAAGTACATGTAATAAGAAACACGTGTGCCATTTGTCTTCATTTTCCTTTCAAATTTCCTGCCAAGGATGTTCAAATTTGACAATTAGATTGTTTACATGTTTTTATGGTTCTATAATGTACGCCAGTGAATTTTATTAATATTGGTATTAATTGAAAATGAAGTGCACTTAATTAATCACATGTCTCCCTTTAAGTGTCGTCTACGGATATTAAACTTATGGTGATATCATGTTCTATTAACTATATTTGGCACGTGAATATATTAATTACCCTATTTCCAATAGCTCTTTTTGCCTGATCTGAACACGGGCGATTATAACTATTAAAACATGTTCTTTTGGAGAATAACTACACCGTCCGTTGCGGTTACCAAGACTACGGTTATTCTTTTCTACATCTCACACTACAACAAATTTGAACTATAGTGATGGTTTTTCAAAATCCATCACTAAATTAGTCGTTATTAAATATATAATGACGATATTATTCGTTACAAAATGGGTTTTCATACTCAAAATTAGTAACGAATATCATTTGTTGTTATATCATTAGTATTGGTCCATATAGCAACGCTTATCCGTTGATATTTTTCAAAGTATCAACTAATCGTTGCTATTTTTTAATTCAAAATTTAGCGACGATTAATTAGAAGTTTCAAAAATAGCAACGGATAAGTATCCCTATGTGGATTGTTGTTAATGATATAACGACATATATGATATTCGTCGCTAATTTTGAGTATGAAAAATTATTTCACAATAAATAATATCATCGTTATATATTTAACAGCGGCTAATTTAGTGACGGAATTTGAAAAAACCATCACTATAGCTCAATTTTTTTAATGTCATTATTTCATCTTATTCCACCTTTATTCCTATATTTATTTCACCTTACCTATTCTTATTCCACATTATTCTCCTTATTCCCATCTTTTCAACTGAACATATAATAAACCCTTATTCTTCTTATTCCTCATCCATATTCTTGTTTATTCCCTAAAAGGGGGCATTCGGTTTGTTACTAAGCAGGAATAAGGATGGGGAATAATGAGAATAAGGATTTATTCTCTGTTCAGCTGGAAAGATAAGAATGAGGAAAATAATGTGGAATAAGAGTAGGTACGGTGGAATAAAGATATGAATAACGGTGGAATAAGATGAAATAATATGATGTGGATAAGAATAGCCATATTCTTGATAACCATGCCAAACGGAAAATCGAACCCTTATTCCAATGCTTATACTCCAAACAAACAAGACGTAAGTATATGTAATCCTGAAATATAATTATACAAGTCCATTACACCATCCTTTCACTGCAAAGTGCTGCCTACTCCAAGATAAAAAGGATTGATGATCCGTGGAACGATAAGTATTTATGAATACATAAATAATGGTCACCTTGAGCTCTCTACTTCAAGATCTCATTTCCATTATTATCATGTACTTGCAGAGAAGGATGCGGTTTGCACAAGAGCCGGAGATCATCGGCTAGATATAGATGCTGTGTACTCTCTCTCTCTCTCTCCATCTATATATAGAGAGAGAGGAATTGGGGAGTAGGAGAAATATGAATCGATATATAATGAGTAGAACTTAGCCTCTGCCAACCTTGTCAGATATATGTTTATTCCTTCTCTGTGATATATCTTTGTCAGATATATGTTTATTCCTTCTGTGATATTTCTTTGTATGTTGTAGATCATGAGAAGTTTCTTTCTTCCTTCGAATTTTCAGCAGATATAGCGAACAGTGTGATAATCAAAATTATTTATATCATTATTTATATCACAAGTGGTAGACGAGAAGATTGACGTCTGGCCAACCATGAATGAAGCAAAGTGTACTCATTCCAACCATTTTAAATTTACAATTCTCCAACAGCCAACTAACCCATTAACATGATTTCAACAGCCACCGATCACAATCGTTTTATCTCTTACCAAGTTCGTATCCTGCAACTCTCTCCCTTTAAAATAAGATAAAAACAACAGCTTATGTCTATAGTATCTTAACAATTCATCTCACGTCAATGTCATGCATGTCAGATTTTAGCATATAATTTCTTCGCCATGAGATTTTAAAAAGCATATGAAATAATGGAAGGGACGACAACAATGACAGTTAGAAAGAAGCAAAGATGAAAAAGGGGAGGAGTAACAAAGTTTTTTTGCATAAAAAAATGTATTAAAAAGTCACAGAAACAAAGTTGTTCAGAAAGTTTTAGCAAAAGCAAAGATAATCCTGAGACCAAAAGTTACTTGAACAAAAGGACTTGGCTAAAAGAAACCGAGATAAAAAAACTGAACAAAAAAATTTCTATCCTTGACACGTATGGTTGTATGGCAAAATAACCCACCAAAAATTTTTTTTTACCGATAATCTCATTTTCACTCATCACATCCTATGTTGTTGATAAGCTATTACAGAGAGATTGATGGGAGACGGAGAACAAGCTGCGACGTCAATCCTTTTTGGATAGCAAATCTAATTCTTCTAAATACAACATCTATTTCTCCAAAATCATGTTGAAATATCTACGGTCTCTGCCCTCGTCAAGTATCTTTGATTTTTTTTCGAGTTTCGCTTTGAAAATTCGAGGAAAAAACTGTTTCTCCAAAATCTTTAAATTGATTGATCGTATACACGAGATGACCATACAAAAAGTCTTGGATTGGATTAAATTGCTTGTCTTGGAACGTAAAGGGAATGGGAGATAGACTAAAATGGGGAAGACTTGAAAATCTAAGATGAATGGGAGATAGATTAAAATGGGAAAGACTTGAAAATCTAAGGGAAATGGGAGATAGATTAAAATGGGAAAGGTTTGAAAATCTAAGGCCATCTTCGATTTAGAACAAGCATTGGAATAAGTGTCAATTCCCCCATCCAGTGTGGTTCTGTAACGTCCCGGGCTTAGGTCGGGGGACCATTATCAAGGAAAACTGACTCTAACAACTTGTTGGTTCGAGTCCAATTGGACCCGTCGACAACCACCTAAAATGTTTAAGCACAAGATATCAAGAAGTAATCCCCACCACTTATAAACCACACCCACACCTCGTGAGTATTAGATGTGGCATTATTTTGGGGGTATGGGTGTTACAATTCTCATCTGCATCTCATTATTTCACTTTACTCCACTCTTATTCATATCTTTATTTCACCTTACCTGCTTTTATTCTACATTATTCTCCTTCTTCCTAACTTTCCAGATGAATAGAGAATAGACTCTTATTCGTCATATTCCTCATCCTTGTTCTTGTTTATTCTCTAACCAAAACAAGGATACGAGCTATCAATAGATATCCATACTTGGGCAATTGGGTACACTTTGGTTGGCATTCAAACCAAAATATAAGATGGGACAAAGAGATTTTTGAGGTCATAGATGGTAAATATCTTTGGATAGACACGCAATCAGGATTATTCATGTCTATGGTCCTCCCCCATGGGCTAGGTTAGATAGAATACGCAATCAGAATCCCTTATGATTGAATTTCAATAGGACAAATGTTCGATATTATGGATAAATGAAAGGGGCTAGGTGGACTTCATAAATAAGGAACCTCATATAACTTGGTCGAGATCCAGTGACCACAATTCATGGGCTAGGTTCAGTGTCGTTCCTGATATTTTATAGGCCTTAAGAAAAAGAAAAAAAAAAGAGACCCTTACAAAAATTTTAGTAAGAGCAAATTGTCCCGATTGTGTTATTATTATCAAGTACAAAATGAAAGATTCTATTTTTCAGAAACAATCAACCATTATATAATCTCATTAAATTTATAATTTTAGCATTGAGTTATTCACCGAAAATTCAAATTTATTAGGACCCATTTTTTGCTGAATTGTTTCATCGAAAACTCGATTCTATAAGGACCCACCAAGACATACTATATTATTCCTAAAAAAATTAGATCACACGTAAAGCTCAGCCTCTAAAGTTAACGGGCCATGTACAATTGCACTTCCAAAACTATGCTCAGAGCCGGCCCTGACTAGGTTAGATAGAATAATGACAAATCTCGAAATAAGGGACCTCTACCAATTAACTATAGCGAAGACTCTAGTCAGGACTTTCTTGAATTACAACCCTCAAACTCTATCGTGTGGAAGTGGGGTCTAAAATGGGTTCCTTATTCCGAATAGAGTCAATGTGGCTCATTCATTCAAGAGATGGATGGAGACATTTTGAGGAATTGTGGTCCTGGCTGATGACCATTTCCACCGTTAGGAAAAAATAAAGAGATTAGAAAAAGATAGGGTTTTTATCAGTTGTGCCCCTCCGAGATATCGCAATATCAGTTATGCCCCTATCTTTTTGGTAATATCAGTTGCGCCCCCGACTTCTTGCCAATATTTCATTTGTGCCCCTCAGAGGGGCATAACTGATAAAAGATTATTATCAGTTATGCCCCTCTGAGGGGCACAAGTGAAATATTGGCAAGAAGTCGGGGGTACAACTGATATTACCAAAAAGATAGGGGCATAACTGATATTGCGATATCTCGGAGGGGCACAACTGATAAAATCCCAAAAAGATATTAAGGAATGGTGTATGAACCACTCGCCTGAATTGCAAAAAGAAATCATCAAACGTAGTTATCAAGTAGATAATATTCGAACAGGAGACAAGCTGGTAACAAGCTGCACCGTTACTCCTTTTTTAAAATGCCACAACGTGTCAAATTGAGATGTACTCAATAGAGAAGGTTGTTAATACTCTAAGATGATCGCTATCATCCAATCTCTCCGAGCAGTCTCTGTAACGTCTCAGGCTTAGGTCTCCGGTCCGTTATCGAGGAAAACTGGCCATGACAACTTATTGGGTTCGGGCCCAATTGAACCCGTTGACAACCACCCAAAATGCTTAAGCCCAAGTTATCAAGTAGTAATCCTCACAATTTATAATTACACCCACACTTCGTGGGTTTTAATTATGACAATATGTTTGGGGTTGACGTATTACAGACTCTCAGTTGGATCAAGGCTCTCCTATATACAACAAGAGCGGTTTTCAAGTTGAATGGATCTTTGGTGGGATTTATTAGACCATAGTGGGGTCAGCTAAGGAGATCTGACACCTTCTCTTCACAATCTCTCCATGCTATGTCTATTTTGGATTAAATGCTAGCCAAACTATCCCAACAGGGTCACATAAAGGGTTTTATGGGGGAAGAAATGGAAGCAGAGATCACAAGTGTCCAATTTGAAGATGATCTCATCATCTTCAAGGAATGTCAAGAAGAATCTTAAGGAAAATAGTAGCGACACTCAATCTATTCTTCAAACTATCTAGGCTTCAGATGAATCGTAATAAATCGGAGTTCTACGCTTTAAAGCCAGAGCAATCCGAGGTAGCCGAAGTCGAAACTTCCCGATATCTTATCTATGTTTTCCCTTAACAGTGAAAAACCTCTCAGTCGAAGATTGGATTCCTCTACTGCACAAGTTTACATACAAACAACGAAAATGGAAAGAAAAATCCCCATCACTAACAACAAGGATATGCCTTCTGAACTCTTCACTTGCACTGATCGCAACTCATATGATGTCTTGCTTAAAAATCTATATAGGTATTCAAAAAATCGATAAGATTAAAAGGAAATTCCTCTAGTGCAGAAGCACCCATTCAAAGGAAGTGGGGAAGGTTGCTTGGGGCAAAGTTACGAGATCGAAAGAAAATGATGGTTGGGATATCTTGGAGCTTAAAGCTTTCAATGAAGCCCTCCTCTCAAACTAAGCCATACACATCATGGAAAACAAAAAAAAACTGTGGATTTCGAATTTGATAATACATTTAGCCACCTCAAACAAAAGATATTTTTCTCCGGTATGGAAAGCGATTGGAAAAGGATTTGACAAACTGCAGACGATGTTATAAAAAATATCAAATCAGGGGGTTGATCCTCCTTATGGTCGGATTCTTTAAATGAAGCTCCATCATTAAAATTAAAATTTCCGTTCTTCTGGCCTTCTATCAAGAAGAAATTAAAAGCCATTTGTGGACTCCTCTACTAAAACATTCCAGTAAACGTTACTGATGTGGCAAAAGAGGTGGCATTCATTTGTCAAGTGATATTGGGTTTTGATGCAAAGTCATTCTTAACAAAGTAACCTACAAAACAAGGGAAAAACTAGCTGAAAACTTCTGAAATGCTATCCCAATCATTTTGATATGCTATATGGTGTTGGTCTCTTTTCATTTCAGATATCACCTCGCTAAACAAGAAAGTAGAGAGCTCGCCGATCTCGCTAAGGTCTGCGTCACCACGGGTTGTTTAAAGAAACTCGGGTTAGAGAGCAAGAATCCATGAAGTCAATTTGGCCAACTTGATCAGTGCGATAGGGAATAGATATGGCATTTTGAGAGGAGTAGAAATTGATAGTAAGCATGCCCTTTTTGTCTAAACTATGCTAATAATCTTTATTACATCATGCATGTGCGGTTTGGTAATTTTTTGGCATGTATTAAACTAAATTTTACTTGTTTGGTTTCATGAACTTTGATCTTTTCAAGAAAATGATGGGTTCTCTAATAATATATACAATTCACAAAAAAACTTAAAAAAAGAGATAATTACACCCATAACTCTGAGTAATTTCGCAATAACATTCATAACCCTACATAATCGCGAATTACATGAGAAACCCTGAGTAATGCTTAACTCTTACATGACATAACCATGTGTCATGTTCCGTTTGGGATGGGCGTTATGTTTGACGGTTTCCGTTAAAAAAATACAATACTACCTTAATATCCATTCTTATTTACAAAATATGCCATTCTTCTCCTCTCCCCCTACATCCTCCTCCAGGCCATGCATCCCACCGAGCAAGCCCTCCGCCCCCCTCCCCCCACCATCGAGCGAGCTTCTGCTCCGCCAGCTCGAAACCCCCGCCCCCCCCCCCCCCCTCTCGTCGATGCCGGCTGCCAGCAACCCCCTGCCCACCATCGTTCCCCCGTCCCTCTCCGCGAGCTCCTGCTCCCCCCCCCCCCCCCCCCGACTTCGAGCTGTCCTCGAAGGACCCTCCCCACCGACTCCTCAAACCCCCCCCCCAAGCTTTGCGTCAAACCCACGAGCTCCTCGACTGCACCCACACGTCGATTCCCCTGATCGAAAGCTGCCTGCACCCACGATTCTACAGCCAACCGCAGCAGTCCTTATTTAAGCACCTCCCCTGCCGCAACCCTCCCTGCAACTCTCGAAGGCCGCCCCCGCCTCTCTCCAAGACCCCCCTGCGGCAACTCTCCCAGCAACTCTTTTTCCTTCATTTCGTTTTTTTATTGGGATAATCTTAGCAGCAGTTGAGGAAGAAAAGGAGAGAAGAGAAGAAGGCACCCCCCGATGGAGCTCCCTCCCTCGAGAACCGCACCCCCCAAACCCCCCGAGCATCGCACCCCCCAATCCCCCCGAGCACCGCATCCTGTCTCGCCGATGGAGGGCCCCCACCGTTGATCGATGGAGCTCCCTGCCACACCCCCCCCCCACCCCGAGCATCGCAACCCTGTCGATGGAGCCCCCTCCCCGAACACGGCAGCCCCTCCCGCCGATGGAGGCTCCCTGCTCAACCAGGACTGAAGCAGATTGGTTTTGGGTGCACTGCAGCCTCCCCCGCGCGCACTACAGCCTCCTAGCCGACCTGGTCATGATTTTGGAGGATTTTTGGGTAAATCCTAAACGTTTATCGGTACAATGGTTAGATTAACTCACCTATATGGTTGAGTTAACGTTTAAAATTAACGGAGGGTTATGAGTGTGAGACAGAGGGACTATCCAAAGTTTCTCATGTAATTCATGATTATACATGGTTATGAATGTTATTGCAAAATTACTTAAGGTTATGGGTGTAATTATCCCAAAAAAGAATGGATCGCCAACAACGACTTCGGTAAGTCTTGAATGATCCATATATTTAAGTCAAAAAAAGTTCCTTATATAGAATCAATTCATAACCAAAGCAAAACATAATTTATATCAGAAGATGCTAGAGAATATTGAAAACATGAAGTATATAAATTATGAAAGGGATACATACACCCATAATCCTGATTAGTTTTACATTTAGGTATATAACCCTCAATAATCATGAATTACATCCAGAATCCTGAATAATACTCTGTCTTAACACCAATAACCCTTTGATAGTTTAGTCCATTACTCAACCATACCATTGAGGTAATCTAACATGTACTCGATCCAACGGTCATTAATAAAATAAAAAAAGTTGAGACCAACAACTTTGGTGAAGAAATTTTTTTCATTTGATTCCATTTGTTATTTTATTTTATATTTTGATTGATTTTATTGTTTGAATTTGTGACAATGTGGCAGCTCCTAGAGCTGTCACATGCGCCCCCACATATTGTAGATACCCCCTCTTTCTAATTGTTGGATCATCAATGGTCTAGCTATCTTGATCAGGTCCTTTATTTCTTTTTTTATTTCCTTTTTGTTTTATTTTCTTTTTCCCCTCTACGTGTCAGCATATCATTTGTTTGACCTTGGTTGATCGAACAGTCAAGACTTCGTCCCCAACCTCCCACATAAATCAGTCTCCATTAGCCATGTGAGCCTAGGGCAAATCATTCCTACAATAAATGTCATTATAATCTTCGATATACTAATAAAGGTTATTGACTCATTTCACTCCTTATCTGATATTAAATTAATGAATGCACTTATAAGGTCCCTTGGTACAATTAGGGTTATGTACTATGACCATCTTAATAATCATACAAATGTTGATTCAATGGTTGAATCATAGAGGCTGGTGCTTGGATGATATCTAAAGAGTTAGATTGAGGACTCATCAAGCACCATCAAATGATTGCTAAGAAAGGATCTCCAACCTGATAAGGAGATGGTAATCCCTCTCTAAAGGCTGATATCTGATTAACCTCTTAATGTAGGTCCTCCAAATAGGAATAGATATTCAGAGGTATCAGATAAGTTAGATCAAAGAGTTGATTTAACAAGATCAAGATAACCAAAACCTATGTCGCATGATATCATGATATAGGCATGCATCCTCTAATCGAAGACAGATGTATTATTATATGTCTAATTTGATGAAAGCAAAATCAGCCTCTTCAATAATGTTGAATTATCATAGTACATGAGGCAGATTTTGATCATGCAAAAACCACATCTTTGAATATGTGGAAGTTATTTTACTTGGCAAGCATACCAAGGTCGAACACAGGGACACAAGCCTCTTCATATATTTATCAAATTTTATTTTTTAATTAATGAGCGATTCTTTTCAATCCTAGGTCTTTATGCCTATGAAGAATAATGCAGATACAATGGTACACGATCAGAATAAAATGGTGCAATTTTTATTTGATTTTATGCAAGTTAACAAGATAAAATGTCTTGCATTCACTAAATTAAATGGATGCAAGTAAATGTACGTAGACAAAGATAAACATATATACCCCTAAATTAATTACATATGTGAGCCAAAGATTAAGGTTCAATTTCAGCTTCCAAACCAGCATTTAAGATGAATAGTGGCATACAAATAGAAAAGCAAGAGACACTAAGATCATCAAAAATTAGCTCCCTTAATTAAATGTCAAATCAATAAAGTAATCATGCCAATAGAAAGACAATGAAATGAGCATCAAAATGAAACTAAAAACATTTAATTTGTACTTAATATGTTCAAGATATGCTAAAAACAGTGCGAAAGGCATAAATGTAATAAAAATGCAAGGAAAAGAAAGATAAATATTACAAATTGGACCCTAGAGGGACCCATTTGCAAATACCAAAAATCGATAGGGCCCTTCTGTAATCTATCCATTGCACGTAGGGGCATAATTGTAATATTGAGAAACCAACTGGAGCTCTCTGTAAAATACCCCCAGGCATTCTCGTGAGGCACGCACCTGGAGGACCTAATGTAATATATGATAGTTAGAGGGTCTTTTGTGTAAATTACCCAACCTCTCACGTGCATGACATGCGAGGAGACAAGCTCGAGAAACGCAGCAGCTTTGGATGGCACGTGGCGCTTTCTGTTGCCTCGGAGGATGGCCTGGGTGACCCAAGCATGGTGACTTGGAGCGGGATACGTAGAGGCATATGGACCATCCGATCCTCACGATCAGACGACAATTGTGTCTTCGTGCTATGCCCTTTACATCAGAGGAGGTTGTGCTTCGACGACCTCTCCTTGGAGCTCCTCCGGGATCCAGTCGCATCCTTGATGATCGAAGAAGCTGGTTGGGGATTTCGCGAAAGATCTGGAGGTGAGACGAAGCTCTGGGAGCGATTAGGGATGCGAGGCGGTGGACGATCGTCGGAACTATTGACGAGATTGGTGTGGAAGTGAGAGCTCCAACCATAGAAGACATGCGCGCATTAGAATAGCCGAGGTGTGTCTTGTGTGAGTGTGTGAGTGAAATGAGCGAGGTGAGGTCTCGTGGAGGTGACTGGAGTGGAGGACCGAGGTCAGCGTCCTCCGGAAAAGTAGAGGAGAAGGTGGATGAGGTGGACGGGGCTTTGGATAAGGTGAAGGGGCGAGTGGAGTGGTTGGCGAACATGAAGGCGAAATGGTGAAGCTAAATGGATGATCAAGAGGAGGTAAAGTGTATCATGTACGATGGGAAAATTAGAAGAAAACCAAAAAACAAAGGTAAGAGAGGATACCTAGTCGGAGAAGGTTGTCGGCGAGGAGAAGGGCTTGGGCAGAAGAACTGGGGGATCCTTGGGTCTTCGCACGACTCACTAAGCCATCTTGAGGTGCTCAGCGGGGCGGAGCGGCCGCAGCACAGCTATGACGATTGTGGGTCGACACCGGGTAGAAGGAGCCATGGTCGCCAATCAAAATGCTTGTCACCGGAGGAGGGAGATGGCTATGGTTTAACCATGAATTGGTGGACGAGGGTTAACAGAGGCGAAGGTAGGTATTTGTAGGCAGAGAAGGTGAGGGTTACAGGCAGGGATGCAAACGGTCGGACACGGATACGGATATAGGTATTACCGTATCCTTATCCGTTTTTTAATACCAATACGGATGCAGATACGGATATTGACGGATATTAAAGCTATCTTACCATATACTTAAAAAATGGATACAGATGTAAAATGGATACTGATCGCACACGAGTAATGTTAGAAATACTCTATAGAATCGACTAAAATATATAAGAATTGGATGGAAAACACGGGATATTAAATTATTAAATGTGTTTCTATCATAAAAATTATATAGATATGGTAAAAGGGAGTAGAGAATTATGTTATATAGGGTTAAAAATAAATTTATTACTATATTTATATACAAAAACGGATATATGGATACGGATACGGATGTTTACGGTTATCAAAATGATGTCCATATCCGTATCCATTTTGAAACAGATACGGATGCAGATGTCAAAATCTATATAAAACGGATACGGTGACGAATGGGATACGGATATATCCATATCCGTTTGCATCCCTAGTTACAGGTGATGGTCGAGGGTTTTGCAACAGTCGCCCAAGTAAAGTGGGGCGATGACAAGGGTTATTGAAGGTAGCGCGAAGACGTAGTGCTATATGGAGGTGGCGTTATGGAGCGGGGAGGTGTAGTAAAGGAGGAGCTAACATGGAAAGGGAGCATGGTGTCACAAGGTTTAACAGTCGAGGAGGGGGACAACGGAAGGAGGAAGAGGATTCGTAGATAGCTGGATCTCGTGATCCAACAGTCTGGAAAAGGGCGTGGGCGGTCGACTGAGATCAGATCATCATATCTAATCCAGCGGTGGAGGTAGAGGAAGGAGCGGGCGGTCAGATCTGATTTGGATTTCTGATGAAGTGGTGGAAAGTAAGGCGTGGGTGAATGGCTAGGATGATATATGGGGATCTCATCCAACGGTGGGGGCATAATGGGCGAAGTGGATGCAGCGGGAGTCGTTGGATCAATGTTGATCCTAGGGTCGAGTTGAGGTTGGAGGTGAATGGCAGAGATGAAATCACAGGATCAATATGATGGCGGTGAGCGAATGACGGGAGGAACGGTTGTGATGGAGGCCGAGTAGGGAGATCATACGGTAAAGAAGAGGTTGGGTGGCGAAAAGAGGTGCGGCCACGTGGGCAACCCAGAGGGCGCCACGTGGTCGCACCAGAAATTCAAAAATAAAAACAATAAAAAATCTAAAAAAATAGTAGGAGGCTTAATTAGGAAAACGTAAAAACATGAATGATGTAAATCTTGATGAGATCTACAAGTTTTATGTTGAACAAAAAGCCAAAAGAGGTCATTTGTACAAAAGTATATTTTGGAGGGTATTTTTAATGGGTAAAAATAAAATTTCTGTGGTTTTGAGGTTTTTTTGTATTTTTTATTTCTTTTAAAAGCTAAAATAAATATAGACAATATTTAATCTATTTTTATGGGTTTTAATAAAATATAAAAGTAAAAAAAATTAGTAATTAAATACAATATTTAGGGTTAGAAAATACACATAATCTATACAATATGATACAAGTTAAGATTGAATTGTTAATGATTTTTATTGAATTGTTTAAGCTTGAGGATTATTAATTGGATTTTAGCATGATGAATCTGAGATTCATCGTAAGTATGTACATTAGGCAGACCATTAGGTTGATGGTATAATTAAGGTCTATACACCAACGAGTTGGTGTGTGTACAAGGACATATGAGTAATACGATCTCTCAAAGGGACCATATAGTTCACTACTGAAATGGAAGACATGAGCTCACTCATAAGATATTGGGACCGATCAAATTCCATGCATGGTCGTATTGCTTTGGAAGCATGACAAGAATTTCTAGGTATCGTATATGCTTTTGGAAAGCATATGATCGATACCAACTCACAACGACCGAATGAGAAACTTAATGATAAAAACTATGAAGAAGACAGTTTAAATATGACATAAAAATTTGGATTTATTCCAGGTTTTCCAGTATGTAGGATGTACGAGTAATAGGAATACTCGAGAGCGATGTGATCTTAACAATTGTATAATCATGGTCCATGACACTTCCATTCCGAGGGAGTGATGAAATATGTTTGGAATTTATGGACTTCTTTCAGTAGATTAGTAATCCAATTTTAGTTCAAATATTGGACATTGATCTAAATATGATTTGGATGCAATGAGAAGATTAGATTTATAGTTTGATTTGATCAAATTGAGAGGTCCTAGAGATCTTGATATGAGATATGATCTCAATATCCAAGTCACTATACATGGAATGTACAACCTCCATGTCATTATCTCCAAGTGTATGTGGAGAAAGTACATTATTCATGAAAGAGGTCAAGAATAATTTCATTGTTCATAATGTATCTGAGCATTGAAAAATTGATAAATATATGTGATTTAATTATCATAAATAATATGAATATGCTTCATACTATTTGGATGCATGAGAATAGTAATCTAAGATAACTAAATATAACTTGATTATCAAGGATATGATTAATAAGGATATCACTATCCATAATAATCATAAATATAATAAATATGATTTATAATATATATTTGTAATATTTTAGAGATATTTAATTGTAATTCGTATTTATGAATTAAATGTTGATATGAATTGGATTCACATTGAAGAATTAATTGCAAATGTAATTTACATTTTATATTCGATGAATGAATATGATTCATAATTGTTAATGGCATGATTGAAATTATCATAAAATAATTTGGAATTATTTTGGTGAATAATTATGAAACAAAAGTTATTGTGCATGTAGAATAATTGATGATATATGAAATCTCATCAAACATGGAATGAGAGAACCTCCTTACCATAATAAGAGTGGGGGCCACCTTGAGTCCTAATTCTTGATGGACGTTTACCCTATGTATGGAAGGAGGGTTGCTCTCCCTTCAAGTAACTCCATATTGGTTGATTTAATTTAAAATGAATTATATTAATGGATCTCAATATATTTAACTTATTTTTGTATTAATTATTTGTTGTTGTAAAGTTATGCAATAAAATCGTGGCCACTAATTTAAAATCACAAATTAATCTACACCGTTGGTTATATTTGCATAAGGACAGGGATCCATGGACATCTAATTTAGTATAAAAGAAAGGGTAAATCCTAGTCTTTTTTATATAATAAAAGAGCAAAAAATCTCTCTCTCTCTCTCTCTCTATTCTCATACATGTCCAAGCTATCTTTCTCTCTCATTATTATAGTCATCCACTATATTGACCTAGAGAGCCTCGTAGTCATCGCATCGTCGTGTTGCCGGATCGACTGCTCGTGGATCTCCGCCTTCTTCGGTCCATCTTGCTCGTGTGGAAGGCTATCGATTTTGTGAGACAAAATAATGAGACTCCATGCTCGGGTCTTCAACTCGAATTGCAGGAAGCACACATCTCATCTACGCGTTTGCAAGTGCATCATCTGTCGGATTGGACTTGAGACAAGATATCTCTTTGTTTAGAGACACGTAATCGCAATAACACTTCAAGAGGTAATACTTTGACTTGTTTATGGTCGTTATGAAATGATTTGAGAAGTGTTTTTGTACCATGTGGTTTCATCTAATTAAATTTTTTAAATTATATTGCCTGTTGCAACTAGTATGATCAGTTGCCATAGATCGCATTTGAAGCGATCTACATGCTTCCGTTATGCGTCAAGGCCCAAACACTAGCCTTAAAGTGGAATTAGAGTCTTTATTTTAAGGTCTTGGATCTGATCCAAATCTTAATGGAATAAGGTTATGTATATCGGGTGCACGAGGACTCGTAGTTTATTAATAAGATGCATGTTTCGAATTGTTTTTCGCTATAAAGAAATGTTACTATTTGTGCATTTTTTAGATGTATTTTTTGTATAATAAAATTTATTTATAATGTCTAAATATGTCCCCAACTCAATAGACAGTTTTTGGCACCAAAGGTGCATAAATTAAAATTTGAAAAGTTCCAACAGTGACATTGTTTTTGCACGTATTCACAAATCCAATATCAATTAATTTTTTATTTTTGTTTCTCCATCATGAAATATGAAATAAACACCAATTAAGTCTAGAATTAAACCAACAAAGCATTCGAATTTTTTCACACAATTCTAACTCCGTTTGCCCGAGATATTCCATATTTAGTGGAGATGGGTCAGATGACAATTGGATCATCAAGATCACTTTCTTTATGTTTTTATCATTAAATGTATATCAAGGAAATTATGGATTTTCCATGATTAAATTCATGTTTAATATTTATGGAAATATTTGATTAAACATTAATCACTATTGAATGATTGTTTTATGACAAAATCCTAGTTTACAAAATCCTAGTTTAGCCAACAATAGTTGTAGGTCAACTTTTACATGCACAACATGTTTCTTGATATGACTAGAAATTTAAGATCTTTAAAAATATTTAAGATGCCTAAAATTTTTGAGTAATTACTATATATGTATCATGTCGGTCACTAAGAGCATATGACTGGTAAAACCTCTTAGTATAATTGGTACCAATTGTGGTATCTTGAATTGATTTGGTGATGGTGTCTACGTCTTCTATATACTAATGGGTTTCTTAATTGGCACTCTACACCGAAGTAAGAAGCGCTATATGTTAGCATTATTTTTCTGACCTTATTTGATCTGTTAAGGATGGGTAGCATGAGAAGCCTATACATACTTTAAACTACTTATTAGAATATACAATTGTACATTGTGAGGGTGTAAACTATATAGTAATATCAACCAGACCCTAATTATTTGTTGGTTGAATTGGATTGTTGATTAATTTAATATGATTAAATTAATTGTACCTAATTAAAATAAATATTCTATTTTAAATAGAGTTGTGATTCCCTTGGAATAATTAATCAGAATCAATATGATTCATAATGATTAGTTAATAATTTGAAGGAGATGTGGATGACCATATAGATGACATCCATGATCTCCCATCAAGGTGAAGGGTTCCGTCGCCATGGAGACATTGGAAACTTATGCGAAGTCATAGCTTTGGTGTACAAGGGCACATGGATCGGGCTCTTTGCTTCTCGAAAGAATAAGGTTGGGTGTAGTGACCCCAATATTTTTCCTCATATAATTGAGGCGATATTGGATTACACATAGCAAGTTCAATTCTTATTGACGGTTGATTTAATTAACAATGGGTCAACATCACATAGGGGTGGCAGACTCGGGTAGTAAAGATTGAATTGGGAAATGCAAGTTGGACTTGCAAGGTGAAATGAGTTCCCTCTTCTTTTTACCCAAGTTGTGATTTCTCATGTAATTGGGATGTAACAAAGGTAAAAAGGAGATTCCACATCTTGCTAGAGATATAGCAAGAACTATATCTCTTGCTTTGAAAATTAATAAGGGAATTGACTTTCGGAGTTTAAAAAGAAAGAATAATTTGATTAAAAATTCTTAATCAAAGAATTTAAATAAAAAACATAATTATTTATTTGTTCTAATAAGTACATTCTTAATCTCAGGTATAAAAGTCATGAACCCGCTCAGCATGCTACTTAAGGTCAACTAGTTGATCGGACCAAATTATTCATATTGTATAATTTTGAGGTTGTTCTCTCTACGAAGTGCATCAGTTATGTGCTCACCGATAATAACCACACAAATCCTATGTCAATGTAAGAATTGAATTTTAATTAAAGTTTTAATAGGGACTACTCGATGGTTCGATGTTATATTCTGAGGTCTCCGTCTAATGTGCTTCGGAAGCAATATGTGGACACGAAGAATGTCCATGATATAATGATGAATCTAAAAGAGATGTTCGTTCAATGATAAGTAAAGCACGTTTACCTCTTAATTTCTGAGTATGTGCACTAAAGACTAGAATATATATCCTAAACATGATTCGTAGCAAATATGTACCCAAAACCCATCACGAGCTTTAGTTTAGAAATCCCAATGTTAGACACTTGAGGATTTGGCATTCCTTGGTCCATGCGAAGAACACGGATGCAAGTAAGCTAGAATCTCACATTCGAGTGTGCTTCTTCATTGGGTATGTAAAGGATAGTATTGGATACCAACTTTACAATCTTGAGACTCGAAAGGTTTTCGTCTCTAGAGATGTAAAATTCTTATAGGATGACTTCCATAATAGTCAAGATAAAGATGAAGTAAAGGAACTCATTAAATCCCTTGAGGATATCGAGCTTCCTGGACCAGAAATTGAGGATGTAAATAAAGATGAAACACGTGTACCTCTTCAAAAGAGTTTGAGGGTCGTTGTATCGCCACAAAGGTGTGGATTCCATGTGTCAGGTGAAACTGACAATGATTCAACTACATTTGGTGAAGCACTTGCGGATTCATGATATGGATAGATGGATGCTAGCAATGAAGTTTAAACTAGACTCCACATATAAGAATGATGTATGGACCTTAGAGGATCCACCTAGAGTGGTAAAACCCATTAGGTGTAAATGGATCTTCAAGAGAAAGAGGGGACTTGATGGGAAGGTAGAGACCTTCAAGGCACGGCTCATGAACAAGGACTACATAGAGAGAGAAGGCATCGACTACAATGGGACATTATCTCATGTAGCTATACTTAAATCCATTAGGGCACTGCTAGTTATAGTTGCATATCTTGACTATGACAGCTGGAAGATTGACATCAAGACTGCATTCCTTAATGGATACCTCAAGGTGGATATCTATATGGAGTAGCCCCAGGGCTTCATAACTGATGAAGGCAAGTATGCAAGCTGAAGTAATCCATCTATGGGCTTAAACAAGCTTCTTGTAGCTGGAATATCTGATATGATGAAATCATAAAGAGTTATTTAGTCTGAAGCTATTCAGAAACAAATAAAATAAGATTTTAGGATTGTCACAAATATGGATACATTAATAAGATCTTAGAGGTTTTCATATGAAGAATTCTAAGAAAGGCTTCCTTCCATTAAGACATGGTATACACCTACCTAAAGGGATGGCTCCTCAAAGTGTTGAGGATAAGAAAGCCATAATTGGATGCCCTTACACATCAGATGTGGGAAGCTTAATGTAGGACATGATGCGCATAAAGCTAGATATCTGCTATACAATGGGAGTGGTAAGCCGTTATCAATCCTACTATGGAGAACAATACTGGAATGAAGTGAAGAACATCTTTAAGTATCTAAGACAGACGTAAGATTACATCTTGGTCTATGGAGATGGTGATATCCGATTCTTAGGATACACATATTCAGACTTCCAATCTGATATAGATGATTGCAAGTCAACTTCAGGATTTGTCTTCTTGTTGAAGGTGGTGTTGTGATCTAGAGAAGCAAGAAGAGGGACACGATGGTTGATTCAAAAACATAAGCCAAATACATTACCGCATCAGATGTTGCAAAGGAGGCGGTGTGGTTACGTAAGTTCATCCTGAAACTTGGCATAGTTTCCTCTGATACTCCCATCTTGCTACTCTGCGATAACACAAGAGCCATAGCTCAGGCGAAGGAACCCAGGTGACATCAAAACATCAAACATGTGGAAAGGAAATACCACTTCATTCGGAAGATTCGAAAGTTGGTGACATCGTCATCACCAAGTGGTCTCTATCGATAATGCTGTTGATCCGCTTACCTAACCTTTACCTCAGAAGGTTTTCGACCAACATGTAATGAAACAGTTGCATTATTGCATGTCTAAGTATGTACATTAGGAAGACCATTAGGTTTGATGATCTAATCAAGGTCTATACACCAACGAGCTGATGTGCACACAAGGGCATATGAGTAATACGATTTCTTGATGAGATCATATAGGTTTACTACTGAAACAGAAGACATAAGCTCATTCATGAGTTATTGGGACCGATCAAATTCCATTAATGGTCGTCTTGCTTTGGAAAAATTACAAGAATTTGTAGGTATGATATATTCTTTTGGAAAGCATGTGATTGATACCAACTCCCAATGATCGAATGAGAAGCTTAATCATAAAAACCCTAAAGAAGATAGTTTAAATACGATCTAAAACTTCATGTTTATTTTAGGTCTTTTAATGTGCAGAATGTAAGAGTATTATGAATACTCGAGGGTGATGTGATTGTAAATGATTTTATAACCATGACACTTCCATTCCGAGAGAGTGATGAAATAGGTTTGGGTTTTAGTGACTCCTCTCGGTAGATTAGTAATTCGATCTTAGTCCAAGTGTTGGACATTGATCTGAATGTGATTCAGATGCAATGAGAAGATTAAATTTACAGTTTAATTTAATCAAACATCTTTGAGAGGTCCCTTAGATTTGAATATGAGATATGATCTCAATATCCAAATCACTATACATGGGATGTACAGTCATCCTATCCTGATCTCCAAGTATCCGCGAAGAAAGAACATTATTCTTAAAAGAGTTCAAGAATGATTCCATTGATGATAATGTACCTGAGCATTGGGAAATTGATGATTAAATGTGATTTAATTATCTTGAATAATATGAATATGATTCATGTTATTTAGACACATGAGAGTAGTCATCTAAGATAATTAAATATGATTTATTATTAAGGATATGATTAATGTGGATATTACTATCTATAATAATCATAAATATTATAAATGTGATTTTTAATATATATTTAAAATATGTTGGAGCGATGTAATTGTAAATAGTATTTTATGAATTAAATGTTTATGTGAATTGGATTCACATTGAACAACTAATTGTAAATGCAATTTACATTTTAAATTGGATGGATGAATATGATTCATAATTGTCAATGGCATGATTGATATTGTCATAAAAAAATTTGAATCATTTTTATAAATAATTATGCAACAAAAGTTGTTGCTTATGTGGAATATTTGATGAGATACGAGATCTTGTCGAACATGAAATGAGAGATCTCATACATGAGCAACAAGTGTCGGGTCCTCAGAGAAGTGATTGAGGAGAAATACGACACCCAATAGAATCAGAATGCAAATCTGTAAGTTGAGACAGTCTACGAGGAGCCTCCACAGGTGTGGGAGGTTAACGAACTATAGTACATCCATGAACATGTCGATAGAATGTTGAGGACAGGGAGTGTTCAACAACACCAGTACTCCCCAGCTTATTAGGGCACTAGCTACGTTCCAGCACCACGTCTTGTACTATCCCGCCCACCAGCACCAAGATACTCGCAACAGCAACAGTAACAATGGAGGAACCTCCAACAACAACAATCCCCACCCATGCATGATCAGGGGTAAGTTAAAGACAACACATCGGTGTTACAATCTTTGACCAGTGTAGTCCATCAGTTGAGGAATGATTTTCATGATATGAAGTCTGACTTCAACCGAGTTTCTCAGCAATATGATGAGTATATGGCACCGAGGACTCCCATTCCCTCCTTGGTCCAAGCTAGAGTTAGCAAGGGACCAGAGATCAGGTATATCATTCGGACTTGTATGAATCTGAATGTGAGATCCATTTTCATGATACTAATCATATGTTCCTCAATAGTGGAAGGACTATGATCGTACCTGATTGGGCATGAAAATAGGAGGAGGGCATCCCCTATCTACCTGAGGAGAACTAGGAAGAGGAGGAGAAACATCAGCAGCGCCAGCAACACCTTCAGCGCCAGGAGGGGGTTTTGAATCCCCAACAATCTTCAAAAAAGTTAACAAAAGACAAATTAGAAAAGATGGAGAGCTCATGCTTAATATAAAGGGGTATACAGGAACAGACTCAGGTCTCCCCTCTATACTTAGGTTAAAAATAAATTAAATATAAGAAGAGAACCAAGAAGAGAAATCAATAAGTGAAGAATAGAAAGGAACGAGGATGACAAGGATGTACAGAAAAGAGCGGGGGTTCCTGTAAAAATCTCGAAGTCCAAAAATGGGCTTAATTGCAAATTCGACTGGATCTGGGCTTAATTGCAAATTCTATACTTATCTAGTGTCCAAAAAAAATCATTTGAGATTTCTTCATGTAGTGCTCGTCGAGACCTTTTCAAAAAGTTCAAGAACGTGAAAATCCGAGTTTGGGAGCCCGAGTTACGACTATTTTAGCGAAGAGGAATCCGAGTCTTATTCGGATCCAGACCCGAATCCGAATCCAAATTTTCACCCTTAAACCTCAACCCCTCTCTCCCAAAACGACCAAGGCTCCATCTCCAGCTCTCCCTCCTCCCTTCCTCCACCCTAGAGCCACCAGTGCACTGCCCGAGGTCGCCGGAGATGTCGGATCGCGAAGCCGAAGGCGCCAACGCGAAGATATCACCATGGGGGACTCGTTCTCACCTCCACAAAGTACGGATCTCTCCTCGTTGTTGTCATTTTCCACATTCTTATTTCCTACAAATGGAGTTTCAGTTTCGTGGTCGGATCTTGTTGGTGTTTCGCAAGGTCACACATTAAGGAGCATATTGCTCCTGCATTTGTTTTTTTGTGTGTGGTTATGCTGATGAAAGATGCAAGCATGGAGACTGGAATCTACAGATTAGGATAATATTACTTGAGATTATAGAATATGATAGAAGATGATGTGGTTGTGTGTGATAGGTCCTCAGTCTCCTGTGACTGCTCATGAAGCTACATGTCCCACTAGTTTTATTTGCAGCAGCAGACCCTACTCATAACTCACTACAATACCCCTTTTTCTTGAGGGCCACTCAGTCAGATGAATTTCAAGTTGGTGATATAGCCAATATCGTCGAGTATTATATGTGGAGAGAGAGGTTATTAATATATATTTGCAGTGATCACTATGGGAGGAATGGTATCTCTGCATTAGGGGATGCTCTTGCAAAGAAAAGAGCAAAGATTTCATATAAAACTGGCTTTCCCCCTCAAACGATAGTGAAATCATGCTTGCTGGTTTGCTCTTTCAAGTGAACATGATGGAGTCTCGGGTTTTTTGTTGTAAACGTCGATCGGATTCAGGCCTTGCTGTCTCTCAACCGCAAAGCGTCTTGGAATGTTAGGAACTGGACATGTTTGGACAGCAACTGACTGGCTTATTTCCTGCTTGAACTCAGATCCCGTCAACCGAAGCATGATGGATCTTATACAAGGGGTTGTTTCCTTTAGGCAGCATATTCCAGATATTCAATCTAAACAAGAACTTCCATCACGATGGAATGATCGTAGGAAGAAAGGGAAAATAAGAACAATACCAAATTCTTATGCATTTTATGCATACAATTCAGTGTGGTTACTTATCCAGGCTGTGAATAAATTTTAGAATGAGAAGTTTGCAATCTTTTTCTATATCCCCAATTCGTGATTTAAATGGAAACGCATTGCACATATCAGCTCTTCGTAGTCTTTCTACTAGCAATGCTTTGCTACAAAAGATATTGATGACCTACATTAAGGGTTTGATGGGCCAGGTCCAGTTTGGTTCAGATAGGAATCTCATAAATCCTGCCTATGGTATAATTAACATAGATGGAACAGACTTGAGGAGGATAGGATTCTTGTCCAATTACTCTGGTCATTCCGTTGTTCCTCTTGAAACTTTGTACGGACAGGGGCACACTTTCTCTGCGAGCAACCAGCAACCTTATAGTGATATATGACCAGGTGAATCAACAGCCAAGTCACGTAGGTGGGTGTTTCCTAACAATGGAAAGCCTTTACGCATTGGCATTTCCAACTGAGCAAGTTTTAAGCAGATTATTTCCAGAGGTGACAACCTAGATGATGCTAAAGGTTATTGCATTGATGTCTTCAAAGCAGCAGTTAACTTGCTGCCTTATCCAGTTCTTTTGTCTTTTATATCATATGGAAAGGGTTCTCAAAATCCATCTATAATGGACTTGTAGATATGGTTGTTCAAGATGCACATTCCTCACACAGTAATATTCTGTAAGGGCAAGAGGCACAATTAGTAGTTGCTTTTCTACAACAGATTATTATCTTGTGTTCTGAGTTGTCAAAGTCATCCGAGCCATTCTGGGTGTAAACTTGCTTTCGTTTATATAGCTTTGTCTATGTGATTCTGCATTTCTGCAATTTCTATAGAATTTTATTATGGAAATGGACTTTTGCATACAATGTGATATTGGATCATGTTTCATGGGGTTGAAAATTCTGGGTGGATTCAAATCATAGACGTAATTAATAGGAGCAACCCGAAGTATAACCACATTCATTTGTATTTGGAGCTTCCTTTTGTTGTAAATAGAAAACCCTTACCCTTTGTTGGTGTGAAGATCCCAGATGCAAGTTGCCTCTTTTCTTTCAAATTTGGCCATTTTGGAGGATTATAGGAAGTGGGTCTTTGTTTTTTGTATGGTTTTTGGTGATTTGTACTACTAGTTGTGCATCGTATTATTTGTTTGTTTCTTTATTTATTTCATAAAATATAGATGACGACCAAGGTAGATACTAGATATCGCTGTCGAACATTATTTGGGTCGATTTGGGTATATGTTTGGAACGGAAATATTGTTTGTGGTGGATTGCACCAAAAACATAGGTGGGTCTACATGGCCTGTATCATGAGTCAGCTTTGTGACCATTATGAAGCTATAAAAGTTAGTCAATAACTTAGCATTGCATCATATGACAAAGAAGAAATCAAAATCACGATACTATATAATAATAAATAGAATAAACTTCCAAGGAGGAGCATGCCTCCTTGAAAACTCGGGTAAAGACTTGGACAATCTTAAATAACTCGGTCAAGAGATTAATGTTGTTTTAGCTCACTGTGTGTTGTGTGCTCTTCTTAGTGCTCCTTTTGGTGCTCAATGATTTTTCCGTCATGGCATCGAGTGGTTTGCGCCTTGTGCTTTGTGTTGCTCTTTGGGTTCTGTGTGTTCTCCGCCTGGCGATGAGGCCTAAGGGCTCTATGTGACTCCTCTTGAGGATATGTGTTACTAACAAGGGGTGTGAGTTGTGACCCTCAGCAGCATTAAACTACAGTCCAAGCTCATCTTTCCTTACCGATGTGACTTCTAAATACTTATATATGTTGTCTCCACGTATAAGTACCCGGATGCACCTTTGTAAGGAATGACACCGAGACTTTTAAATAAAAAACTGTAAAACTATATGATTAGTACATTTATCAAATATCAAATGTATTGAATCAGATCATACCCTTCTTTCGTGAACTCTATTGATTGATTGTGGATTTGGGTGGTTTGTAATGATTTGCGGGTTGAAACTTGAATTAAGAACGATAACTACAGTTTGTTAATCGAAGCTAGTGGACATATTGGAAACTTAGTTAGGATGCATTGTACCCCACCACATGCCTACGGAGACACATAACCCTAAGGCCTTCTTCTTGCCTTAGAGTCATGGTGTCCCACACGGACCAAGACCACAGACTATCCACGAAGCTTGGGTTACATTTCTATTATGGTCCTACTCTCTTATAAGTTGGTATTGGTGTATAATACATATTTATATGTGGATTGGAACTATAAGTCAAGTTGCTACAAGTCGCTTTGCGTGGAATGCTTGTTCTTTTGAGATGTTGTTTCTTAGTGGATATTGCAAACAGGGAAGTTCTTTATACATTGTAAGTTTTCACAATTGCTTCTTGTACACTTTCTGTTTACCTTTCTAGTTGTTTTATATATGTATTGGGCGCTTTGCCTATAAACCTATTTGTGTGAATTCGACAGGTTTGCAGGAGCAGCAACCACAGCGGTAGACGGCAAGATGTTGACTTTGTTGCAGTCCTTCTTTTATGGTACAACAGGTTCCCGTTCTTTTGATTTTTACTTGTACATGTACTTCTTTTTGAGAGCCATGATGGTTGTATGCACGTGGCTATAAGTGCATGGTGATGTATACTTGTTGCTACACTTCTAGAGCATGGTGTATAATTTTTTGTGGACATGATATATGAATGGAAAAGAAAATGGAAAGGAAAAGAAGATGCAGTTCTCCCTTTTATAATATTCTCCTCCAAGTTTGTCACAACTTGGTATTTCAAATGTGAAATCATATGTTGTGGATGTGTATTTGTTGAGTATCTGGATCCCTAGGGGTGCCACAGTTCCCCCTATATTCATGCTTTAAATAAGATAAGTAAGAGTGAGAATCAACAAGAGAGGGAACCTAGGCTCTAAAAGAATGAACAAATCAAGTGTGTATAAGTGGAAAGAATGAGTGAATCTTCTTACTGTTGAGTCTGGATATTGCATCTTCATGAAGAGTGGTATGATATATCTTCATTGTACTTGCTCTGCATGAAGTTGATGACCATAACTTGGACTAACTGTTCTTTGGAATCTACAAAGTGCTTCAACAGTAGTCCATTAACTAGAAAGGAGCGTGCACCATATATGAGATCAGCTACCTCTACACTTCTAATGTTGTGCACTTTTTGAACAACATGGGGACCCGTCCATTTGGATTTGAGTTTCATGTGTAACACCTTCAACTTGGCATTGATCAACCATACCTTTTATCCAAGGATAAGGTTCTTGTCCCTAATGTGATGATCATGCCATTTCTTATCCTTGTCTTTATAGATCAGATTGTTGTCATACGTCCGGTTTCCGGTTTCCACGAGCTCGTTCACGTTCAAGTCTTGACAAAGTTCCCCTAGGTGATAACTCCAATTCACTTTCTTGATTTCCCATTTTGATTTATGAATTAACTGCATTGGAAGATGACATGGCTTGTCGTAGATCATCGTAAAAGGTGAAGTACCAAGTGCAGTTTTGTAGGTTGTCCTATAAGCCCAAAGAACTTGGTCCAAGAGATGGGATCAGTTATTCCTATCAGAACGAACCAACTTTTGAAGAATGCTCTTCAGCTCTCTATTGGAAACCTCTGTCATGTCATTAGACTGTGGGTGGTAAGGACCATCTACTTTGTGCTCAAATTTGTAGTCCTTAGCCATGATCTAACTTCTCTATTCATGAAGTGGCTACCCCCATTAGAAATGAAAACCTTGACAATATTGAACCTGGCAATGATATGGTCATTTACAAACTTACAGATAGTCTTGTTGTCTGCAGCTCGGGTTGGGATAGCCTCCGCCCACCTAAAAAATAGTTAGCTGCCAGCAAAATGTATGCATGTCCTTGGTTATTAGGAAAGGGACCCATAAAATCTATTCCCAATGCATCAAAAACATCACAAAAAAATCATTGGTTGCATGGGCATATCGTCTCCATATCCAATTGTCCTTCCTATTCTCTTACAAATCACTCACGACCATACAAAATCAAATGCATCTCTAAATAGGGTCGGCCAATAAAATCCACATTGGAGTACCTTGTGTATGGTTCTCTTTCCTAAATGATGCCCTCCAGACTCAACTGAATGACAATGTGTGAGGATACTCTGATATTCCTCCTGAGGAATGCATCTTCTCCAGACATAATCCAACCCTTCAAAGAAAAGGAACGAATCCTCCTAGTGGTACCTCCTCAAAACCGACTTCAATCGATCAATGTTGCTCCTAGTACAACCATGAGGAACCTGCTTGGAGATAAGAAAGTTCACTATGTTGGTGTATCACAAGAATGAGCCAATAACACATATTGACTCATCTGGGAAGGTTTCATTGATATGTTCAAATTTAGGGGAATCCTTCAATTCAAGATAAATGATCATCCACTACATTTTTCACTCCAGGTTTATCCGTAATCACCAAATCAAACTCCTGGAGTAGTAAAATCCATTTAAGAAGACACGCCTACACATCCTTCTTTTCCATTAAGTATCGAATGGTTGTGTGATCATTAAAAATCATCACCTTAGAGCCCAAGCATAAGATCCAAACTTCTCGAGGGCCTATACTACCACAAGCATTTCCTTTTTCAGACACCGAATAATTCTTTTGCATAGGATCTTAAACTTTGCTTGTGTAATGTATAGCATACAGAATCCCATCTCGCCTCTATCCTACCACATCTTCTATAGCAAAATTTGAAGCGTCAATCATGATCTCAAAGGGAAGAGACTAGTCAAGAGCTTCTAGAATCGACGAGTCACAATTCTTCTTTTTAAAGATCTCAAAGGCCTATAAATACTTATGGTATACAATTAATTATGTGTTTTCCTAAAAGCTCGGTCAGAGGGCAGGGAATCTTTGAAAAAACTTAATGAATCTCCTATAAAATCCAACATACTTTGAGAAATACCTCACTGACTTTACGTTGGTTAGCAGATCAAGCTTCTTGATCACATCCACCTTGGTAGGGTCAACCGTCATTTCTTTTTTGAAGATGATGTGCCCCAACACAATACCCTCCGTTGCCATGAAATGACTTTTCTCTCAGGAGAATTCACCTCTCTACACTTCTTGAGGACTCAGTCCAAGTGCGCTAAATATGTATCAAAGGAATCACCATGGACCGAAAAGTCATCCATGAATACCTCCAGGAAATCTCCCACCATATCGTAAATATGGTGATCATGCACTGCTGAAATATACCCATAGCATTGCAGAGACCGAATGGCATGCGCTTGAATGCATGTGTCGAATGGATATGTGAATGTAGTTTGTTCATGGTCCTTAAGAGCGATGGCTACTTGATTGTAGCCCGAGTACCCATCAAGAAAATAGAAGAATGCTTTCCATACTAGTCTCTCAAAATCTGATCAATGAATGGTAAGGAAAAGTGGTCTTTCTTAGTCACGACATTCAGGTACATGTAGTCGACACAGACACACCACGATGTAGGTAATCGTGTTGCGATATCTACCCTTCTTCATTGGAGACCATCTAAATTCCGACTTCTTCAGGACAACATGGAGTGGGGCCACCACTTGTAATCTGAAATGGGGCAGAGGTATATAAATCCCTCTTTACACTTCTCAATCTTATCCTTAACTACTTCTCGCATATAGGGTTAACTCTCCTCTAGAACTCACGAGAACGTCCCATATTATCCTCAACCTATATGTGGTGTGAGCAGCGAGTGGGGTTAATCCCTATGAGATCCACATTATCCAGCCAATCGCTATGTGGTTCTGCTCTAAGACATCTAAAATCCTAAACTCCTACTCTAAGGTAAGGTTAGCACTAATGATCACAGGATATCTGTCTTTGGGTCATGCGAAACAATCTTCGTCGATCGGAGGTCGTTTAACCCTTTTAAATCACAAATTTTAATCATAAATCAAATTAGATAATTCAACATTTTCTGAAGTCATCTTAGATTAGAAAAATATAAATATTATACACATTTGAACGTCACTCCGAGATGGTTGAAATGAGTTATTAATCATCTGAATCAGATATTCAGGATGAAAATGGAAATGACTTCGGTGTTTCAATTAAGTTATATATATAATTTATAGCACACCACATGTCCTCACATTTGACACCTCACCTTTTTTCTCTCCACTTGTCAACACCCCAACTCATCCCTTTCCTTATATCACCTCCTCACCTTTCTTTTTCCCCATATTTTCCCATCTTCCTCTCTTCTTTCCCCCCAATGAAGCCCCATTCTCCTCCTTAATTGCTGCTAGATTAGGACTTGTTGTTGCTTCCTGATTTAGCCGAGATTCACGTGGTCTAAAAGTGGTGTCTCACACAAGGCGGAGACGACCGTCGCTGTGGCGACTCACGATAAATCTCGAACTAAAGTCAACAATTAACCCACACTAAGATCAATGAATTAGAAACAATGTGGAGTTAAGATTTATTTTTAACTCTGCACAAAAGATGTAAAGGGCAATTATGCAGAGAGTTCGAACACAGGGAGCAAGCAGGGTAGTCCTAGCAAAATGCACAAGTGTGTGAGTGTGTGAAGTGTCTACACTAAGCAAGCAAGCAAATGAATTTTTTGTGGGTTTTTAATTTTTCATTTTTTTTATTTTTTTATCTTTTTTTTTTCTGTTTGATTTTTGATTTTCTGATTTTTATATTTTATATTTTATATATATTTTTTTTCTTTTTTTTTTTTCAAATATTGGAAAACAAGGGGATATAATACAAGGCAAGCTAAGATATTTATAAAAATGCACAAAAATACTCAAAAATTCAGAAAATAAATGTTTTTGGTATTTTTAAGGTTTTTTACTATTTTTGTGATTTTTGGGGGTTTTTCAAGATGTTTTTGGTATTTTTAAAGTCTGAAACAAGGCAAACAGTGGAAATAAGGGCTGGCTGTGAGTAAAAAGTAATTTAAAAATACCAACCAGTAGCAAAAATATTTCACACTATTTTTTTTAATAAAAGTAACAAAATAAGGAAGAAACAGACGCTGAGTTTGCAATTTTTGGGTTTTTCTACTATTTTTTATATTTTTTTGAAGTTTTTGAGAGTTTTGAATTTTTTAGTGTTTTTCTTTTGAGATTTTTAATGATTTTTGGACTGACACTAAAATAGGATAAAATAGACACTAAGTAATTTTTTTTGGAATTTTTAGAGGTGTTTTGATATTTTTTTGGTATTTTCTAAGGTAGACAGTGCACAAAATGAGAGTTTTTGATTTTTAATAAATATAAAACTAAAATAAAATCAAAAACTAAATAGGTGGCGTGAAAGTATAGGTGCACAGGAGCTTAAGCCTATTTTTGTGGGGTTTTTGGAGTTAAAATGATATTTTAATTAATTAGAACAAGAGTCCCAACATGAAACAGTCCTGGCAAGGGCATAAGTGCAAATATTGAAACAACCAGGGGCATACATGCAATTTTCCACAAAATATTACACTAGAACTTGCATTTACTGGACTAAATATAAATAACAAAACCCGGAGGGGCCTTAGCGCAAAATGCCCAAGCCGAACACGTGCGAAACACGCGCCTAGCAGGGACCTAAAGGCAATAACCGAAACTATCAGGGGCATACATGCAAATATCCCAAATGTTTAACACTTAATACAAAAGTTCTGGGACTAAACCGAAATACCCCAAAGGCCGAGGGTCTGTCTGCAAAATGGCCACACACCTCACGCGCACGGGCACGTGAGATGACGTGGCCGAGGACCTTTTTGTGAATACGTAAAAGTTCGGGGGCCTTAAGGTAAATTTTACAAAACTATTTAAACTGCCGAGGAAAGTTTTAGTACTAATATAAAATACAAAAACGCTTGGGGTGGTTTTTGCAAAATACCCAAGCAAAGGCGCGATCAAACGGTGGGGATCATCCCACTTATCCACGTGTCGATGCGAGGCGCGCCGATACCCCTTCGGAAGCGGAGGGCTGAGATTAGATCCCAGCCCCTGATCTGACGGTGCCTGGGGCCTTCAATCGGACGGTGGCTGTGCTCCACGAAGAACAGAGGCTGATCGAACGGTAGCCGAGGTCGAGGGAGGATCACGGGGGAGCTCCGGTCTGGCGAACTTCTCCGAGCTCTTCCGGCCAACCACGGCGACGCTGGAGCTTTCAAGGTGGCCGAGGATGCTCCTGCAGGTGTGGGCTGACGTCTGGATGCTTCAAAATCCACCGGCGAACGCCGGTGCTCTCGCGCGGAGGTGGCGGAGCTGCGGGGCTCCAGGTGCTCCGGCGAGAGGGCAAAAACGCTCCAGAAGCTGCGATGGGTTTCAAGACCTGCACCAAAAAGTTAGGGAGGTCGAGGGCAAAATGCCTCGACCTCAAATGGCTCTCGAAATGGACTGGGAAGCGCAATAGGGTCTCGCCGGAGTTGCGCTCCGGCGAGGTGATCGATTAGGTGATGGAGATGATTGATTCGAGTCGGCAAGAAGGGGAAAATAATCCTAAGACTAACAGGGATGAAAGGGGGATGAAAATGGGATGGATCGCAACCTCGATGGCCAATGGCCAGAGGGAGTATACCTCACGGGGGTCGACCGCCGGAGGTGGTGGAACGCGCCCAGATCGCCCGCTGCGCCTCCTCGAAGGTGTGGAACCAGGAGCTGTCACCTCCAGGTGCTCGAGCACGACCGAAGAAGGGGGGAAACTGGATGAAATGCGGTTCAACCGGAGGGAGGAAGAAGGGGGGTTGTATTTGAAGGGTGAAAATCGCGTGAGTTCGAGACGAGATCACGGGTGGTAGAAGGAGATATGGGTCGATCTGAGGAGTCGGCGATGGAGGTGATTGATCGAGGAAGAGGTTTCGTGAAGGAAGCGGCCGCAGAGGATGAGCGGCGCAGCCTCGAAAAAGGCGCGAAGACAAGGGGAAAATGTCGCGCGCTACAGGCTGGGAAGAAGAAGACAGACTGTTGACCCGCTGGTCAACAGTCGCTGGCTCCTGGTTGGTCCACGTGGACCAACCAGGAAAAAGAGAATAAAAAATAGTTTTATTAATAGAAATAAATCGAATTAAATTAAAGTTATAAAATGAAAATTATTTGTTATTTTATGTAGTATTTTATTATGATTTTTATTTATTTTTATGATACATATTTCTACAAGTTCACTTTTTAGCCTTATATAGGTATATTACCTATGTATTTTAATACTTTTATTTTTATTTTGTATTTTTAATTTATTTACTTGTGTTTATTATTTTCTAAAATTATAGGATACTTCTATATACACAAATATATTTTTATTTTATTTTTATGATATGTTTTGTATATTTAATAAAATATAAAGGTGTTTTATACAGGTATAAGTATGTGTAATGTATCTATGTACTCTATTATACCAGTATTTTTATTTTGTATTTTATTTAGGTTTTTATTCTTATTTTAATGTACATAACTATTATAAGTATTATTTACAATATTATAAAAAATATAAAATTGAATAAATAATGAATAAATAATAAATTGAATATTTTATTCAGTACAAGTGTACAATGAGGGTCCAAAACTCAACTTTCAAACCGTAGCTCCGTCAAATGCGAAACCACCGCCATTGGATAGATTATTTTATTCTATATACAATTAAAGGTGAGTACACTGCATTTGGAGTTGTCGTTTGTGAGATACAGGTCTGGGAAGTTGGGATTTTGGATTTTTATTCAGACCATATCTTTTCATCTGTACATTATTTTTCTGTGAAATCAATTTTGTATTTTTCTTTATTAATTTATCTACAACTTTCATGTACAGAGTTTCTTTATTTGGTGTACAAAAAGTGGAACCAAAAATAGGGCCCAAAATGAATAAAGAATGAATAGAATGTATAGGTATTTACACTGTATTTCTGACCTTATCTCCCCCTACTTTATTCCTTGTCGACCTATTCATCAAGATGCCTAGGTCTCGGGGGTTTTGGGTCATAAAACATTTACAATATTTTATTCTTTTTCTTTTCTTTATTTATTCTATAATTTTGGCCTTAATTACAGTGATTTATACAAAATCTGAATGCACATGCATGGATGCTAAGATGATGGAATTAATGATATTTACAGGTATTTGCTAGGGTTTTAAGTGCCAAAATGATAGAATAAAGATGATGAAATGTGGCTTCGTCATCCCCCTATACTTTACCTTTGCTAGTCCCTAGCAAACACTTATGCAATAAGTGCAAAAAGAAAGAGAAAGGAAAGAAGAAGAAGAAAATTAGATTAAGTTTAATTATCGAACTTGTCTTCGCAAAATCAAAGTTTGGAGCTTAAGTCGGACCTTTGGAATTTTAGTGCGGTCGGAACCTTAATGAGAACCAAGTTTGAAATCCAACAGTCCTTGAGTATCTCAAAACTCTGTCCAAGTCTCCTCAATAGCCAGATCAGAAGTACATCAACTCATACGCAAACTCTTACGACTATGAATCTGACTCGTACAGTGTAAGTGATATGTAGCTCTCCACCTCAGAAGTAGCAAAGAAACAACCTCCCCTAACCTGGTAACTCTAATGCCTCGGTCTAGCAACTCTTTCCTCGAGAAGCGGGGTATTCCCTTCTAAGTTCAAGTGCAACCGGCTCAAGAAGAGGGGGAAGAAGTATAGACTTTTGGAAGCTCAGCCAGTGTAGCTAAGTCTCCCGCTGCAAGCTTCATGAGATGTAACATGGATAACATAAGCTCTTGCTTTATTGGACTATATACACTCCGGTGGGGTTATTAAATTTTCAATCCGACCCACCACTTTTTTGGAGTTCTTTTTGCATTTTTTTTTTTTCAGTTGCATCTGTACAACATATCTACATGGTGCAGCCTATATACAAGAAATTTTCCTCTTGAGCCAGTAGACTATCCCTCTTTTGAAGCTTTATTGCAACCCACGGCTTCTGTCTTTAGACTTCATCACCACTAGACCAAGTTGAGGTGCACTTCCTTCACTATAAGAAGAAGAGAGGTTCCGCCTAGAAGTACTACCCTCATATGCTACCCCAAGCCAAGGGAAACTGCCTCCTCACCACCTTATCCGTGGAGAGCTATGTGAAAGGTGCAAGTGTCCAAGTTAGGTCATTATCAACAAGAGTCGTGCGTGTGCTCCGAAATACTCTATTTAGGCAGTCAAGAATCCATTGAACCAAGTCCCGTGATCCTCAAAGAATTAAGTCAACTAGACCTGAAGTACCTCAAACCCAATTCCTATAAGGTTCCTGTTATTAGGTAGATTATAAGGTCCAATCAAGCTCCAATCTTCGGATTTTACCTAGACTTGTTCAACTATCAAACTCAATCCGAAAAATGCGAATGCTATGCAAATGCAGAAAATATTTTTGTGATGCAATTTTCAAAGAATTTGAACTTTTTATGGATTTTTGCAAAGATGATGCATGCAGATGCAGATGCAAATTTTTTTTTTTTTTTTGTATTTTTCAAAAAGATTTTTCAAATGTTTTTGGATTTTAGTTTTGCAAATGTTTTTGGGATTTTTGAAAACAAAAAGTTTTGGCTGAAAACTAGGTTAAAATATGTACACGGGAGTGCTTCTTATATTTACAAGAAGTGGATTTTAGAATTTACAAGGGTAAGTGATCAATTTTATACATATATACCTAAGATGGATTTTGGTGAGATGTACATATTCCTCAAACTTATTTGACACAAAGTTTTTCAAACAATTTTTGAAAACTATAGTCCAAAATAATTTTTACAATCATTTACACACATTTGAAAATCATTTTTGCAAAGGCTTTTCAAACAGTATATATAGGTTTTTCAAATCATTTTTGCAACCATTTTTCAAACCATTTGCAAATCATTTTTCAAACATTTTATTTCACAAAAAGAAATTTTTACAAACCACACATTTTTACAAAGGTTGAAAACATTTTCAAAATAGTGTTCAATAGATGTTCACAAAGATTTTCAAACTATTTTTTATTTTTTTTTTCAAATATTTTTGTAGAAAACATTTTCACCTGATTTATTAATCAGTATATACAAAAAGAATTTGAGGAATAACCACATCTTTTTATTAAGGATTTTTAATGAACTTTAAAGAATTTTTAGCCATATTTATTAGGAAAATACGAAAGTACGAGTTATGGCTAAAGTATATACACAGTATATACGACCCCCCTATACTTAGCTTGAGCTATGTCCTCATAGATCGGAGAGAAAAGAGAAGACATAACTCGTACTAAGTATAGACAAGTCTAAAGAATAAGGGAATAAATAGATGAATCAATGAATCAGAAGTTGACCGTCCCCCCTATACTTAGGATCAATTGATCCTAAGTATAGCAGACTGTACACAAAGCAGGGAGGGTCAAGGGTGGGAATGAACAGATCGTACTCAGGTTGTCTCCCCCTATACTTAGGGTAAGATATCCCTAAGTATAGACAAGAAGAGGAGACAATGGAGAGGATCGAAAAGAATAGAAAAACTCGGGGTGCACACCCCCCTATACTTAGGACAAAGTACGTCCTAAGTATGGATACTGTCTACAAGGGCGGCAACTTATTGATAGATTAAGAAAACAGAAAAGGAAAAGAAGAAAAGAAGAAAATAAATTAACAGACGAAAGAGTGATATGAACAGATGGATCTGTACAGCGGCAGATGGAGTTGATCACCATGTACGAGATGCAGATGATATGAGTCAAAGAACACATCTCATACCAGAAGAATGGGGGCAACGTCCATGGTCGGCGGATCATGATCTCGATATAGCTTTAGGCGTTGACCATTGACGCGGAAGGTGGACGAAGATGACGGTTCGGATATATCAATACTGCCATTGTCATGTACCTTCCTAACCATATACGGACCTTTCCACTTGCTCTGCAACTTCCCTGGGAATAATTTCAGCCTGGAATCAAACAACCATACTTTCTGATCTGGCTCAAACTGTTTATGGCTGATATGCGAATCGTGCCATGTCTTCACTTTTTCTTTGTATTGTAGGCTGTTGGAAAAGGCTGTGTCTCTTAGTTCCTCCAGGGCTGCCAATTCTGCTCGTCTCTGATCTCCTATACTCTCAGGATCTAAAAGTAGCTCAGTAACTGCCCAACAAGATTTGTGCTTGATTTCCACTGGCAAATGGCACGGCTTGCCATAGACGAGACGAAAAGGAGATGTCCCCAATGGATTTTTGAAAGAAGTCCGATAGGCCCATAGGACCGAGTCCAAAAGTTGTGACCAATCCTTTCGGTCTGGGCGGACAACTTTCTGCAAGATCGTCTTTATCTCCCGATTCGATACTTCAGCAAGACCATTAGTCTGAGGGTGATAAGGAGTGGCAACCCGATGGTCAATACCGAACTCGTCAGCAAGGGCCCTAACTTTGTCATTGATGAAATGAGACCCCCCGTCAGAAATCAAAACTCTAGGTACCCCGAACCGTGAAATGATATTTTTCCTCAAGAATTTGCAAACGGTTTTAGCATCTGCGGCTCGGGCGGGGATGGCCTCAACCCATCGACTGACATAATCCACAGCGAGCAAAATATGCTCGAATCCCTGACTCTTAGGAAATGGGCCCATGAAATCAATCCCCCATGCATCAAAAACCTCACAGAAGTGAATGGGTTGCATGGGCATCATGTCTCTCTGTCCGCAGGTTCCCATTTTCTGACAGTCAGTACATCCCTTCACGAACTCATCAGAATCCTTGAAGAGAGTAGGCCACCATAGGCCGGATTGAAGCACCTTCTGTGCTGTCCTTTTTCCTGAATGATGTCCTCCTGCCTCAAGCTTGTGGCAGTATGTGAGGACGCTATGCTGCTCTTCCTGAGGAATGCACCTTCTCCAGATGCTATCCCCTCCTTCATGATAAAGGACGGGATCCTCCCAATGGTAAAACTTGGCCTTAGCTAGGAAGGTCTCAAGTTTCTGCCTGGGCCAACCCTGAGGAACTGTCTTGGCAACAAGATAGTTTACAAAGTCGGCATACCATGGGAGAGAGGTGACAGCTAAGATCGCCTCATCTGGAAACGTCTCTGATATAGGTGCGCTGGGCTCAGACTCCTCAAGATTCTCCAACCTGGAGAGATGATCCGCCACCACATTCTTAACTCCAGGCTTGTCCTTAATTTCAATATCAAATTCCTGGAGTAGAAGGATCCATCTGGTAAGACGTGCTTTGGCATCCTTCTTGGCCATTAAATACCGGATGGCGGTATGATCGGTGTAAACAGTTACTCTAGATCCGAGAATGTAAGATCTATACTTATCCAGAGCAAAGACTACGGCCAGCATTTCTTTTTCAGTCACAGTGTAATTCCTTTGAGCGGCATCTAAGGTCCGGCTGGCGTAGTGAATGGCAAACGGTAATCCATCCCTCCTCTGTCCAAGCACAGCCCCAACGGAAAAATCTGAAGCATCCGTCATGATCTCGAATGGAAGAGACCAATCGGGTGGCTGAAGGACAGGAGCTGAAATAACCATATTCTTGAGAGTCTCAAATGATTGAAGACACTTATCATTGACAATAAACTCGGTGTCTTTGGTCAGCAAGTCAGTTAACGGTCGGGCAATCCGACTGAAGTCCTGAATAAACCGTCGGTAGAAACCGACATGCCCCAGAAAAGATCGTAACTGACGCAGATTGGACGGTGGATTGAGTTTTCTGATGATGTCCACCTTAGCCGGATCGACCTCCATGCCCCTGTTGGAGACGATATGACCAAGGACCGTCCCTTGAGTCATCATGAAATGACTCTTCTCCCAGGATAAGACTAGATTGACCTCTATGCAGCGCTTCAGCACACGATCTAGGCAGTCAAGACAAGCATCAAACCCATCGCCATAGACCGAGAAGTCATCCATGAAGACCTCTAAACAGTTGCCCACCATGTCCGAGAAAATGGACAACATGCACCTTTGGAATGTCGCCGGAGCGTTGCATAGACCAAAGGGCATCCGTCTGAAAGCATAAGTCCCAAACGGACAGGTGAAAGTCGTCTTCTCCTGGTCTTCGGGCGCAATGGCCACTTGATTATATCCAGAGTACCCATCAAGAAAACAATAATGGCTCTTCCCGGCTAACCGCTCGATAATCTGATCAAGGAAGGGCAGCGGGAAGTGATCCTTCTTGGTGGCCTCATTTAATCGTCTGTAGTCCACACAGACCCTCCAAGAAGTTGGTACTCTGGTAGCGACCTCTTCTCCGAACTCGTTGACAACTGTTGTGATACCCGTCTTCTTGGGCACCACATGTAAAGGACTTACCCATTTTGAGTCGGAGATGGGATAGATGAAATCAGCACTCCACCACTTTGAGATTTCTTTCATGACAACCTCTCGAAGATTCGGGTTCAGCCGTCGCTGGAACTCACGCGATGGCTTAGCGTCATCCTCGAGATAGATGTGGTGGGAGCACAGCTTCGGGCTCAGCCCCTTGAGGTCAGCTATATTCCATCCGATTGCCTTGCGATTTCTTTCAAGAACCTCCATCAGACGAGATTCTTGTTCTCCAGTCAAATCTGCTGAGATAATGACTGGGTGCATATCAGGCTCACCTGCAAGGAATCTATACTTCATTGACTGCGGCAGAGGTTTTCTTTCAGGACAACTGGGAGGTGGCAGATCTGGCTTCTGATATGTCTGTGTGAAGGCGACCAGGTCTGCATGGGAGAACTCTCGCTCGGCATGAGTTTCTGACGAAAGGCGGCTGACTGAATTATCAATGTACTGTACGGGCTCGCACTCTGTCACGGTTGCTGGTTCAGAATGAATTAGACAAGACAACGGATCATCAAAATAGGCCCATTCAATGTCTGAATATGAGGGATCAGAAATAGAAGAACAGGAATTGAAATCATCGGCACCACTCGTCACGATGCTGACAGCCTCAGGTGTATCCGTATCCAGGAATGTGCTCTCCCGACTCTCGATCGCCATGAGCTTGCGATACAATGATTCGGTAGGCAAGGCGAGAGTCGGTGCTACAGGGTCTTTCCAGTTAGATTCATCATCAGTCATTTCAAAATCACGAACCTGGTGGACGTCTAGCTCTTCCTCTATCATTGATGCGGCTTCGCTTGACTGCTCCGAGCATTCTAACTCTCTGGCTCTGGTTTCCTCGATCGTCTCTATTTGTATGGTCTCGCCCTCTACGCGAAAACATACCTTCCCGCAATCATGGTCGGTCACCGCCTTGGCTGTGGCCAAGAATGGACGTCCGAGAATGATGGGGGCATCAGTTACCGACTCAGGGATCTCCATGTCCAACACAACGAAGTCCACGGGGAATTTCAGGCCCTGAATGGTAACGACCACGTCTTTCAACAACCCCTTCGGCCTCTTTATCGACCTATCAGCAAACTGAAGGACTGTTCTGCTTCGATGAAGAGTGCCGAACTCAAATTGCTTGAGTAAGGCTGCCGGGAGGAGATTGATTGAAGAGCCGCTGTCTAATAGAGTACGATCAAACTGTTGCTCTTGAATCTCGCATCTGACATAGGGAGCTCCTGCATCTGGTCTCTTGGCTGGCAACTGGTTCTGAATGGTGCAGCAAGTATCATGTGTGAGCATATGGATCTGATCTCTATGCCTCCGCTTTCTTCTGACAGTGGTTGTCTCTTTCAAGTTCTTCTTGAAGAAAGGGATATGCTCAAAAGCTTCTCGTAGAGTCAGCTGAATGTGGAATCTGTCAATCATCTGATTGCCGAACTCTACCTCTTGGTTCTTTTTGGGATTTTCTTTTTTATTCCCCTTCGCTCGACGAAGTGCCTCTGGGAAGGGGATGGTGGGGGTCTCCTCAGATGGAGGACTAGAAATAGGTTCCTGTGCCTGTGAAGAAGGGGAATCCATACCAACATCATCATTCAATACATATGGATCCGTAATTTGAACAGAAACCTTTTCTTTATTCATATTTTTGTTGTTTTTGTTTTGATCACAGTCCAAAGATACAAAACGTGGTGACACCACAGCAGGAGTTTCAACAAAAGGATGTGTGGTGGCCTCAGTACCACCGCTGGCACCTGTCTCTGCGGCATCAGCACCGCTCTCTGGTTCTGCACCAAAAATGGTGGCATCAGCACCACCGTCTTCATCTGGTATCACGACGGCATCAGCACCGTCGTCCTGGACTCCATCATTGGTGGCATCAGCACCACCTTCTTCTACATCATCTTTAGCGGCATCAGTACCGCTGCTCTGCTCTTCTGGCGCTCCTGGTTCTGCATCCGGTTGTCGCTCAGAAGAGACGCCGCCGGCGGGTATCCTACCGCTCCTAGTAGTAACAAAATCAGCATCATAATAGATATTATTCACATCATTCTCATAGTCACTAGGAGGGGTATCCTCTGAAAACTCTACCTGCTCAGGCTTTCTTTTGAAATTATTAGGGTTTGGTTCGATCTGAGCTGGTATGGCGGCTTTGCCTTTCATGATCTCCCGCATCTCCTGCCGGAATTCATCCATTTCTTGCCTGAAGGAGGCTTGCTGCTCGGAGAGCAAGCGGGCAAGATCATCAAGAGCGGGGTTCTCAAAGGAATGGGGCTGAGAACCGGATGAGTTTCCCTGCTGGAAACGAGGCTGCTGCTGCTGGTACTGGGGAGGCTGGTTCTGAAAACGCTGAGGCTGCTCGCGCTGCCTCCACTGCTGTCCCTGATAGTTGGGACGAGGACCACTGTGATATTGCTGCGGTTGGGCATACTGGGGCTGCTGGTGTTGCTGCTGTGGCTGGCTGTTCTGGTATCCTTGGGCAGGGTTCTGCTGTTGGGAAGAGGATCCACCGTTGCCCCAACGGAATCCGGGGTGATCCCGACGAATTGCGGGCTGAGGGTACCGGTCGTACCAAATCCCATTGACTTCCATCAACGGTTCCTGCTCAAAGGAGGGTGGAGGTAGAACTGCCAGTGGTTGCTCCGGCTGATAGACCACCATCTGCGTGTCCGAAGATGGCGGTTGCTCTGGATGGTACTGCAGCAAGGGAACCGGCTCCGCCTGGATATGGTTTACCTGACGGTATGAGGCAGAGGCCTGGTTGGAACTGCTGCTGCGGGATGCAACCTGTGACCTGGGAGGCTGTTGGGCCTGAGTTTGGGCCTCCTGAATGCACAACATTTGAGTTTTGAGGTCACTCATGGTTTTGGCAATCTGGTCCATCTGGGCCATGCCTTGATTTTGTTTCTTCTCAAGGATCTCCATGCGGTCCAGCTTTTCACTGATGATGCCCATGTCGGCTGCGGCTGATTCGGCTTGGGCTGCGGCTACCGACACTGTGTTGGGACCGGCATCGATGCGAGCGATCCTCTGAAATGATCCCGCTCCTTGCGGGGGCTTCTGCTGTGTATAGACTCGGGCCTGGGTCATCACTGTGGAGTTTTCTGCCATGCCTTCGTAGATGGCCCAGACGTCGTCCTCTCCCTTGGAGAAATAAGACCCACCGCAAGAGGCGTTCACTAGCCCCTGCAGCTCCGGTGTCAGCCCGCAAAAGAAACTCTGAACGAGATTGGGCTTGGAGATATCATGGTGGGGACACCGGTCGATGAGCTCTCTGAATCGATCCCAGGCTTCATGGAACTGTTCATTTGGGATCATGACGAAGTTGCTGATCAAGGCTCGAGCTGCGTTGGTCCGGCCGAGAGGATAGTACTTCTTCAGGAATGCGGACCGGAGGTCTGCCCAAGTGTCGACGAATCGCCCAAGGTGTTTGAGCCAATATGCGGCTCTGTCAACTAAAGAGAACGGGAAGGCGATCATCCTGATTGTGTCCTCGGTCGTCAACCGATCATGGATAGTGCTGCATATCATCTCGAATTCTTGGAGGTGGAGGTGCGGCTCTTCGGTCGGCAACCCATGGAACTTGGGTAGCATCTGAATTGTGTTGTGCCGAAGCTCGAAGTCTCCATGGATAGGTGGGAGTCGAATCCATCGGTGAGTGAGGGATGAAGCTGGGTTATGCAATTCCCTCATGATGGTCTGTGGCGGTCGCTCGCCGCCTGGATTGTCTCCTCCTGCGTCTGGTCCTCCTCCTCCTCCACCTTCTCCGCCAGCACGGTCTTCTCTCATCTGCGCTATCTCTCGCATGAGATCACCCATAAATGTTCCCTGGTCTCGGATCTGTCTCTGCATGGTTTCCAGGGATGCTAGCAACGAATTGTTGATGGCTGCCTGATCAAATACGAATGGAGGGTGCTCATGATCATCTTCATGCTCTCCTCTGTCCGACATGACTGGATCTTCTGTAAAAGCAAAAGAGGCCATCTCAGGTGCTGTAGAATGATCTGAACTCTGTGATGCACTGAATTCTGAAACAATTGGACTGATAGAAGGAGAGTGGGAAGAATGGTCGAGGGGGAACAGGGCGGATGTATACTCAGGCTCGGAGAGCGGACTCTCCGAGGTAGTCCTAGATGAATAAGGAGGAGTGCGGGATAGCGGTGCCGACAGGGTCGGCCTAAGAGATCTCCGTCCCATCATCTTGATTATTGGGAAGAGTAGAGGAAAGGCAAGAGAAGAAGAAGAGTAAGATGCAACAAAATTGCGCACAATTGTGCTGTGTTTTTGATCTTGACCTAAACAAATCTAGCAATCAAACACAAGGCAAGGGTAAGTTCACCAACTCAACACATGAAGCCGTGAAGGTTCGGCTTTTATCTTTTCAGTTTTAGCTTGATTCAGGAATTTATCTTTTAACGAGTCCTTAGAACGCTACGCCTATAGGAGAGAGTACTGCCGGAAAAGTATCCCGTACTTGTCCTCCTCCTGTGTAACCTGTAGCTTGTGCAGTTGAGGTCCTTGTAACCCTTCCTGGATCCCTACTCAGCCAAAGAATAAGAGAGGAAGCCAATAGGCGAAACCAATACTTCGGAACTCGCTCGCAACGGAATCACCCGTGAGCGTGCAAGAACCTACTCGGACGCAAGACGATGAGACAGACACCCCCGTGAAGGCGTGGCCTATGCTCGATACTTCGGACAAGGTCGATGCTCTCACAATAGAGAGTCACCAATGTTGACCAAGCCCTACTCGTCTACGTACGATAGAAGCGCCAATACTTCGGTAATCCAGGCGATACACAAGGCAGCCACCAGCTGGGTTTTTGGCTCTAATCCTTACGAAGCGCTCACCTCACTTGGAAGGAGACCTTCCCATGCAACCTGAATACAAGTGAGGGTATTACTCACCCCAAGCAATGAATCCAATTACTTTTTTTATTTTGGTCAAGTTTTCTTAGCAGTCCCTTTTTTAATTTTTTTTGGTGTTATCGCTTCTTTTGAGTCAATTCAAATAAGCGCCTAACGGTTTTGTATTTTCTTTTTGGTCCTACTTTGTCCAAAAACAGAGGGAGAAAAGAGTCGGAAAAGCCGTGCAAGTCGACACAAAGATGGAGATCTCACCTTTGTGCCTAAATGATGCGTGCAAAGTTAGAAGACTTACAGCGAATCCCAGCTCTCTCCATGCGGGATGCAAAGCAGAAATTTATAAACCTAATCTATATGGCGAAATGCAAAGCGGAAATCGTCCTAGAACAGGCAACTGCTAGCGTGAAGAACCACAAGTCAACTAGCAACTCCTAATCCGAGTGTCCGGTCTTGGCTCACCCCTCCTCTGCCCAACACATTTGGAGTAGGAGAAAGCGCTTGTTCGGGTGTGAGCTCGCGGCGCGTGGATTTGGGAATTACTTGTTAACTGTTTAAATTAGTCTAAGTCCAAAACGCATCTATAGGAACATGCAAAGATTATTAGGTGTTTGGACCTATTCTATTCGAGTCAAGCAGGACCTAGATCTAAGAGCTCAATCCACAAAATAAAGTGAAAAATGAAATCAAAACCGGAAAATGACAAGCGGTAAAAACGCGGCAAAACTGCGGTGAGCCCCCAAGTGAACAAACACTTGGAAATTGGGCCCGGTAGTGTCCAAGTCCAAAGTACCTGTATTATTACAAATGAATAGTCTCTCTCTCTCTCACAAAAATAAATGCAAGCTAGTCTACCACTCAACCTCACTCCTCCTGCTCTCTGCTGCCGGCTTGGCTAAAGAATAGCCGGCTCCGCGTCCCAAGGTTGCTTTGGGTCACCTAGGCGATCCGCCCCGCTCCGCGGTCCCTCGCAAGAAGTCAAGAAAAAGAATGGTCAGAAAGCTCAAGCAAAATACACTAAGAGTGTAAGAGAGGTAAATGCAGCTATGGTAAACAATCAACACACAATCACTAAAGAAATAAACTACTCGCTGTTGCTCCCCGGCAACGGCGCCATTTGATTTAGCCGAGATTCACGTGGTCTAAAAGTGGTGTCTCACACAAGGCGGAGACGACCGTCGCTGTGGCGACTCACGATAAATCTCGAACTAAAGTCAACAATTAACCCACACTAAGATCAATGAATTAGAAACAATGTGGAGTTAAGATTTATTTTTAACTCTGCACAAAAGATGTAAAGGGCAAGTATGCAGAGAGTTCGAACACAGGGAGCAAGCAGGGTAGTCCTAGCAAAATGCACAAGTGTGTGAGTGTGTGAAGTGTCTACACTAAGCAAGCAAGCAAATGAATTTTTTGTGGGTTTTTAATTTTTCATTTTTTTTATTTTTTTATCTTTTTTTTTTTCTGTTTGATTTTTGATTTTCTGATTTTTATATTTTATATTTTATATATATTTTTTTTTTCTTTTTTTTTTCAAATATTGGAAAACAAGGGGATATAATACAAGGCAAGCTAAGATATTTATAAAAATGCACAAAAATACTCAAAAATTCAGAAAATAAATGTTTTTGGTATTTTTAAGGTTTTTTACTATTTTTGTGATTTTTGGGGGTTTTTCAAGATGTTTTTGGTATTTTTAAAGTCTGAAACAAGGCAAACAGTGGAAATAAGGGCTGGCTGTGAGTAAAAAGTAATTTAAAAATACCAACCAGTAGCAAAAATATTTCACACTATTTTTTTTAATAAAAGTAACAAAATAAGGAAGAAACAGACGCTGAGTTTGCAATTTTTGGGTTTTTCTACTATTTTTTATATTTTTTTGAAGTTTTTGAGAGTTTTGAATTTTTTAGTGTTTTTCTTTTGAGATTTTTAATGATTTTTGGACTGACACTAAAATAGGATAAAATAGACACTAAGTAATTTTTTTTGGAATTTTTAGAGGTGTTTTGATATTTTTTTGGTATTTTCTAAGGTAGACAGTGCACAAAATGAGAGTTTTTGATTTTTAATAAATATAAAACTAAAATAAAATCAAAAACTAAATAGGTGGCGTGAAAGTATAGGTGCACAGGAGCTTAAGCCTATTTTTGTGGGGTTTTTGGAGTTAAAATGATATTTTAATTAATTAGAACAAGAGTCCCAACATGAAACAGTCCTGGCAAGGGCATAAGTGCAAATATTGAAACAACCAGGGGCATACATGCAATTTTCCACAAAATATTACACTAGAACTTGCATTTACTGGACTAAATATAAATAACAAAACCCGGAGGGGCCTTAGCGCAAAATGCCCAAGCCGAACACGTGCGAAACACGCGCCTAGCAGGGACCTAAAGGCAATAACCGAAACTATCAGGGGCATACATGCAAATATCCCAAATGTTTAACACTTAATACAAAAGTTCTGGGACTAAACCGAAATACCCCAAAGGCCGAGGGTCTGTCTGCAAAATGGCCACACACCTCACGCGCACGGGCACGTGAGATGACGTGGCCGAGGACCTTTTTGTGAATACGTAAAAGTTCGGGGGCCTTAAGGTAAATTTTACAAAACTATTTAAACTGCCGAGGAAAGTTTTAGTACTAATATAAAATACAAAAACGCTTGGGGTGGTTTTTGCAAAATACCCAAGCAAAGGCGCGATCAAACGGTGGGGATCATCCCACTTATCCACGTGTCGATGCGAGGCGCGCCGATACCCCTTCGGAAGCGGAGGGCTGAGATTAGATCCCAGCCCCTGATCTGACGGTGCCTGGGGCCTTCAATCGGACGGTGGCTGTGCTCCACGAAGAACAGAGGCTGATCGAACGGTAGCCGAGGTCGAGGGAGGATCACGGGGGAGCTCCGGTCTGGCGAACTTCTCCGAGCTCTTCCGGCCAACCACGGCGACGCTGGAGCTTTCAAGGTGGCCGAGGATGCTCCTGCAGGTGTGGGCTGACGTCTGGATGCTTCAAAATCCACCGGCGAACGCCGGTGCTCTCGCGCGGAGGTGGCGGAGCTGCGGGGCTCCAGGTGCTCCGGCGAGAGGGCAAAAACGCTCCAGAAGCTGCGATGGGTTTCAAGACCTGCACCAAAAAGTTAGGGAGGTCGAGGGCAAAATGCCTCGACCTCAAATGGCTCTCGAAATGGACTGGGAAGCGCAATAGGGTCTCGCCGGAGTTGCGCTCCGGCGAGGTGATCGATTAGGTGATGGAGATGATTGATTCGAGTCGGCAAGAAGGGGAAAATAATCCTAAGACTAACAGGGATGAAAGGGGGATGAAAATGGGATGGATCGCAACCTCGATGGCCAATGGCCAGAGGGAGTATACCTCACGGGGGTCGACCGCCGGAGGTGGTGGAACGCGCCCAGATCGCCCGCTGCGCCTCCTCGAAGGTGTGGAACCAGGAGCTGTCACCTCCAGGTGCTCGAGCACGACCGAAGAAGGGGGGAAACTGGATGAAATGCGGTTCAACCGGAGGGAGGAAGAAGGGGGGTTGTATTTGAAGGGTGAAAATCGCGTGAGTTCGAGACGAGATCACGGGTGGTAGAAGGAGATATGGGTCGATCTGAGGAGTCGGCGATGGAGGTGATTGATCGAGGAAGAGGTTTCGTGAAGGAAGCGGCCGCAGAGGATGAGCGGCGCAGCCTCGAAAAAGGCGCGAAGACAAGGGGAAAATGTCGCGCGCTACAGGCTGGGAAGAAGAAGACAGACTGTTGACCCGCTGGTCAACAGTCGCTGGCTCCTGGTTGGTCCACGTGGACCAACCAGGAAAAAGAGAATAAAAAATAGTTTTATTAATAGAAATAAATCGAATTAAATTAAAGTTATAAAATGAAAATTATTTGTTATTTTATGTAGTATTTTATTATGATTTTTATTTATTTTTATGATACATATTTCTACAAGTTCACTTTTTAGCCTTATATAGGTATATTACCTATGTATTTTAATACTTTTATTTTTATTTTGTATTTTTAATTTATTTACTTGTGTTTATTATTTTCTAAAATTATAGGATACTTCTATATACACAAATATATTTTTATTTTATTTTTATGATATGTTTTGTATATTTAATAAAATATAAAGGTGTTTTATACAGGTATAAGTATGTGTAATGTATCTATGTACTCTATTATACCAGTATTTTTATTTTGTATTTTATTTAGGTTTTTATTCTTATTTTAATGTACATAACTATTATAAGTATTATTTACAATATTATAAAAAATATAAAATTGAATAAATAATGAATAAATAATAAATTGAATATTTTATTCAGTACAAGTGTACAATGAGGGTCCAAAACTCAACTTTCAAACCGTAGCTCCGTCAAATGCGAAACCACCGCCATTGGATAGATTATTTTATTCTATATACAATTAAAGGTGAGTACACTGCATTTGGAGTTGTCGTTTGTGAGATACAGGTCTGGGAAGTTGGGATTTTGGATTTTTATTCAGACCATATCTTTTCATCTGTACATTATTTTTCTGTGAAATCAATTTTGTATTTTTCTTTATTAATTTATCTACAACTTTCATGTACAGAGTTTCTTTATTTGGTGTACAAAAAGTGGAACCAAAAATAGGGCCCAAAATGAATAAAGAATGAATAGAATGTATAGGTATTTACACTGTATTTCTGACCTTATCTCCCCCTACTTTATTCCTTGTCGACCTATTCATCAAGATGCCTAGGTCTCGGGGGTTTTGGGTCATAAAACATTTACAATATTTTATTCTTTTTCTTTTCTTTATTTATTCTATAATTTTGGCCTTAATTACAGTGATTTATACAAAATCTGAATGCACATGCATGGATGCTAAGATGATGGAATTAATGATATTTACAGGTATTTGCTAGGGTTTTAAGTGCCAAAATGATAGAATAAAGATGATGAAATGTGGCTTCATCACTTCCCAAGCAGCTGGAGGTGTTGTTGCTGCTCCAAAGCAGCAGGTGTTACTCCCATTTCCTCCATTTTGGAGATCCAAGAGGTACATCCAAGCCCTCCCATTGTTGTCATCCTTGATATTTATGCTCATGATCTTCTTCCCTAATAATTATTGGGATAAATAATTGAAGAATGCATGAAGTTGCTGCTATGATTGGGCTATTATATATGTTGAATTAAAAATTAGTTTAGGGCTATATAATGCATGTCTCTATAATAATTAGTTCAACAATCTAATGCATGTTCTATTACTGATTTGATCAGCAAACGATAGTGAAAAGTTGAAGAGAATTTGAAAAAAAAAAGATTGGGGTGAAACTCTAATCATTTTCTGCTACTAATCTCATATTGAAATTTGGTATTTTTGCATGCATGTATTTGATACTAATTTTAGACCAATATTATGTCCAATTTTCATGTTTATAAGGATGAAAATTGGTATTGTGCATGTATTTGAGCCTAATTTCAGACCAATATTAGGCTCCAACTTTAATGTTTATAAGAGTGAAAATTTTGGTGTTTTGCATGTATTTGATCATAATTTCATACTAATATTAGGCTCCAATTTTCATGTTTATAAGAATGAAACTTTTGGTGTGTTTGCATGTATTTGAGCATGATTTCATACCAATATTAGGCTCCAGTTTTCATGTTTATAAGGATGAAAAAATTGGTGTTTTGCATGTATTTGAGCCTAATTTCATACCAATATTAGGCTCTGGTTTTCATGTTTAGAAGGATGAAAATTTTGATATTTTTCCATGCATTTGTACCTAATTTTAGATCAAATGTATGTTGGGCTCCATATTCCATGTTTATAAGGATGAAGAATTGGGGTTTTGCATGATATTGACACTTACTTCGGACCAAATCATTAGCTCCAAAATTCATGTTTTTAAAGATGAAAATTTTGAGGATTTTGCATGAATTGGCTTCTAATTCAAATTAATTAGTAGCCATTGATCTCATGTTTTAAATAAGAAATTCTAAATACAATTATAGGATATTGATATCCTCCTTCTAGAAGCCAACCAATAATCGACCCATATGAAACTTAATCCAAGAATAGTACTAATTAAATAATAGGGTATCAATATCTAGAAGGTTCACATATCCTTAAAGAATTAAATCAAAAGTACTTAAATAAATATATTAATTGTTATGACCAAAAATCTCCATTAAATAATCCTTTAGTGTAATCTACTAAAAGATGTATCACTATTGATAAGTTGTTGACAAAATACTTAGATCCGTAAAGTTAGCCACGCAATATAGTGTAAAACAAATGAGTAATCAAGTACATCCATATGATCGTGAATCAATGATGATAATTAATTATACCGATCGTGGTGCCCCTTACAATGACCCTCAACATGGATGGATTTAAGATGCCCAGATTGGGTAGTGACCGCCTAGTACACTGGTCTAGGATCCCGGTCTCTTCCACGATTTTTCACGAGCTCGCAGTTTCTACGCTTCTCTGGGATCCATGTGATTTCATTTGATCAATTTCGTTGACCTTGTGTTATGTTAGGCGCTTAGGCAGAAGGAACCTTGGTTTTTCTATGAGATCGTTTAGCCCGTACATACATCGTTCAAGCAGGACTGGAGTGACTCAAACGGAGAGTCTCTCCCACCCATCTCAGGGGCGTAGTTGGAGTGTGCCTGGCCTTCTCTTGGACCGCACCTCCACTGGGAAGGCGAGACAGAAAAGTCTCTTAAGGGGTTTCTTCACCGCGAGTTTGGTTATTGTTACATCAATAGATCCTAAAGAGGCTAAATATCATATCATGAAAATCTTCATCAAACACTACATTCACTAAGATCTATCATCACATCTAAATTAACACTAATAAAATGGATGTACATTAGATCTAGATCACCTTGATCACCATGATCATAGAGTGAATCAAGAAAATAATAAATCGGTTACATTTGAAATATGTTGAATGAAAAAGCAAATTTTATACGGTTATATACTGAACTGCTAGAAAATCAACTTTCCATGCAAATACTTTAATGAATACAATGCCAATGCCTACCTACTTACTTTCTTTCGTAACCACTTAAATATATGTTAATTTTAATAAGTTTGGTTATACTCAACTTTTGTTGACATCCTTTTGTTCCTAACATGGATGGCAGGGAAGGCGTACACGACACAGTTGATACTTTCCAAGGCTATGAGCTTCTGAGGTTCAAGAAGTTTCTTTTGATGGTACACATTATAGTCATTGTACAACTAAATGTAACTCTCTTATGCTTACCTTCTCTTCTATTGTATTTTAGGATACATGCATAGAATGATAATGTTTCTTGTTGATTCATGTAATACTAGTGGATGCAAATGCAAATGTTCTGAGGTGACATGTGTTATTATGTGGATGGATAAATGAAATGTGAATGTCATTCAATCGTGAAATTTTTTCCTCATTTTCGTAACTTAGTACGATAAATCGTAAATTTTACATAATGTTGTGTAAGCAGGCAACCCAGATCCCGAGGTTGTTATACACCTTCTCATCTTGCCATCGGGACAAGAGGTTGATGTCCACTCATATATCCTCAATCTCATTCCAGTAGGAATGAAGCTCATCGAGAATCTAATGTTGAAAGTCAGTAGGTGCTGACGAAGAGGTATTCTGCTGAGAAGAATAATATCGTAAGGACTGGCCTAATGGCCCTGATATTGTTGCTATTGTTGTTATTGATGGGGGTAATGCTGGTAATTCGAGCCCTGCTAGCCCTGAAACGGTGTATCTTCTTAAGCTGATAAGGACTAGGGCTGTGTTGTGGTGGATGTGTTGGCAGTGTTGCAAAGGTGAACGTGGCATTGCAGAAGGTTGGGGATGCTGGTCAAACCGTCAGTCCCCTGTACTTTCCCTCCAAACAGGCTCCTAGGTGTAGCATACACCGTTTACGTCCCATACTGGGGGAGGCTCCTCCTATACCGTCTCAATTACTGGTGCCTACTATTGTTAAGATTGTGTATAAGAGTGGTCTTCTACCCATGGATAGTATTACCCTAACATCGATTTCTCATGTACATGGTGCACACAGAAAATATCAGCAATAGGTGTAGTTGTAGCAATTATCTTAATCTCAGACACTTTCTTTGATAATTCCTCCACCTGCTTCGGGACCTAGTTAAGATTTCAAGCTCATTTATCCTCTTATCGATCCGCTCGACTATTGCCATCTTGTTTGCAATAATCCCCATGGTGGGGACCAGGTCTTCTGCGAGATCACCCACAATCTTTCCCTCCTTTGATATAAATGCAACTAGGGACTCATTGTATGCCCTACCGGTCATCTGTGCGTGGCTAGTGTTAGCCATCTGCTCGAATACCCTCCGGATGGTATCTTCTCCACGTAATGTATAACTTCCTCCACAGGCAACGCTCACTAAACCCTCCATCTCAGGGTTGGGACCAATGAAAAAAGATTGGACCAAAATGTTATCATCCAATCCATGACATGGAAACTTCCATAGTATGTCCTTGAATCATTCCCATGCATCACATAAAGGTTCATTGGGCAGCTAAGAAAAACTCAGATGCATGTCGTCATCTAGTTAGTTCTATTCATAAGGTAGAACTTCTTTAAGAAAAGGTCCTTGAACTGGGCATAGGTGATTACTGTCACACCTAAATGCTTAAACCGGTAATACACCTTATCCCCCAAGGCAAATGGAAGGGTAGTGAGCCTAATATAATCCCTAGGGTGACGTAGGTTAGCACATATGAACTCAAAGTCCCTCAGGAATGCATATGGTTCCTCTTTGGCATTCTCGTTGAAACGTGGTGGCAAATTCAGAAAGGGCGGCTCAACTCATATTTGATTTCTGGTTCTGCGGGACTTAGATAATTTTGTACTATGAACTGTCTCAGGTTGTATGCCACATCCTTGGGTGCATCAATCCCTACATTCAATTATCCTATCTCAATCTAAAGTAGGGCATGTTGCTGCTCAGATGCAACCATCCTAGCTAGTATCATCTGGAAAGGATCGTCATGATGTTCTTCCTCGTCATCTTTCTTCTTAGGAGGCATCTTGAATGAAACTTCTTTGTCACCTTCATCAATAAATGGATTTGAATTAGTCGAATATGATGAACTTAAATCATCTTCACCAAGGCGAAGGTCTTCCTTGGTAAGTGGGGAAGAGAGGAAAGGGTTGGTCAGTGGTTGACCATCCTTAAAGTGAGTGAACCTAGACTCAAGAGGTTCATGAGTCTAGGGAGGTCTAGGGAGTGAAGGAACCTCTGAAGACGATATCTTTGAAGGGTTCAATGATAAATTTGTGGTTTGAATATAAATCCCTCCAACTAGTCAGTTTCTATGTCAAGAGGATCGTATATGAACATGGATATCAAGGTGTAAATGTGCAGAGAAAACTCACGCAAATCAAACACAATGCAAATCCTTTGAATTCACCAATTGAACACGTGAAGGTCGTAAAGGTTCGACTGAATTATCTTGTCAATTTTAGGTGGTGGTAATACAATCTTTTGGTCCGTTATACACATGGTGTCATCTTATGCCCAATGATGCTCATGTGTGCTCCCAATCAATGAGGTGATCTACCCAGACTATTGGGTTTCAATATCATACCCTAAAGGAGACACATATGCTTACACAATCGAAACGTACATTAAGGTCGAAGATAATCGATTGTAGCTCCCAATCCTGCAAGAGTCCGACCTGGAGACTTGGGGGGGCAACCCTAAGGATTTGAGCTCTAACCTTGATGTATGTGTCCTTACCCACTCTGTCTAAAGGTAAGCACCTGTGTCCAATAAGAGCTTTATGCACTCGTAAAATAAGTGTTCATTTTATTCCATTTTTTTGGTCAACTTGCATCAATTCAATCCTAAATATTAAAGTTTTAGTTATCATTGATACTTATGTCAGTACAAAATACACGCCTACTATTCAACCCCTTTTCCTTTTAGACTTAGGTTATAAATCAAGAGAGTAATCAAAAAATGGAATGCAAGTGGAAACTATAATGCTTGCTCAGATAAGAATGTACTTATAGTGATTCCCATCATTCTCCATGTGTTATGCTAGACTGAATTTAAAATTTTACACTAAATGCATGCAAGTCCAAAAAAGCCGCACCTAAACATGATACTATTAGCGGAGAAGAATTAGATTTGTATTTGAGCTAATTGTACGTGCTTATGTGCACCTTTTAATCTTTCAAGAAAGATTTGATCAATGAATATGTGTGGCCTATATTACGAGGGCCACAAACAATTTTGATTTTGAATTTGAATGGAATCTGAATCGTAATGTGCCTATCCTAAATATCGCCATTCAAGTCAAGAACCACTTTCAGCACAATCAAAACAAAAAAGAAAAATAATGTTCGAGTCACCGATACATGTACGAGATCTCAAATAGGAGCCATTGTAAATGATGCAATTACCTAAATTAATAGCAAAGTAATAATTACAAAAACGAAATGAAATCTCTCTCAAAAATAAATTCAATTTCTTTGTCTCTTCAACAGTCAACTCGCTCCATGTTCGTTGACCTCCAATGTACTCCAAGTCCATCAGTCTCTCACACAAAAAGATAGAATTTACGTAAGAGAGGTGTTTACAAAATATATACAAAAGTAAGAAGAAAAGTACAATGCCAAGTGAATGGAAAACCAAACTATGAGTTTTATAAATGAGCCTAAGTTATTTGCCTACCTGACAATTGCGCCATTTGATGAACCTGAAAATACCCTACGTTAATTTGTCTTTTATGTTGTGGTTGGGAAATCATGCATCAATTAAAATTTAACCATACGAACAAATAATTCAATTAATTAAGTAACGTGTGGTTTGTGTTTACTTAACCCGGGCAAGCCCTAGGATCGAGCCAAGGAGATAAATGAACAACTTAGGATTCAATTCGTCAAACTTAATGTATGGTTTTCAGGAGAAATGTTTTTTTATTTTTTTAGAAAAAAATATGCAAGCATGTAAAATTGACATTTTTATGGTTTTCCTGCAATTTTCATGCAAATGATATGCAAAATTTATGAAAATTTGAGAAGATGTTGAAAATAGTGAAATTAACGTACTTTGAATTTTTGGGATTTTTCTAAGGAAAAATGAATTTTTTAGAAATAAAACAATACATACCGTGTGATTTTCAAGTAAATTAATTTTGCCAGATAGTAATTCTCATTATTTTCAAGAATTAAACTTATCCTAGATGAGTCCAATCATGATGTATAGATGTTGAGCCTGCTAAGAGAGGGTGAGGACGGCCCAAGAAGTGTTGGAAAGAGACCATACGAAGGGATCTTAGTTTTGTGGATATAAGCCCGGGATTGGCCCAAAATAGATATGAATGGAGGCGAAGAATCCATGTAGCCGACCCTACTTAATTGTGGGAAAAGGCTTTGTTGTTGTTGTTGTGAAGTCTAATCATGATGTATCCTTGGAAAAATTATAACTCCTAAAACTATCAAGTTTACATTGAGTTAAAAATTAATTGATTGAATAACCAAATAATTTATTTTAACCTAAATATTTGTGCAAAAGAAACAATTTTTGGACACATGTTAGAACTTAAGTAACCCTAGCAAATATGATTTTTGGTGATAGTTCATACTCACTAAAATTTGTTTTATATTAATTACTCATAGATGGGAAAATATGCAATTTGGAACCAACAAAATAGTAAATTAATCCAAGTTCATAAAAATATAAATGAATGATCGTAAACCCGAGAATTAAATACTCTACAACATACATATTTTAGAAATTCAGAATGTCTACGAATGATAGCTAAAGTAAAAGTGCAAGACATGGGTCTCTTTCTGTAACTAAATTAAAGAGAAGAAATGCAAAATAAAAGGGCTGGATGACCTTTTTTATTTACCAAAACTCACAGGATGTTCACTACAATTATCCAAGGCGTGCATATACGCAACACATACTACTGTTGGTGGGGGTTTGGGTGCTATTCTAGATAATCCCGAACCTCATTGCAAAATGCCTCGCACCCTACGTGCAGGGCGCATGCAAACACGAGGCTTGGAGGACTGAGGAAGCACGTGGCTGGTTCTAGTGACTCGGGCCCACCCGAACCTCGAGGTGTGGGCTGAGGTTTGGATGGGCAATGTGGCATGTGGAGAACCATTGGATCAAGGCTTGGGCCTTGATCCAATGGTAGTTGGAGCTCAGTGGATGCCTCGACAGAGGAGCAGGGCTGTGGTCGATGGCGAGTAGAGGAGATGGATGATCTATAGTGCTACCGGACGAAGGTGAAGGCGACACAGACCGTTGGATGCATGCTTGAATGATAGAGCAAGTGATCTATCCCGGGGAAGGTGACGCAGGTTGTGGTGAGGGCGGAGTGGTGTGAAGTGTGGCGGAGAAGGAGGAGAAGCGGGTCAATGGCGATGGCGATTGTCGTGGCGACCTGATGTTGAATGGTGAAGAAGAAGGAAGCGGCAAGGCAAGGGCAAGGCATCGATGGTGAAAGGCTAAACGTGGGCGGAGGTAGAGGTGTGGTGTCATGCGGCAAAGGCCACGAAGTTGGAGGAAAAGGTGGTCGACACAGAGGAAGGAAGGTGGAACGACACGAGGCAAAGACCAGTGTTGAAGGAGAGCGGAGGGAGAAGAAAGAACGATCGGAGAGGGAAAATAGAGGAAAACATGAGAAGTACGGAAGAAGTAAAGAGGAAGAAAAGAGAAGTATACCTAATGGGTTTCGCCTAGGGGAAGAACTCAACGGAGCTCCATCGTCGCTAGAAGTCACAGAGGAGGTAGAGCTTACAAGCTGTGAGGAGTAGCTGCAGCAAGGTCAAAGGGTACCTTGGATCTTATCGAGATGGGGGCGCAGTCGCCCGCTGTCATCGGTGGCCTCCTCTCCCTATTGATCTGAAGAATGGTAGATGGCCTTCGATGGTGGAGGCGAGGACAATTTTATAAGGGAGGACGAGGGGTTTCGCGGAGGAAGTGAGGACAAAATGGTCATGAGCCGTTGGGTTGCCACCGTAAAAGGTGGAGGGTCGTAACAACCAAAGGCATTGAAGGGAGTGCGGTTGTAGAGAAGGTGAGTGAAGGTTGGTGAGACATTGTGCATGGGGCATCCGACGGATGCGGAGCGGGCGACGTTGGGAAAGACGAAGAGTCTTGGGTTGTTGGATGGTCCCAAGATCAAAGGGAACATAAGGCGCCACATGGTGGCTAATTAAAAAATAAAATCAAAATAAATAAACAAAATAAAAAAGGGCAACAAGTGGCGGTCCAGGAGCGCCACATATCGCTCCTAGAAAATTAAAAAAAGAAAATAAATGGAAAATCAATTAACAAATAGAAAATGATGTAAAATAAAAAATGCTCTTTCATGAAATTGAACGAGATCTATAACTTTTATAATGGAACCAAAAACAAAAGAAATCATATGTACAAAGCGTAGTTTTGGTGATACTATATAGATATAAAATACATGTAATTTTGTATTTTACAATTTTTGTGCTATTTAAATAAGGTAAAAATCAAGATAAAATCAGATAAAATATAGAATTAAAAGTACACTTAATATATTTTTGTGATTTTTAATAATTAATAAAATAAAGAAATAAAATAAAAGGGACTTATATAGAGATTATATATAAAGACTCAGAGTGATTTATATTCTTTGATTTTTACTTCAATATTTATCTGATTTTTTGCGCATTTTATTAAAAGATAAATCAAAGAAAATATATGAAAAAGATATAAATAAAAAGGAATTATTTTGTACATAAAATAATAGGGATAAATCAGGCAATATGTACAATATACAACGAGGTCCCAAAATCCAAGTTTCATATACGAAATATGATTCTTTTGAATTTGATCTTGTTTTGAGGTAATTGAATGTATAATTCAAAATTGAGTAGGGATTCATAAAAGACTGTATGAGAGAGATATTGACAATTACGATTTTGGTCTCCAAATTAGAGTTTGGGTTTTATTAAGCAAATATACAAGCTAGTATTTTTTAGTATTTTTCCTTGATTAATGCTAGTAATATTTCCACAATCAAGTTGGTTTTATTTTATTTGGAGTTAGTCAAAAGTAACTAAAAATTAGGACAATTATGATAATAAATAAGTGATAATGTACAAGATTTTGGGCTTCTTATTTAATGCAATTATGCATGCTAAAACATGAATATTAATTAAGTAAGCATGAATGATAGAAATGCAATTTAAATGAACACGTCCAATGAATCACTTGGGAATAGTGCTCTATTTTTAGCTTTTAATGTGATGAATCACATATTTATCACCCGCTGCCTGAAGGACACAGATGACCTACCCTTTTAGTGTTGTCTAATAGACGAGTGCGTTGCAGTCGGATAGATCCGTGTCGATCAAAAATAATCGCAAAAATCGATTAATCGTCGAATGAAATCAATATGCGGTTTTATGTTTATTTAGCCTGGGCAAGCCCCAGGGTCGACTCAAGGAGGCAAAGGAACAACTCGGGATCAGATTAGATGGATTAGATTACGGTTTTCTAAGTGGAATTTTTTTAATTTTTTTATGCGATAAAATGCCAAATGCAATGATGTGAATGAACTAGGTTATTAAGAAAATCAACAACTTAGCCAAATCTAGATTTAATGTGAAAGTAATCTAAATTGACCAGATTGTATTTTTTTTCTATAAACCCAATCCAACAACGAATGCAAATGTATTTTTTGGGGGATTTTTGGATTTAAAATGCACAAATGAAAAATGCAATTTTTTTTAGGTTTTTATGCAATTTTTCGTGCAAATGATATGCAAAAATTATGAAAAATTTACTAGAAGATAAACATGATGAAATTAAGCTACACTGATATTTTTGGAATTTTTTGACACCTTTTTATTTTTTTATATATTTTTTACTGAAAATAGAGCGACTGCAGGTATTTAATTCCTAATAAATCCAGAAATCAAATTATCCAAAAAATGATTTATCTCAAATAGATATTTCAATAAGGAATCCAGGAGACTTGAGATTTCTCAAAAATATTATTCGTGGAATTAATTAAAAATCAATTACAGAAATCACTCTACTATTTATTTTATGCACAAGACAATTTCGAATTGGACGAAATTTGGACAGTAATTAAAGCACATTAAAATACATCATTAATAATTTTTTCACAATTTTTGGAGCAATAAATGATTATGTGAGAATTTCAGATCTTAAATGGGTAAAATATGGTTGATTTTCAATCTATGATTTTAAATAAATAATCTAATGCTCTCAACAATATAAATAAATAACCCAAAGATAAAGAATTAAATACTATACAACTTGCTATTTTTCATTGAATAAAATGATGCAAGAAATATGTCCAAATTGATAACCAAACTCAGGGGTATCTTTGCAGTTAGAAAATCTGAAATTGAATGAAATGATATGCACAGGGGTGCTTTCGAAATTGATAAAACATGCAGGAGTGACTATGAAACATTCACATAATAATAATAAAATGAATAATAAAAAATGAAGAGACCTTGATAACCGTGGGTTCTAAGATTGGAACCCACTCCTTCCACGCCTAGGGCACACACAGGGGACGGCTAGGGCTTGCGTGTGCGGCGGTGGAGCGGTGGACCTTGGGGTGGCTCGAGACGGCAACGGCAAGGCAGCGCGCGCGTGGAGGGGTGCGGCCTCGACGGCTGGGCGGCGCACGCGAGGGGCGCGGCCAAGGCAGGAGTGGCGGCGTTCGCAGCTGCTGGCGTGGAGGCCTGCGGCCACCACTGCGGAGGGGGTGGCTGTGCTGGGGGTCGGCGGGGCACTGTGCGGCCTGGAGGTCGGGCGGGGAGGTAGCGTGCGGCGGGCGTGAGGGCGGCGCCACCGCGCGTACGAGCGGACGCGGCGAGCAGCGTTGGGCGGCCGCGGGAGATGGAGGTCGATGGCCACATGCTGGGCGCGCGCGTTAGCGGCTGGTGGAGGTGCTGACGGAGAGGGGTGGCGCGCGGCTAGGCTCCACGCGTGACCAAGAGGCGGCGCGTGGGCGATGTACGGCGCGGGGGTTTACAGCTGACGCGTCGATGGCCGGATGGCGCTGGGACCGGGCTGGAGCGTCGAGCAGGAGGAGGAGGCGGGCGTCGAGGGCAGGTCGACGGTGGTGGAGAGCCAGGGAGGGGGCGGCTACAGCTGCTTCTTCCCTGGAATTTCTTTCTTTTTTTGTTTCCCTTTTTTTGCAAATTTTTTTTGTTGTAATTTTTTTAACAGTAATAAAAGGTGAAATGAATGGTGGTGATGATGTATGGTTTATGATGGAGATGATGATGAAAGAGTTGATTGTGATTGTGGTGGTTGTGGTGAAAATGGTAGATGATAATGTAGATGAAACAACAAGGATAAAAAACATTAGATAAAAATGAAATGAAAAGATAGAGATAGAAAAATTACCTACGATTCGTCGGATTGTGGAGCCACGTCGTGCGGCTTTCGGTTGTGGCTTCGACCCGGTTCGATGAAAAATCGGAGAAGCTTTGCGATCTTGACGGGAAGTTCGCTACGTGGAGATTAACCGCAGATCTCGCCTGCAGGTCGTCGTCGCTCAACGTTTAAGGGGGAGCTATCACCTCACGGATTAAACGGGGCTCGAACCTCTCTAACTCGTAGAATGGCGGATGAAGAAAAATAGAGGATGAGAGGTGGATATAAAGAGGAAGAAAGGGAAGTTGGAGAAGGAGTGGAGGGAATGGAGTGGTGGAGAAAGTGGAGACTTGGAGTAGAAGGCAAGTAGAGAAGTGGTAAAAGGTGGAATAAAATGAATTATTAATAAAATAATATAGTAGGCTACTAAAAATAACTAAAATAATAATAGTAAAATAATAATAATAATAAATCCGAAAATAATAAAATAAATCCAAAATTAATAAAATAATAAAAAATGGGCTGACACGTGGCGGCTTCAGGAGCTGCCACATGTCGCTCCTAGAAAATTCAAAAATTAAATGTAAAGAAAATTAAAAACAAATAATAAAAGGGATTAAAAAAAGTGGTTAACACAAAAGTTGCTCGTCTCGAAGAGATCTACAACTTTCGTGAAGGGGCAAAAATCAAAGGAAATCATCGGTACAAAAATGTATGTTTGGGTGGTACCGTATAGATATAAAATACCGCATTTTATCTTTGTAATTTTTTTGTCATTTTCCAATAAGAGAAAAATCAAAATAAAAATAGAGAAAATATGAGAAAAACATTTACAACTTAATTTAATTTTTTTGGGTTTTTAATAATGAAGAAAATAAATTGGTAAAATACATGGGCAAAACGGTCAATATGTACAATATACAAAAGGGGCCCAAACCCAAGTTTTGCATACGAGCTCCGATTTTAATGAAAGTGATCTTGTTTCGAAGGTTTTGGAATGTATATTACTTTAAAAGTGAGTAGACCTAATTCGGAGGTTGTATGAGAGAGATATGTACGTTTTAAGGTCTAAGGTCTTCAACTTGGATTGGGATTTTATTGGTCAATTTTGCAAGTTAGTATTTTTTTATAATTTTCTTTACTTAGTGTTAGTAATATGTACATAATAGAGTTGGTTTTATTGGATTTGGAGTTAGCGTAAAATATATACAAATGGGGTATTTTAGCTAATATACAGGTGAATATTTAAAAGTGAATTTGGCTTCTTATTTTATACAAATGTGAATGCTAAAATGCAAATGTTATCAATGCATGCATGAATGCTAATTATACAATATAAGTATAAATATTCCTCTAATTACTCGGGAACAAAGCTCTATTTTCAACTTTTAGAGTGATGAATCACAGATTCATCACTGCCTTTGAATCTCTCTGTGAAAATCAAGAGCCCACTTCTTTTTCTGAAGCAACTAAGGATCCTCGGTGGGTGCAAGCTATGACTAATGAATTCAATGTTCTACATACCAATCAAACAAGGCCTCTAGTTAGTCCCACTACTTCAATGAATATGGTTGGCAACAAATGGGTATATAAAATCAAAAGCTCCTTTGGTAGTTCTGTTGATCAGTTCAAAGCATGTCTAGTTGAAAAAGGTAATGAACAAGCTGAAGGACTTGATTATTACGAAACCTTTGGCCCGGTAGTCAAACCAACAAATGTAAAATTTCTCTTTAGTCTTATGCTTCAATACTACTGGCATGTTATTCAACTTGACTTTAATAATGCATTACTCAATGGGATTTTGGATGAGGTTGTTTATATGAAACAACCACGTGGATTTGTCCATCCTGACCTTCCTCATCATGTGTGCAAGCTGCACAAATCCATATGGCCTCTGACAAGTGCCATGCACGTGGTTCCATCGCTTAATGATGTTTTGTCAGTCCTTTGGTTTTCGTGCTTCCTCTACAGATACATCATCATAAATTCACCACTCTTCACAAGCTTAGATGCACTTATTGATCTACATTGATGGCATTCTTTTATTTAGCTCCAACAACACCTCTCTCATGAATGTGGTGAATACAATGTAAGATGAATTCCTAGTATGAGTTTTTGGACATCTGACCTACTTCTTGGTATTGAGATTTCTCATACATAGCTGGACTTCACTTATCTCAACATCGATATCCTACTGATTTACTAATTAAATTCAAAATGGATGGTGTGAAGTCAGTTAGTTCACTGATGACCAACTCCTCAACAACGACTATCAGACAAATCTCCCACACTTGAGGATCCATGTATATACAAGAATTTGGTGGGCATCCTATAATATGCTAATTTCACACAACCTGATATCTCTTTTGTGATCAATTTCCTCTCTCAACATATGCAATAACGGACTACTATTGCCTTTGAAGATGCGAAGGATTTCTGCGATAATATCAAGCCCTCCTTGGACTATGGTCTCTTGTACTCTTGCTCTCCATCACCATTGGTATGTGCTTATGTTGATTCTGATGGGGCTTCAAACATTCTCGATCAACATTCAACATCACGCTTCTTGTTTATCATGGACATCATCCTATTGCCTGGACCTCTAAGAAAGAATCTTGTGATGCATGCTTATCTACACAAGCTAAATATCATGTTATGGTTGATGCTAGGCAAAGTTAATCAGGTTAAAATCCCTTCCAATGAACTTCATGTCACCATGTTGGTTCCCACAGTCTGGTGTGATTATGTGTATGCGATGTATCTCTCCTACAAATTGATTTTTCATAACCAAATCAAATGCATTGAAATCAATCAATATTTTATTCGTGAGCAAGTTGTTGAAGATATGCTGAAAGTTGCATACATCTTCGATCGAGATCATCTCGTTGACATCCTCACCAAAGCATTATTGCTCCCGAAGTTCCTTCGCAATAGCATAGAACTTCCGATTCTGATGAAACTGGAAATTTGAGGGGGTCTGTTAAGGAAATATCTAAAGGTATCTAGTGTAATTTACCCATGCTGATACTACCTTGCAGAAGTCGTCCATAGGCTTAACTCCTCTCCTTATGTTGACATTACACCCTAAATAAGGGTCCTTGTGTTGTATACAATGATAGAATAAAAGGAAACTTTACTTTATTGATATTCTCCACATCTGCTTTTAACACAAATATGTCCATAAAAAATAGTAGAAATATACAATTATATAACATACCAATAATTATGCGCAAACACCAATAAAACTAAAAACCAAAAAGTCATAAACCTAAACTCCTTAACGTCATATCTCACTCATATGAACTCCAATTTGGGAAAACTCACTTTAAAGTTTAACTCATAAAATTATCTATGAAATGAAAGTGGTTTCAACGGAGTTAATATGCAAAAAATTGAAAGTTTAACTCCAAATTGAGAAAACTCACTTTAAACATTAAGTTATTAATTAATTTTTTTTTAAAAATTACGCATTTACTATTTCAATTATTTTACATGATAAAAATGATTACTTGACATTTGTTTCCAATTCTTGTATATGTTTGGTTTGCCTATCCACTTTTTAGGACCTAGGTTTTGAGATCGACTTTCTCGAGAGTCGAACGAGCTTCATGGCTAAGAGACCGATTTTCTCTTCATGAGATGTATGCTGAGGAGTAGCTAAAGGATTCTACCTCCTCACCACCTCATCAATGAAGAGCTACGTGCATTGTGCTAGTCCAAGTTAGGTCACTATTTAAAAGAATCATGCGTGTGCACGGGATATTCTACTTAGACTAATCAAGATGACATGTGAACATAGACTTGCGGACTCAAAGAATTAAGTCACTTGACCTGAGAAATCTTAACTCCAGTTCCTACAAACCCACTAGCTTTTCACCTTGCATATGCAACATATGCAGATGAGGTGTAGATGACATGCTATGAATGAAATGCAAGACTCTTTTTTTTGAAATGTAAGGATGATATGCAAGAGTAAATAAGAAGCCTTATTCTCAACATATTTTTTTTGGTATACAACAAATTTTATTATTTACAACAAGTTTTTAATTTACACATAATATACATAGTATACAACACACATTTTTTTGGGTTTACATCTTATTTTACAACAAATTTTACATGAGTAAGTTTTACCATAAGTTTACAACTTTTATACAAGTATTATACATATAGTACAGAAAAAAATTTTCTCAATTTTTACCCACCCCGTAGTTATTGCATAATATATACAGAAAATACGCGAAAATACGCGAAAGTACGAGCTATGGGTAAAATATATATGTAATATATATACGCCCCCTATACTTAGCGTGTGCTATGTCCTCAGAGCACGAAAAGCGATTAAAAAGACATAGCTCGGGCTAAGCGTAGGAGAGCTAAAATTACAAAATGTGTAGAAGTCGCTCCGCCCCCTATACTTAGGATCTGGCAGCCTAAGTGTAGAAGAAGATCAAAAATGGGGTGAACGAGGAGAAGAGGGGAAATGGATGAGTATATACACGGCGGGCATCGATCCCCCCTATACTTAGGCTCTGGTCAGCCTAAGTATAGGACAAGAGTGAGTATGAGAACCGTTGTGATCTGGAGGATGTACAGTCACTAGATGCGGGTCACTCTCCCCCCTATACTTAGGATCTGGTTATCCTAAGTATAGTCATAAAATGAAATGAGATGAGCCGGGGCGAGTGATTCGGATCACTGGAGAGGGAGGGAGAGAAGGTATATACAAGAAAGTGTGAGAATATACAAGAATTAAGAAGGTTTGCGACGAACCTTCTTGCGGACGCGAGGAGGTGGATAATATACATATGCGTTGCTGTCGGAATCATCCTCAGATGAATAATAGTGAGGTGTAGGGATCGTCCAACGAGGGTCGACACACGGCTGCTTGCTTAGATAAGGCATGAGAACAGCCGAACTGAGCTCACTCATATAAATTACCTTGTCCGGGCCAGATGAGGACTCCTCAGAAAATTCCTTCTCTGGTGTGTTGAAGGAAACTTTCTTAGTAGGTTTTCTAGAACCCGAATCATTGAGAGGGAGATGAGAGAGACGTGCCTTGAGAGGTTCGGGGAACTCCTCGAGGAATCAATTCTCGACTTCCCCTCACTAAATAGCCGACTAGAAGAGGGAGCAACCGTGTTTTTATGTGGAGTCAATTTAATCTTGGTTGCTTCCTTTGAAGGTCCGGGACGTGGTGTGGTGCTGACCATGGGTTCCTCACCAGATGAATCACCGTATAGATTATAATATTCCTGAAAGGTCAGCACATGTCTCGGGAAGGTGCTAGTGGTCTCAGTTGGCTTGGCATTGTTGGCCTCTTGTGTCGGATCATCAAAATGGTCAAGGCAATCAACAAAGGTCATGTCCGACTTAATGGTAGCCTCTGGTCGTGAGTCCTCCTTTGAAGTTGTCATGGTGGCGGTGCAAGCAGTTGATGAAGTGGAGGTGTGGGGAGTCTCAGAACCAACGGTCGTTCGGACAGTCGGTCTCTCAGGTGTAGTAGAGAGGTGGGACTCATCTACCTCTCGATGGTCACGACTGTTAGCAGATGTGCGGGTTACCTTAGAGTAAAGTGTATCAAAGAATGGGTAAGGTTGGAGTGCTCCCAATGCTGAGAAATCGATCTCCCGAGTCTCGCAATCTATAGACGCTTTAGCTGAGGCTAAGAACAGCTTCCCGAGAATAATCGGAGACGGGGTAAACTCTCCTTGGTGCTCGATGTCAATGATTGTGAAGTCCACCTGGAGTAGAGCACCTTGAAAAGTAACGATGACTGAAATATTTCCTCTAGACCGTTTGATGGATTGATCAGCCAGCTGAACGATCTCTCTCGACTTTCTGATTGGCCTGAGTTTGAGCTTGTCAAACACAGAGGTCGGGAGGATATTTATTGGAGAGTCATCATCGATTCTTGCATGGGTAAGGATAGTGTCTTTGATTTCACATTCAACCCTAGGCAACCGCTTTACTCTGCAGTCTTGGTCTTTCGTCCCATCACCAAGGAAGTGGCCATAGACACTATGTGTCTCTCAGTCCTTGTTCTCTTCTTACCCGACCTCTTGGGCATCAATTTACTCTTTACTAATCTCTTGAGGTCGGGGAAATGATCTATGGCCTTTATTAAGGGAAGTTTGAAAATCAACTCTTCATCGAGTGCTTCCCTTAGGGCAGAACCCAATTTTTTTAGATCTTTTTCATTTTCAATTTTTATGTGGGTTTTTGGTTTTTCAAATTTTTTGGTATTTTGGTTATGAATAATCAGACTCTGGATTGGAGGGTAAGTGGTTAGTAGAAGAGGGAGATAGAATGGACTCTAGTTGTACAGACGGTGTGGGTTCCCTGATGCTTGCTCGGTTTTCAACATCAGATCTACTTACTTCCTTCTCCACTTTCATACCTAGGCTGGCCGAAATTGAGTGCAATATGTTCATGACATCTCTTAACTCGTTACCAAATGATTCGTTTTTCTTAATAAGTCTAGAGATGTCATCCTCCACAAAATTCCCATGACAAATCATGGGAGAGTTCTGCTCAAGTGGAGGATACTGCTGAGATATTGATGTCTCATACTCAACATACCTAGACTCTGTCATGTAATGCTGGGTCGAGTATGGACCATCTAGATGGCAAATATTGGTCGGAGCCTCATATGATGAAACGAGGACCGATAAGTCTAGCTCATGAGTCCAATCTTGTGAATGTATAGGCTCTCCGAATGACGGCTGGTTAATGGGAGCTTGATCACTAAAGTCAATCAAGTCTAGGAAATCATGATGTTCAGGCCTCTCCATTCGGGTTGTTTGATCGACCAAGTTATACCCTAAGGTCAAGTCGGGATGTGTATATGTAAATTGTTGTATGGTCCCTACTTGAGGTGATAATGAAGTATGCAGGGGCATATAATTTTGTCAATCATCTGTCTCAGCAGTGGCTTGCTCTTCATTTGATTCTTTGATTCCTGCAAGCTCTCGAGAATAAGGACAGTCAGCCCAAGGTGGAAGTGGATCCGGAGTGTTAGAATATGGAGTAGGTGAGTAATGCGAAGAAGAGGAGAAGTCAGTCGAAGTTTTGACTTCATAATCGGATTGAGGTGGAACCGACCACGGGTAAGGGTCTCCCGTGGATGGCAGAGGATACATGGAAGAAGGAGAAGGTGAAGATGAATGGTATATGGTCGAGGAGGAATGACCAGAGGTCACAGGGTATGGGGACCAATATCCTGACATTTTGAAGAGGAAATGATGAAGCAGAGCGAGGTAGAAAATGAGCAAATAAGCAGGATAACACACACGGACAGATACGAAGAAAAATGCAAGAGCAAACCCTGAGTTCACACTCAACACGGTGAAGGACCCGAAGCTGAGTCCGATTAGTCTTGTTGATTTTAAGTGTGAATTTTTCAGACAAGTAGAAAAGGTTACGCGGCCTATAGGGAAGTCAGCTCAGAGCCGGATGCGTCTTCCCTATTTAACCTGTCGCCTAAGATACTGCCGGTCCTTCCTTTCTTTGCTCCTATCCGGAGTTGGGGACTCAAAGACCGTGCCCCTATCTACCTGCAAGCAGGGGAGGCTGACAAAGCTAGGCCTTGTCGTAAAGTACCGCTGGTTCGCCCCTGACTACCCGCGAACAGGCGGAGGCTACTTGGTACTGGTCAATGAATCTAAAAGTATCCAACTCGTGATATTTTCTAGGATCAGTTGGCCCGTGATATGGAAGGCGGGGATTTGGGCTCTGCCTTAAGGTGTTCACACACACTCAAGTACCCTCACTCAACCTGAAAATAAGGTCGGGGATTAGTCTCCCACAAACAGTTTTTTTTCAATTTTATTGATTTTTTGGTCAATAGTGTTAGCAGTCCCGGTTTTAAGTTAAGTTCTCACTTTTTAGTCCAACCACACAGCACGCCTATCGTCCAGTCCCAATTTCCGTTTAATTTAAGTTTGAAAAACTGAGGGGGAAATCGAGAAAAGCCGATGCACGAAAAACAATGATGCGTATGTTGAGTTAAGAAGACTTACAGTGATCCCTTCGCTTGTATGCAGGATACAAAACAGTATTGAAATTTTTACACTACATGCAAATGCAGACGACAAAATCCGCTCCTTGATAGGCAGTTCTATTTGCGAGTGAAGAACAGGTTGGTTTGACTAGATCTGCGGTCTAAGTGCGTCTTTTAAGTGATGTGTGGTCCTAGAAAATTACGAGCACAAGCAAATCCTAGAGTGGCTCGAGGAGCCGCTAGTGCAAGCCTAGTCTAAAATTCAAACCACATAGCAGACGGGGACACAGTTTCACTATGTTTACACACGCGAGAACCCAAACGGGAACCGCTGTAAATGATGCAGACACTCTTTTTTTTAATTACAAAAATCTTTTTGACGTCCAACAACCGACTTGATCCAAGAATCGTCGGCCTCCGATGCACTTCGAGATGAGTCGACTTCAAGAAAGCCGCTTCAAGTCCACCAGGCCCTCGCACAAAAAGATGGAATTATGTCAGAGAGAGATATATACAGAAATGGTCAGAAAAATAATTAAAGAAAAAATGAATAATTACAATGCTGCTCGGGGGTCAGACTACCCGAGTGAATGGGAAACGTAAATCTAATTTTTCTAAAGTGATCCTAAGCCGTTTGCCTCCCCGGCAATGGCACCATTTTGATAACTGCTCCCGCACCCTTAGTTAATTCGGTCAGATTAATGTTCAAATTAATTGATTAATGTTCTTTGCAGTCGGATAACGAGAGCGAATCAAAAACCATTTTTAATTTAATAAGTCAATTTCGAGTGACAATATTTTTTTATTTGGTGAAGTCCAAAGTCGAACTCAGGGAGGAATCTGACTCCTTAGGTGAATTCGAAGCAAATTTCTAATGTTCGATTTTCAGACTTGGTCAGATGATGAAACAAGGTGAAATTAAGCTACAATAATTTTTTTGTAATTATTAGATGCACGGATAATAAAATATGCAGACTTTAGTGAAAATGACTAAATCAATTTTAATAATTACCAAACGATGATATTTCTTAGAAACGAAATTAATCCAAACAGATCTAATTAAGAGCTATCCAAATCAACTTGAATTTTGTTAAAACACTTCACGGTTGATTAATTAAAATCGATTAAGGTTTTCACTAAATGATTTTTCTAAGACAAACTATAAGTGCAAATGGTGTGATTTTTGGATATGTTGTAGCATAGACTTAGATCTACCAATGATGATTTTTCAGAGATTTTTCGATAAGGAGATAATGCGCAATAAATTAATCAATCAATCATGGGAAAAATATTGCAATTTTCACTAAATTAAATTTCATAAATATTCTGCAAATCAGAAAATTATAAATAAATGCTAAAATGGTAGAACAAGAGTTATGCTACACAATGCAATTTTCGGAATTAAAAATGGACAACAGAATGATGACAAAATAAACGTGCAAATGCAAGGGTGTAAATGCAATACAGAAAAAGAACTAATAAACAGACAACTGTGCCTAAGGGCACTTTTGTAATTACTGAAACTGACGGGGCAGACTATGCAATTGTTTCAAAATAAAAAAATTAAAATAAATGGACCTTCAATCGTGGGTTACAAAATGGAACCCACCCTCTCCAAATAAATGCTAGGGCACAACGGCAAGGGGCGGCGACCAAGGGGAGCGGCGGCACGCGGCGAGGTCAACGGTGTCGAGGGGCGAGGGTGGCCTGACGATGGGGCGCGGTTGGTGGCAGCGCAGCGCGGTGCTTGGGTCGCGAGCGTTGCAAGGTCGGGACGCGGAGGTTGGGGCCGAGTCTGGAGGGCTCGCGTCGCGTGAGGGCGCTGGTGGGTCGCGCGCGCGCCCCGCAGTGGCAGAGGGGCGCGCGAGGGCGTGGTCAGCTGGAGCGGGGGACGGTGGCGTGAGCCGCTGGGGATGGTTGCGCGAGCGTCGAGCGGCCATGCGCGCGGGGCTGGGAGGCGCGCATTGAGCAGAGGCGCGCCTGGAGGCTGGCCCCGGCGGTACGCGGAGCGTGAGGGTGGCGCACGTGGGCGGAGGGCACCGCGCGGAGGCGGCGCGAGGTGCGTCGCCCAGCGGAGGTGGGGCCGTGCAACGGTGTCAAGGAGCTGGAAGCTGGGGAAGCGCGCGGCTCGAGGGAGGCACGCGAGGCTGGTGGCAGCCCGCTCGGCCGTAAGGTGGTCGGTGAGGAGGTTGACGGATGCCCGTGTGAATGAGATGGTGCCGATGGCGGTCGGCGCGGCGGCTGCGGCCGCTGATGCTGGATCGGAGCACAGGACCTGCAACTTATTTTTTTGTTTTATTTTGTTTTGCATTTTTTTTTTGTTTTTGTGCTTTTTTTGTAAGCAATAAACAGAATGTGAAAATATAATGCAAAAGTGGTGATATGATTGTGATGTGATGATGATGGTGGTGTGAATGATGAAAATGATTTGGTGGTAATAAAATGAGGTGATTGTGATGTGGTGAATAAAATTATGGTGAAAATGTGATCAAGATGCACAAGAAAAATAATAGATGTTAGATAAAGAAAATGAAATGAAAAAAGATAGGATAGAGAATTTACCTGTGGTTCGCCGAAGTGGAGTCGCGGTGTGCAGCTTCCGTCGTGGCCTCGAGGAGATGGCGATCTCTGAAGCTTGGCAGCGAGTTTGGAGAAGCTGCTGCAACAAGGAGTTGTGAGGCTCCTTGGATCTCACCACGACCGAAGATGGCCAAGCTCGTCGTCGCTCAGATCGTCTCGTCCGTGCTGTCACCAGGAACGATACGAGGGTTGGGGCTCTCTCTCTCAAGATCGGTGGATGAAGAAAAATGGAGGATGAGAGGTGAATATAAAGAGGAAGAAAGGGAAGTTGGAGAAGGAGTGGAGGGAATGGAGTGGTGGAGAAAGTGGAGACTTGGAGTAGAAGGCAAGTAGAGAAGTGGTAAAAGGTGGAATAAAATAAATTATTAATAAAATAATATAGTAGGCTACTAAAAATAACTAAAATAATAATAGTAAAATAATAATAATAATAATAATAAATCCGAAAATAATAAAATAAATCCGAAATTAATAAAATAATAAAAAATGGGGTGACACGTGGCGGCTTCAGGAGCTGCCACATGTCGCTCCTAGAAAATTCAAAAATTAAATGTAAAGAAAATTAAAAATAAATAACAAAAGGGATTAAATCAAAAAGTGGTCAACACAAAAGTTGCTCGTCTCGAAGAGATCTACAACTTTTGTGAAGGGCCAAAAATCAAAGGAAATCATCGGTACAAAAATGTATTTTGGGTGGTACCTTATAGATATAAAATACCGCATTTTATCTTTTGTATTTTTTTGTCATTTTTCAATAAGAGAAAAATCAAAATAAAAATAGAGAAAATATGAGAAAAACATTTACAACTTAATCTATTTTTTTGGTTTTTAATAATGAAGAAAATAAATGGTAAAATACATGGGCAAAACGGTCAATATGTACAATATACAAAAGGGGCCCAAAACCCAAGTTTTGCATACGAGCTCCGATTTTAATGAAATTGATCTTGTTTCGAAGGTTTTGGAATGTATATTACTTTAAAAGTGAGTAGACCTAATTCGGAGGTTGTATGAGAGAGATATGTACGTTTTAAGGTCTAAGGTCTTCAACTTGGATTGGGATTTTATTGGTCAATTTTGTAAGTTAGTATTTTTTTGATAATTTTCTTTACTTAGTGTTAGTAATATGTACAGAATAGAGTTGGTTTTATTGGATTTGGAGTTAGTGTAAAATATATACAAATGGGGTATTTTAGCTAATATACACGTGAATATTTAAAAGTGAATTTGGCTTCTTATTTTATACAAATATGAATGCTAAAATGCAAATGTTATCAATGCATGCATGAATGCTAATTATACAATATAAGTATAAATATGCCTCTACTTACTCGGGAACAAAGCTCTATTTTCAACTTTTAGAGTGATGAATCACAGATTCATCACTGCCTTTGAATCTCTCTGTGAAAATCAAGAGCCCACTTCTTTTTCTGAAGCTACTAAGGATCCTCGGTGGGTGCAAGCTATGACTAATGAATTCAATGTTCTACATACCAATCAAACAAGGCCTCTAGTTAGTCCCACTACTTCAATGAATATGGTTGGCAACAAATGGGTATATAAAATCAAAAGCTCCTTTGGTAGTTTTGTTGATCAGTTCAAAGCATGTCTAGTTGGAAAAGGTAATGAACAAGCTGAAGGACTTGATTATTACGAAACCTTTGGCCCGGTAGTCAAACCAACAAATGTAAAACTTCTCTTTAGTCTTATGCTTCAATACTACTGGCATGTTATTCAACTTGACTTTAATAATGCATTACTCAATGGGATTTTGGATGAGGTTGTTTATATGAAACAACCACGTGGATTTGTCCATCCTGACCTTCCTCATCATGTGTGCAAGTTGCACAAATCCATATGGCCTTTGACAAGTGCCATGCGCGTGGTTCCATCGCTTAATGATGTTTTGTCAGCCCTTTGGTTTTCGTGCTTCCTCTACAGATACATCATCATAAATTCACCACTCTTCACAAGCTTAGATGTACTTACTGATCTACATTGATGACATTCTTTTATTTAGCTCCAGCAACACCTCTCTCATGAATGTGGTGAATACAATGTAAGATGAATTCCTAGTATGAGTTTTTGGACATCTGACCTACTTCTTGGTATTGAGATTTCTCATACATAGCTGGACTTCACTTATCTCAACATCGATATCCTACTGATTTACTAATTAAATTCAAAATGGATGGTGTGAAGTCAGTTAGTTCACTGATGACCAACTCCTCAGCAACGACTATCAGACAAATCTCCCACACTTGAGGATCCATGTATATACAAGAAATTGGTGGGCATCCTATAATATGCTAATTTCACACAACCTGATATCTCTTTTGTGATCAATTTCCTCTCTCAACATATGCAATAACGGACTACTATTGCCTTTGAAGATGCGAAGGATTTCTGCGATAATATCAAGCCCTCCTTGGACTATGGTCTCTTGTACTCTTGCTCTCCATCACCATTGGTATGTGCTTATGTTGATTCTGACGGGGCTTCAAACATTCTCGATCAACATTCTACATCACGCTTCTTGTTTATCATGGACATCATCCTATTGCCTGGACCTCTAAGAAAGAATCTTGTGATGCATGCTTATCTACACAAGCTAAATATCATGTTATGGTTGATGCTAGGCAAAGTTAATCAGGTTAAAATCCCTTTCAATGAACTTCATGTCACCATGTTGGTTCCCACAGTCTGGTGTGATTATGTGTATGCGATGTATCTCTCCTACAAATTGATTTTTCATAACCAAATCAAATGCATTGAAATCAATCAATATTTTATTCGTGAGCAAGTTGTTGAAGATATGCTGAAAGTTGCATACATCTTCGGTCGAGATCAACTCGTTGACATCCTCACCAAAGCATTATTGCTCCCAAAGTTCCTTCGCAATAGCATAGAACTTCCGATTCTGATGAAACTGGAAGTTTGAGGGGGTCTGTTAAGGAAATATCTAAAGGTATCTAGTGTAATTTATCCATGCTGATACTACCTTGCAGAAGTCGTCCATAGGCTTAACTCCTCTCCTTATGTTGACATTACACCCTAAATAAGGGTCCCTGTGTTGTATACAGTGATATAATACATCTGCTTTTAACACAAATATGTCCATAAAAAATAGTAGAAAAATATACAATTATATAACATACCAATAATTATGCGCAAACACCAATAAAACTAAAAACCAAAAAGTCATAAACCTAAACTCCTTAACGTCATATCTCACTCATATGAACTCCAATTTGGGAAAACTCACTTTAAAGTTTAACTCATAAAATTATCTATCAAATGAAAGTGGTTTCAACGGAGTTAATATGCAAAAAATTGAAAGTTTAACTCCAAATTGAGAAAACTCACTTTAAACATTAAGTTATTAATTATTTTTTTAAAATTGAGCATTTACTATTTCAATTATTTTACATGATAAAAATGATTACTTGACATTTGTTTCCAATTCTTGTATATGTTTGGTTTGCCTATCCACTTTTTAGGACCTAGGTTTTGAGATCGACTTTCTCGAGAGTCGAACGGGCTTCATGGCTAAGAGACCGATTTTCTCTTCATGAGATGTATGCTGAGGAGTAGCTTTGGACAAGATTTTCTATAATGTAATGGGAGTAGTTTATTTTAAGAGGGATCCCTTGGAGGATTCTCTAGTTGTTGCATTTGCTTTCATTTTGTAGATAGATGCCCTATAAGGGCATCCGGAATTGTACCCAACCATTACACGTTTCTTGGGGTCTATTTCATCACCATGTGTTGTGTACCTCACCTCAGTTATGTTTTCATCACGTATTTTATTTGATTCCCTTGATTTTTCTGAGTTTGGTTTAGTGCTTGAATATGATTTCATTCACTGATTGTGTATCCTAGGATAATTCGACTTAGGATATGATAACCTGGTCAAAGTAATCGGTTTTCTCCATATAGAACTTATTACTCTTTCCAAGTTACTTGTTTTATTTTCCATCTTTCATTCATATAGGTTAGACTTATATTTTATTCATGGATTGTATTGTATGTAGAGTATTAGTAATATGTACACATCGCATGCATCATTGATTGTCATGTATTGCATTTCCGTCTTCTTTCCCTTGTTTTCTTAACCAAGGTAAAAAGGAAAAATAAAAAAATCATTAGACATGTTTTATTGAAAAAAATCAAAAAAAGGGATAACTAAGAAAATTAAAATCACTAATTACACTTGACATAAAAATAAACACAATGGACCTCATTCCTCGATTTAGGGAAAGCGACTCCCTCATTGGACACTTGTACTTCCCAGATTGAGCAAGGCACATACATATAGGAGTTAGATCCCAAAGTCTATGACTTTTTCCTTAAGCGCTTGAACTCCTGAATCTCAAGACTTGTTTGTTGAGAACACTTGCCTCAGACATTGCATAAATAGTCGCTTCACCTAGGAGGTGGATCATTAGGACTCAATTGGAGCTCTTACAGGAAAGGTCATGTGCTTGAAAGATTCATCGATTGGATCACGATCTACTCTAGGACTACACCTATGAGCTCGTGATAATATAATTGATTGATGGCTAACTCTAAAATTGACAAGATAACCGACCAAGCTCTTACATCCTTCATTGTGTTGAGTATGTGAACCCTGGGCTTGGTTTGTATTTTCTTATGGTTTGTGGTTTGTTGCATTCGTTTCTGAGTAGTTAGCAGTCACCTTCTTATCTTGAGTCTCTTCCTTTCCTTTTGTTTTATTTTCCTTATCCCTCCAACCCTTCTTTAAGTTTCTTCATTCCATCATGATGGGAGTTTAAAGATCTCTTATTCCTTCTTTTATGAGTCCTCAACTCCCTTCCTTCTAGCAAGAGAATGGTCTTTTTAATCATTTCTTGATTTTCTCTGAGCTTACATTTTCTGATCCTTTGGATGACTTTTCTCTGACTTTGATAAGAACATGTTCAAGTTCTACCCTTCGTTCTCCTCCTTGAGTCAAATCGATGACATTTAAGTGTTGATTACAATGCTCGGTGTATAGTCTGTGTTTTGCCCAAGATCCAAGTATGCAAGTCTTGCTTAAAGACTCAATTATCAACTCTAGTTCCTAAACTCATCTCAATCTATCGACTCTTTAGTTGACAGACTTAAAAGAGTGTAAGCAAATAAAACTAAATAGGGAATGATTGAGATTGTGTCTTTTTTGTCGACTAAATATGGAATGATTGGGATTATGTCTTTTTTATTCTCACAATGGACAAGGAATCACTTGAGTGTTGCATACACACTACTATATACATAAATTCATTTATTTTTGTTATGGAATCAACACGTTCGTGAAGGATTTTTGGACCTCATGCACTTGTTTTTATGAGGGAACACTGGGTGAAAAACCCTTTGTTCACCCTCTTAATTTAACTGAATTAACGATTAAAATAAATGTGATCGTTCGCTGTAGTCGGGCAAATTTGGATTTATAAAAAACCACTTTATTTAATATATCAATTAATATCGAGCAACAATTTTTATTTTACTTGGGCAAGCCCAAGGTTGAACTCAGGCAGGCAACTTTTTCCTTAGATTAATTTAAAGTCGATTTAGGTGCTAGGTTTTCAAGAAATATTTTTTATGGTTTTTTTCTATGCAATTAAAAATGCAATGCAATTCAGACCAAATTCGAGGGTTAAAATATAAAGTATGATCAAATTAAGTCAAAAAGTTCTCAAATTTGGCCAGAATGTCTATTAGGATGAAATGAAGCTACCATAATGTTTTCGAATTTTTTCGACTCAAAATGAATTCCCCACGAATTAAATATGAATGCAGGGTGGTTTTCACAAAATTAATTCTAATAAATACTAAATTAAATTATTTTCAGAAACTAAAATTATCCTAGATGACTCTATGTGAAATGAATCCAGGAAAATTACTAGGTACCAAAAACAATTATTTTTTGACTTATTAAAAATCGATTAGATGAAACACCATTTAATTTATTCAGACCTCGATTTTTGATAATGTGATTTTTTGGCACAAAATAGAACTACTCAAATTCTACCTACTATGAATTTTTGGTGATTTTTGGAGAAACAACCGACTTAATAATCAATTAAAGGCAAATAATGGGAAAAATATGATATTTTACACTAAAATAATTATATTAAATAATTTGAAGCTCACGAAAATATAACAAGCATTCACAATGATAAAACCTATGATGTTATACAATATGCAATTTTTGGAATGACAAAATGATGCTAAATGGATGTTTAAATAAATATGCAAACACAGGGGTATGGATGCAATACAAAAAATAAAATTGATTAAAAATAAAAAATATACTAACATGACTAAATTGCAATTGCCTAGACTTCGGGGGCTAGGAAGTCAAGTGCACATGAAAGCAATATTTACAATTTAATCTATTTTTTATTTTTAATAATTAAGAAAATAAAAGGATAAAATACAAGGGCATTTTGGTCAATATGGACAATATACAATAGGGACCCAAAACTCATGTTTTGCATACGATCTCTGATTTTAATGAAATTGGTCTTGTCTTGAAGGTATTTGAATGTATATTACTTTAAAAGTGAGTAGACCTAAATCAAACACAATATGATAGAGATATACACATTTTAAGATTCTCAATCTCAAACTTGGATTTGGGTTTTATTGGGCAATTTTACAAGTTAGTATTGTTTTGATATTTTTCACCATATAGTTGATTTTATTGAATTTGGAGTTAGTACAAATTTAGCTATATAGATGTGAGTATGTATAATTGATTTTTTGGCTCCTTATTTAATGCAAATATAAATGCTAAAATGTGGATATTATTTATGCATGCATGAATGCTAATTATGCAATATAAGTGGAAATATGCTCGGGAACAAAGCTCTATTTTCAACTTTTAGAGTGATGAATCACAGATTCATCACTGGGCACACCTTTTTTTGAGTACATTGTACCCTCAACATCTAAGCTTTTATCGATTACGATGTAGAGCCTCTTATTTTTTTATACTAGCCCGATCCACATTGGGTGGTATTGGTTTATCATTATGGCTTTGGTCTAATTGGAAAATCAATCGGTGGAGAGAATCTTGCATCATTTTATTTGCAAAAATATTTTTAGATTTTTCTTTCTTTATTTTTTTTGAATGATAAGCTCCTCGGATTTTACTAAGTTGGCATGTGTTGATCCACATTTTCAACATCCATAAAAGTCACACATAGAAATTACGATTTTTCAAGATGGTATATGGATTCTTGTCCTCATTTCGCCTACGTGCTGACACTCAGGTTTTATGAGATAACCAAAAGTCCTTCCTTGTTCTCAAGAATCATAAAATCAAGTCTCGAGTTAAGCTCTCATATCTTCGATCATTGGCGAAACAATGGCTCATTACTATGTACAAGAAATCGCGCAGAGTGAAGTGATGGTCATGTTCTTTTTGAAGCTCAAAGATTCTACATGTGTTATAGCATGTATATCTTCAATATAAGGATTTTGCATATTTAAGTCCTAAGACCCTAGTTAGTATTTATTTTTAACATATATACAACTTAGTATTTTTTTACTATTTTTTTATTTTAGTAAGTTATATGCATACAATATAGTTTATTTCATACCAGTCAAAGTTAACATGAACTTATTAAAAATGAAGGAAGTTGAGGCTATTTTACATGTGATTTGTAGAGATTTTAATTCCTTATTTTATTGAATCATTTGTTGGATTTATTTATTCATCCCATTTTTTGCACATTTATTTTGGGCATTTATTTAATATTTCTTCATGAGTTTTAGCTAAAATTCAGTCATTGAGTTGTAAATCACATATTGTTACCAGAGTCATGAAATTTGGGTGGGGTTGAGGGGGGGGGGGGTGGCTTTTATGACACTTTGATCTCCCTCCATATCGATGTGTTACGTGGAGAAGTTCATCTCCGACCACACATTACCTCGATATTCGAGAATCTAATTGCACTTCAGTTACATATAACCATCGTCAGCTTATTTCCACAATGATGACTTTACGGAGGGACACAATTTCCAATAGCACAATTAGTGAGGGACACAATTAATATTTCAAAAATAGAAAAGCATAACTGATATTACACGATATTAGAGGGGCATAATTGTAGAAACCCTTAAATCATCCATCATCATTTGCCTTTCCCATGAAACCAGGCGAGGACAACGATGGCACAGGGATGCAAAAGAGCATAGAGAACCATTTCCAAGATGTCTTTGACAACCTCCATAAATTTGTCTCGGATTTGTAGCAATCCATGACAAATGATGCTATCATTCATATGCTACAATTGAACAACTCGTTCGAGAGTAAGTTTGATCTGAAAATTCCGTTTTGAGTAGATAAATACCATGGAGCGTGGGCTAAATCCCAATCCTTTAAATGATAGACGTATTGCTTCATTACCATACGATTAAGGTGAGTTTCAAGTGTGAGATTTTCTAGGACGATCCTAGCGAATCGTTGCAATTTTACCTTACACGACATGGATCCCAAGGTGGGGTGAAGCATTGAGCTCCATCCGTCCCCACCCGAAAAAACCCGGCTCAAGTCCGTCAATTTTATGTGGGCCTTGGGCCAAGTCAAGGCTTGCTTTTTTTAGCAAACCGAGGAGCCCGACCCGACCCACGGGCCGCAAGATCTGGCTCAGGTTTGGATCAGATTCGAGTTACTAACTCATGTGCTTTCCTTGTACATTTTTCTCTATAATGACTCCAAGTGCTGGTTTAGTCACCGATCATTTTAAACTACATATCAAACCTAACATCTAACGTCGTTTGTTCCAATTGACCCTGCTTGTCGTTGGTAATAATAAAATATCACGAAGACGGTGCGCCCTCCCATTTCCTATTGTTTTTTAATGTCTATGAACAATAGTGTCGTTGAAGAATATGATATATTTTTATACAGTAACAGATACGATTTCCATCCACGTAAATATACCGAAGGTCGTACGTGAAAAGATTTTGCTCATTGTCAAACTCGTATCTTCGAGTAATCAAGCACGCTGGTGAACGCAAGGGTGCGGAACGATAGCTTTTGAAGCGTGATATTTTTGAAATATGATGGCCTAGACCCAACCCATTTGTACATCGAATTCAGACCAGGATCGACCTGAATGTAATATTTCTGAAATATAAGAGTGCATATCCAACCCATCTATATATCGAGTTCGGATCGTACACGAACTTTTGAGGGTCGGGACATCATCAGGGTTGGGAACAATGATCCACCCTACCCCAAGGTTAGACTTGGCCAATGAGATGGGGGCCTGCCCGCCTGTGGGCCAGGCTTCGGCTAGGAGATTTGGGAATGAGTCGACCTAGCTTGGCCTGCAAAAAATAAAAAATATATAAATTTAAGTTGAATAACACATGTATTAATATGATATACTTCAAAATTTTCATATGTAACACTGGTTTTAAAAAAATTAATAGTTTATATGTCAAGTGACATGTAAACTCCTTATATTATTTATATAAAGTATGAATGATATAAATAAAATCATTGATACATATTGAACACTATTAAAAAATTCAACCGATAAACAACGAAATAGATTATGAACCGGCCCACACATGAATTTTAGATATAGCTTTTTTTAACCTCGATCCGTTTAGTCTGACCCGTAGACCGGCCCAATCGCATTTTGGCCATCTCTGGCAAGGTACAACGAGAAGTATTACGGCTTCCACGTCCTTCCTCTCCTTCTCTTACCTCAACCTCTCCCGCTCGCTCTCACTGAGCAGCCAATCTTCCTCTGCCTTAAACCCATCAATGGGGAGATCGCTGATCCATCATAGCATACGCACCGCCGCCCTTCACACGAGGGCGTTCTCGATCGCTGCCGGGGCAGGACGGCGGGTTGTGGCTCTGTGGGGGAACGGCGACTACGGCAGATTAGGGTTGGGGACCCTAGAATCGAAGTGGAAACCTGCCTTCTGCCGCTCGTTTACAGATGAAAACGATTACCCGGTCGCCGTCGCCTGCGGTGGTGCCCACACCCTCTTCCTCACCGGTATCTCTACCTTGCTGCAGCTCTTGATTTTTTTTTGCAATTGTGTGATGTGCTTGAAGTTATCGGCATTTAGCGTTTAATCATGTGCTTATGTTGAGGGTGAATTTAGTTGCAAAGATATGAACTTGGGTTCATCGGTGATGCTGTGGGCAATTTGTGAGCTGGAAACCAGAGGGATCACGCTGTCGTTTTAGCATTGAAGTTTGAAGCATGCACTTTGATGCGTGGGCTATGGTCGGGGCTATCTTTGTATGGACGAGGAGCTCATAGAAAAATATCAGCAAGAGTTTTAGATAAGCGGGAGGTGTCTTGATGTTTGGATTAGACTTGTATGTTTCACGACCTTGGGGTGAATTGATCGATTATCACTGTAAATTTATTATTTTGAAACATGGGAAATTTATTATTTTGAAATATGAGAAATTTAATATTTTGAAACATGATCAACATCAAGGTGTTCAAAGCTCAATTACACAAGTAAATTGGAATTACATGTTCTTTGCCATGTTTTTTTGAAAGTCTATTTAGAATTCACATTGTGTTGTGAAAGATCTGGCTTCAAGTAGGGTGCTAATCGGATCAAATACATTCGAATCCAACGAGATTTCGATTTAATTCACATGACAAACACCTTATGGAGGAAGATCTTGATCTCTAGAATGTTTGCTTTATATTCATCACCATGTCATTAACATAAACAACCAATATCACAGTACTAGAAGGCCTCCGTTTGAAGAACATAGAGTATCAGATGTTGTCCTATGGAAGCCAAGTGAACTATTCTTAGAGGTAAGCCTGTCAAACCAGTCTCGTGGACTCTAAAATGGCCTTACGGAGTCCACATACACACTTCCCATCGATCGAGTAACCTAGTGGCCGCATAATGTAGACCTCCTCGACATCACCATAAAAAAATATTTTTCACATTTTTTGAAGCCAAAAACAGGGGGAGAAAGATTGGCCAATTCTTGTTGGCATCCATAGAGAGGATAGTACGAATGGACACCATCCTGGCCATTGAAGAGAAAGTCCCAACGTAGTCGATATCATATGTCTGAGTGCTGAGTGAAGCCCTTTGCCTCAAGCATGGCCTTTAACCAATCAATGGAACATATAGAGAGAAACAAATGAATTATTTATGAGGCCCCATGGTTCTCTCATATAAGAGATAAACCTCTTTTGGAAAATTACATAATAGAGATATAAAAAAGGAATACATAAAAATATGAAAAGGTAAATAATATCTCAACATTCTCCCTCAAGATGGAGCATATATGTCAATCATGCTCAGCTTGAAACATCACCTTTGGAATGACACTCTAGCTAATGCATTGGTGAACACACGCGCTGTTTGCTCCTGTGAGCTGGCATGAGAGGTGGAGATAAAGCTCTTTTGAATCATGTCACAAGTATAGTGACGGTCGACCTTGATATGCTTGGTCCTCTCATGGAAGGTAGGGTTGCTGGCATTGAAAAGAGAAGCCTAGTTGCTGCACTGGAGATGCATGGGAAGAGACACATTATTAGGTAGGTCTGTTACAACGGATATGACCCATCATCTCCATACTCCCTTGTGCATGGACCTGTTCCTTGACGCTACACTCGATCTGGCAACCACTGTCCATTTCTTGCTCTTGCATGACACCAAGGAACTCCCTATGAACACTGCAAAACATGAGGTAGACTTCCTGTTTTTGGGACATCCCACATAATCTGCACCTACACATGATGTAATAGCAAGGGATGTTCCTTTGCTAAATAAAAGTCTAGTACCCGGAGAAGTCTTTAGATATTGTAGAATCACATAAACTGTATCCATATGTGCCTGTCTAGGTTACTCTATGAACTGACTTATTCTGCTCATTCCAAAGGATATATCTGGCTTGATGATGTTCACATATAAGAGCTTCCCAACGAGCTCCTTGTACCTCCTCTTCTCTACCTCCTCCTCTTCTCTACCTCCTCTGTGTCATCATCATAAAACTTCATGCTAGGGCCCACGTGAGTAGTGTCAGTCCTGCAATTTGTCATGCATGTCTTAGAGAGAGGATTTGTAATATACTTTCTTTTGGTCATAACAAGACCCCGCTGGTTCCTGGCGAACTCAAGTCCAAGGAAATAACATATAACGTCGGGGTCCTCGGCTACAAATTGCCGACCAAGGAAATCATTAGTTGCATGAATTCCTGCACATCATCCCATGTAACAATGATATCATCAAGGTAGACCAGTATAGGAACTGTACCTCTATGAGTCTTCTGAATGAATAATGAGTGATCTGCGGTTGATCTCATGAACCCTTGTTGCTCTATTAAGTCCGAGAGTTTTTGAAACCGTGCTCTTGGACTCTCTGCTTAAAGCCATAGGTAGCCTTATAAAGTCTATACATCATATGACACTCCTCCTCAACAACGAACTTTATCGGCTACTACATGTACCTTCCTCTTGCAGGCCACCATAAAAAAACACATTCTTCACATCGAGATGATATAGGGGCCAGTCCCGTGTCACTGCAACAAAAAGAAGCATCTACAATGTAGAATGTCAAGCTATAGGAGAGAAAGTATCATGATAGTCCACCCCATATGTCTGGGTGAACCCATGAGCCACATGTCTCGCCTTGTAGCGGTCCACGTTGCCATCTGCTCGATGCTTCATTATAAACACCTACACACATCTTATGACAGATGCTCCTGTAGTCTATGTAACAATGATCCACGTGCCACATAACTATAATACAACAATCTCTTTCATGACAAGATGCCACTACTATTCTGTATCGCATCCTGATATGTCCTTGGTATATCCAGGTCTGACAATCCCACGACAAACCTCCTGAATTCCTCTGAGAGACACCCAAAGAGACATAGGCTGCAAGAGGATAAGTAGCGCACATATGTCTCCACTTCTGCCGAGCAATATGCACATCAAGATCACCTGCGTCCTCCGCAACTTGTAAATTGGCCTCCTGAGAGGGCACATACTTATCCTGTAAAGTATCATGCCACATGTATAAGTCATTAGTGCCATTGGCAGAAACAATGTGCTAAGAGCATACCTGGGGCATGTTGGATGATGGGGGGAAGGCCCCATGAGCAAGGGGAACTGTTGGAGGTCTGCGAACGTAGAAACGTGGCAACAAGTGAGCCAATGTACTAGGTGGCTGTGGTGGAGGAGCCACAAGAGCTGGTGATGCTTGTGGAGGTTGTTGTGGTGGTGGAGGTGTTGGTGGGATTAGAGGTGGTAGTACCATAGGAGGAGGAGGAGACACATATACCTCCTCTCTAGAGTCAGGCGGAGTCAACCTATCACATGTAGGAAAGAAATACGTGACCGACTAAAAAAGGTGACATCAACACTGACGTAGTACTTCCGTCTAACTAAGTTGAAGCCATGGTACTCCATCTGGGTACATGATTAGCCTACAAAAATACACTTGACAGCTCTAAGGAAGAGCTTGCCATGACCAGGAGTCAAGTGGTACACAAGTGCAACAAAGCTGAACGCATGATGTGTAAGGGAAAACATGTCCTTCTCGAGAAACGCAATCGAGAAATGGACATTCTCTCCTAAAAAGAGGATGCTACAAGGTTCACCAAGTAACATGCATTGACAACTACATCCCATAGAAAGAGTGTGGATCACGACTTGGAATAAAAAGTGCCCTGGTCACATTAAGTAAGTGATGGTATTTGCGTTGGCAATACCACTCTGTTGAGAAGTATATGCAAACAAGGTATGGTGTATGATGCCGAGAGACCTGAAAAACTCAGAAGCTGTAATGTGCAGAACTCTAAGGCATTGTCAAAGCGAACATACTTAACATCAGCGTAGAAAATATTCTTTATTTCAATAATGAAAGATTTAATGACTAGTTTCAGACTTATTTTTCAAAAAAACCCAATATAGTCTTGAAAAGTCATCTACAGCTACAAGATAAAATCTGTCCCCGGTGATCATGAACATGACTGGGACCTCAAATATGAAAATAGAAAATATCAAATAAATAACTACTACCACGACTTTGACGACCATGGAAAGAATGGTGATGCTTCCCAAGCTAGCAAGTCACGCTTTAGAAGGTAACACATGGATATCTCTGGGAGGACATGACACAACTTCTGTAGAGGAAGATGACTACTCTGTAGAGCCTCCTTTGCTCATGGCCGCATCCAATCACCATGCCCCTTAGTATGTCCTGAAACATAAAAGAAGGGGGGTCAAAAATGACACGAGAATACAAATCCTTAGTGATTTAACTAATAGAAAGTAAATTCATCTCAAAATCTAGTGCATGTAGCACATTCTGCAGGCGCATGGATGACGTCAAATGGACAACCCCTTATCATGTAAGAGGTAAATGGGTCCATGGTCTCAAATTTCAGCGAAATTCAGTCGATTTTTTGTCGAATATCGATATCTAGTTGAAATCGAATTTCGACCGAAATGACCTAAATATGGGGGTCCTAGTACAAAAAATGACCGAAATGACCGAAATTTCAGTCGAAATTCCACCGAAATTCTTTTTTGGTTGATATTGAAATGGTGACCGAAATCAACATTTAGGGCCTTGAATGGGTCCCGCTTGCAATGACAATTGCTAGAAGAGGGGATAGATATCTGTATGAAGTAAGTAGCGCTCTGGCTCCACATAAATATTGGGAAGCGTTCGGCATCATGATCCACTCTATCATATCTGCTCCACTGCAACATGTAAAAACATATGCTATTTCCGAGGAGCTTGAAGATGCTATGACAGAGGATGCAACATCTGAACGACCTGTAGTAGTGCTGGCAGCATGAGTCATTATCTCCCTGAAATAGGAAACAATGTCATCTAACCGTGAATCTGTATAAGGAGCATGACTGTCAAGAGGCGCTGATTACTCGGCTACACAAGCAGAAGCGGGATCTCCATGCTTTAGATAGCATGTCTCCTATGAATGACCTTGACAACGATAACAGGTGCATGTACCAAACTAATGTTTGCCTCCTCTACCTCGGTGACCATGCCCTCTAAACTGAGTAGTATCTCCCATGCTGCGAGATGCATTTATCGTTGAGGAGGTCTGTGTGGTGTTAGGGTATGGGATAATGATCATGTTGAGATGACAGTACGCCTTCTCCATGGGAGAGATAGCAGCACTGGTAAGAAGCTGGGTGTGTACTGCCTCATACTCAGGATCTAAAGCAGTCAGAAAAACTCAAACCATCGTGGCATTTCTACACGACATATGCGGCTCAGTAGACACAGTCACTGGTATGAAGTTATGAAACTTCTCGAACATGCCATGGAGTGAAGAGTATAAGATGTGTAGAGGACGACCATTCTGCTTGGCATGAAGATGTCAAACTGCAACTGAAGAATCTTGGCCTCATTCTTCGCTCGACCATATGTAGTTGTCAGGATATCCCACATTGCCTTGGCAATATACTGATTCACTATATCAATGGCTATCTTTGTGATGTGAACCCCAGAGAGCCAAATATACACGTATGCATCATCTTGCTTCCATGACACATGCTTCCCAATCTTATCTGTCGATCCTGGCTGTCAAAATGTGCTACTTTTTATTGTACTGTATGAGGGTCAAAAATTGTACGGACTACAACTCATAATCGATCCCATCTGTTTTAACAATAGGAGCCGGACTCTTGAAGGCACTGGATAAAGAGAAGACATCACCCTTGCTCTCTAACATGATGAAGAATAGGGCCGATTCTTGCGAGTCTACATAATCATAAAGAGGATTAGTTATACAAGTAGATTCATACAACCATCCTTTTCAATATAGATCTATGCGAGGGCCCGAAAGGTGTTCTAGAGGTATGAAATCACACTTCTCCTGTCATAATCAAGCTAAAGAAAAGCCCTAGAAAATGAAAAACATGCTGAACGGAATCACAATGGATCCCTAGATTACGTTGGGGCCTTAGAACGCCTTAATGGTGTTGGACGACGATGAAGAGGATTCTACGAGGGTTCTCCAAGGTGTTGGGAGGTGCGAGGGGCCACCTTTCAGTGCTTGGGGGCCATCGGGCGGCATTATGAGGTGTAAGGGGCCACCAGGCGACGCTAGGGGCCCATTGGGCAGTGCTTGACGTGCGAGAACCCTCTGGAGACTCCGCTGGGGTCTTAATGGCACCCTGCGACGATGCTAGGGTTGGTCTCGGGGGCTGCTGGTTTCTCCTTGGAGGCTTGGCGACGCGCGAGAAATGAGGTTGGGGAAGACGGGTGGGGTAGGGCGTGGGTACGAGAACTCTGATGTAGGACCGTCACGCTGATACCACGTGGAGAAACCTGTTTGAGAAACAAATGAATTGATTATTTATGTGGCCTCAGGGTTCTCTTATATAAGAGGAGAAACCTGTTTGAGTAAATCACAAAATACATAGAAATATGAAAAATTAAATAATATCAACCATATGGAGATTGTTTGGTTGTAAAGATCTATATGCAAGCAACTAGCTTGATGCCAAGGAGGCATGGTACAAGATCCCACGTGCACCTGGAAATAAACAAATCCATTTCCTTATCCATCATGGTATTTTTCCATCCACGGTCATGAAGTGCACTGTGATGATCACGAGTAGTAGTAGTCATAAGCGCATATGTAAACTGCTTGTCGCAACTACATAGAGTATCAATGGAAGTAACATGTGACAATAGATGGAGAGTACATTGCCTTTCTGGTCCCCATAGTGCTATAGGTGGAGCATCCAACAGTAGTAGGGATAGTTGAAGGCATATCATCCTGCAAGTAAGGAACGTGTAGAAATATGTGGTCAAAAGAAACAATGTGTTTCCTTTTGCAGACAATGAGAAGTGGCAGAAGCTCCAAGGGTATGTTACCGACAGACCGAGTACAGTAGTTGGTCTATCCATAGAAGGTGACATCGGCATAACATAGTAGCAATTACTAGTAGAGCCATAACACCTATGCCTCTTTTGGGTCCGAGAGTAGCCGAGGAACACACTTGATTGCATGAGAAGACAATTTAACAGTGGTCTAGAAGTTATGAACAAATGCAGTGTAACAAAAAATTCTCAATGGAAGAAGAATGGGTTCTTCATCATCATACAAAAGTGAGAAATGAGTTATCCATTAAGAACTGAAGAGAGTAGTACCATATTGACGAGGTAGGCGGCAGTGGGAATGGCATACCCTAGTAAGTCTTGGGAATCTTTATGTGAGTAAGCAATGTACATGCAATGTCTAATAGATGGCGAAGTCTCCTTTTCGCTACCCTATTTGTTGAGAGGTATGCAGACATGATATATGGTGAAGGGCTCCCTGAGTGGCAAAGAAAGATACCAAATCCTATTGAGTGAACTCAAGAGCATTGTTCGTCCTTATAGTCTGAATACAAGTAGAGACATATGTTATAATAAAATGAAAGGACTTGGTAATTTTATTTACATCTGACCGTTCCTTTTTTAAAGAGACCCAAGAAGATATGCTATAATCACCTACAAAGATAGCAAAATATCTATGACCATCGACATTACCAACTGGACAAGGTCTCTAGATACCCCAATGGATCAAAAACAGTGACGATCGACATGGCTCAGCCCTAGGAGGAAAAGAGGGCAGATGATATTTTTCGAACTGAGATGATTCACACTCAAATGGCTTCAGTGATGACAGTTCCGGGAACATATGGGAAAGAGCTCTAGTATATGGGTGACTAAGACACAAATGCCATAAGAATGAGTCAACATAAACGGAGACAACATCGACAAATGTATAATCGAGAGGGATATCAAGGTTGTAAAGATTGTTATTCTCATGTCCTCCTTCAAAAATCTACATTGTCCGCATGTCTTGAAAATAATAATAGAACTTGTCAAAAATCACTCGACAATTCAGCTCAACACATATCTTATGAACATATAGTACGCTCAAAGGAAAATTAGCAGCACAGTAAACTCTGATGCGCCCGAGCTTGGAGGAAAACTCCATAATTCCAACAGTGGTTACCGAAGAATGGGCACCGTGAATCGACTTCGCAATGGAAGAGGGTTGAGAAGAGGTCAGTAGACTGCCATCTCCTATCAAGTGAATAGATGCAACGGAGTCAATAATCCATTTTGTCACTATAGAAGAAGCAGAGTTGGCTATTATATCTGATGTAGTAGCCAGGTGCGTAGTAGTAGTCTCACTGTGAGTAGAGTTATGTAGTAGTTGGATCAAGCAAGAGTAATCCGTGTTGGACTGTTTGTCCACCGGAATCCTGATCAGAAGATGTCTCTGTCCCAGTTGCATCATGGTCAAATGCAAAAGCAACATTGCCCTGGGGAGGGAAGCCAAACTTCACCTGACACCGCTCAAATAGTCTATTGTTGTCCGTGAACACATTGATGATAGCCAGAATCACGAGCACGACCACAACCAAAATCACGACCACGAGTGTGACTAGAGTCACGACCCTGTCCTTCATGAAAATTGTGTCAGTCGCATCTTTCAAAGAGGCGAGGAAGGCAAAGCTTTTTGTAGGATGCAGAGAGGAAGTATAATCAATAGAAGTCTCAAGCTCCTGATGACGGGTAAAAATGACCGTGATGGACGACATAGTATCAATGTAAGGAATTGCTCCTTCATATACTGATAGCGAGGATGTAAGACGACAAAAACTATGTAGACATGCCATTTTAATCCCTCTGTCATCTGTTTGGGACAACATGCTGACTAAAAGGTGTCAAGCTCCCCGTAGAGGTTTGTGAGTTGACGATATACTCCACAGGAGTGGACTCTTTCTGAGATGCAAACCAAATCCACATACAGATACTGACGAGGCGAGACTTGGTAGTGTATTGAGAATAAGTCTGTACCCCTCCATCCCACATGTCTTTTACGATATCATTGTACATGAGATTCATCGCATCATGGGACTCGATGCTGTTGGTCATCCACGTCATGACATGATAATTGTCCCCAAGACAAGACTTATAATCCTTATCAGCCTCCTTTAGTGATTCCTTTGTGAGAGAAGAAATCTTCCTTTGAACGTCGACAAACACCTTGAAGGCCCGAGATAAAAGAATGTAGTTGTTTGCACCCTTGAGTTGATAGTAGTCCCCTAGTGTACATGGGGTTGGTCTCGGTAAAGTTTGGTAATATTATGATCAGATATGGAGTTTAAGACACAGTTGTAGGAATTCAAGCAATCATGAAGGTAGGACATGAGGCCCTCGTTTTTCTTAACCTAGGCCTTATGCACGAGAGAACTTAAGAGCGGTTGATTAAAGGATGCCTCAGATCACAAGGCATGGAGCTCTGGCAACACCTAAGGTGGTGGTATGGCCTGGATGCGTTGCTAGACTGGGACTGCTATGCGCCTATATGGCATGGTAGCGGTGTGTCACTGCCGCTAGGACACCTAGCGGCAATGTGGTGCCGCTTTGGTGTCCTAGCAATAGTGGTGTGTCACTGGGATACCACACAACTACTGGCAGTCCTTGGACATCATCCCTAAGGGTCTGACGACCATTGATAGCATTAAAGAGGAGCCTCAAGGGTCTGATGTTGGAGATGGGCTAGAAGGTGGCAGTAGGGATTTGGGTAATGGCACTGATCTAGAGCCGTTACTCTAATAACATGTGGAGAATAATTGAGAATGCGTAGAATGCCTTGTTCGAAGGGTATGCGGGTTCCTTATATAGCTGTGAAATCCTAGATCCAAAAAAAAAGAGAATTACATGGAGACCCCGAAGGGGTTACAGGAATAAATAAAGAGATAATGAATAGAAATGGAGAGGGTGATAAAAGAGGTGGTTACATAAATAGTACTTCTGATTACAAGACACATGGTTGTTTTTTTGTCATATAACCGTTTTCAGGTAAATTGGGCGAAACTCCTTGCATGACCACTAACTAAGATGCCTTCAAATAATCTTATTTCAACACTTCTTGGGTTGGGCTTTCCTCGCCTTCTCTTACTCGGCTAAACATCCCAAATCTCGCATCTTTTGATTGGTGCATAAATCGACCTCAGTTGCTAATGGCCAAACTATGTTAAGCGATTTTCTCTCATCTTACCTCTATCAGAGTTACACTAACTTTCTTTCTGATCACATCTTTCCAAATCCGATTTTATCGTGTAGAACCATACATCCACCTTAGCATTTTTATTTCTACTACTGTCATTTTTTTGAATATGTCTATGGTCCAACATTCAGATTCATAGAGTATAGTAGGTCTCACGGTTATTTTGTAATACTTTCCTTTGATTTTCAAAGGATTTTTCTTATCACATATAACAATAGAGGATCCTCTCCACTTTAGCCAATCCACATTTATTTTGAGCAAGATTGCAAAAGTCGGTAGTCGGTACTCGGTCGGTTGGGTCACTGACTAAGGATTAATCGACAGTCGGGTGACTAATCGGATTTAGTCGGACTTTAATTGGCTTTGAATTTTATGATTATTTTAAATGTATAACTCATTTTTATACATGTATTTACATAGATTTTGTACATTTTTATACTATCATAATAAAATAAAAGAATTAATTGAATTAAATAAAACATCAAGCATATTATAATAAGTTTGCTTATTAAAAAAGCAAAACATTAAGAAAATATGGTATCTCCAAGCAAAAATTGGTTGATTAGTGTACCTAATCGGAATTAGTCGATACTCAGTCGACCACCCCACTGACTAGACTAGTCGGACCTACTGGTCGGGCCAGTCGGACGACTTTTACAACACTGATTTTGAGTAATAACTCCATCGATTTCCCCGTAAATTGTATCTTATTAAATGTAAATGTACTAAGCCTTCTCCCACTATAAGTAGGGTCGTCTACATGGATTCTTGCTCAAATCCATGTTGAAAGATTCGACTATTTTTTTTACGCTGGCCGTCGACTACCTAACGCAACCCTTGCAAGAGTGGGATTTGAACCCTGGTCTTCTGTGTGGTAGACATACTGTACTACCACTAGACCATTATGTGGGTACATAAACAAATTGTATCTTATTAAATAACAAAAAAGATAGTGTAGCATGGAAACACGTGTTTTCAACTTTTTAATATATATTTCGACCATTGTCATTGATTTATAGTACCTTTGTGGTGGTTATTTTTCCTTGGGCTACCTTATAGTTTTTTTTTGAATAAGAATAAGTTAAGTGGGTTATCTCACTCCTTACATGAATGTTTTTTAATGTCTTTCAACAGAAAAAGGGCATGTATATGCTACCGGGCTGAACAACTTTGGGCAATTGGGGGTCCCATCTGCTGGTGGTTATAGTCTGGTATATTTATTTCTGTTTGACATTTTACTTATTTAGCGCATATAGTCACATGACGGTTGGTAATCTTCACAATTTCATTCTCTACATGTCCTAATTTATTATTGATTAAGGGGAATGATACACCTTATTATGGAGGTTAATTTACTTCATTCAGAGGAATAATGAAACATGCAGGAAAGTAATAGAAGATGATAATTTATATTAACCTCCCTCAAGTTTGAGCATGCAAACAAACCTAACGTGTGTTTGGAGCAACTATCAAAAAGAGGATATTTTTCGCACATACTTGGTGAATCACATATTTGGGATGTACTCATAAAACATTAAAATATGACATATGCTTGCAGTAAATTTTTTAAAACAGAATAGTTGAAACAAAACCTTCTAATGTCAATTGGAGGTTTACTGCTATTAAAATATGATCTAGCATTTGATGCCTATATTAATTAATGTGTATATTATTTAGTTAAATGTACATTTAAGTAATTAATAAGTTCAAGATTGATTAAAACCATGATTACCTCCCTCATACTAGGCCATTGACCTACCTTGGTGAATGAATAAGCACCATTTTTCAGGGCTATTTTTTTATCTTTGTCGTGATGCGCTTTCCATGATGGTTATCGGGGCATTGGATGATGATTTTTTCACAGGTTACTCTTGTCGACATATTTGTGCCTATTATTCAATATGCTAATGACAATATTCTTTGTAGGAGTTGACGACTCGATGGAGAGGGTCACTATTTGTCTTGATTAAGTGTGCATGTTTATCGAGATGTCTTGTGGCGAAGGCAATGGACCTTTGGTCATTAGAATGAAGGTGCCCTTTAGGATCACTTGTACATTATAGGTAGAATGTCAAAATAGTATAGTATAACAAATAAATGTCAAACAATCACAAAAGCAATCCTTTACATGATATGAAATGACCGTGTATTCGACAGGGGGGGGGGCTGATTCATGGCCTTTGGTGCATGGTGGGCCCTCGAAAGCTTTGAGGTGATGTTGGTGGAACCTATGGGGATTGAAAGTCTCGAGGCTTGTGGGGGACCCCTACCGACATATGTATGGTTCTAGAGTCCTCCCAACCGACCTCCTCAGGTGCCTCAAACTTGGGAGGAGCTGGATCTAAACGTCTGAAGAAATACATGCCTAGAAATAAAAGGATTAGAGGTGGAGGGAGCTCGAGAATCCCTGAGAGAGTGATTTTAGACGAAAGCAGAGAGTCCGTGAAAAAGGGTGGTGACGAGGGCGGCATGGTATGGGTCACTGTAGGTCGTTGTGTGCCTCGTGGCAGTTATGATTCTTTGTCATTTTATTGTAACATGCAGTTTGACTCTATGTAATCTTTAAGTTTTCTTTTATTAAATATAGTTACAAACGGATGTGGGTCCCAACTTGGGAGGCCACCCTTTAATTTTCTAAAAAAGGCTTGTAGCACGTGGGTTCACCCAGACTTATGGGGTGGACTATCAGGATACTTTCTCACTAGTGGCCAGACATTCGATATTACGCATTCTTCTATTAGTTGCTGCGATTCGGGACTGGCCTCTTTACCAACTTGATGTGAAGAATGCGTTTCTATATGGAGATCTACATGAAGAGGTATATATGTAGCAACCACCAAGGCTTGCTGCTGAGGTTTTATATGACCCCTAAGGTTGCTTCTGATTCTCTTTCTCTTTCCTCGTCGACTTTTGCAAAACGACACAAACTTAATAGGAAAAGTTAGGACCATGCGGTAAACTGATGACTCTGATGCTCCAAGAGTTTGAATAGCCCGCCCCTTGTCCCCTAAGATGGGTAATATGTTCTCATAGAATTCCTACTTTCATATCACTTCCAAATCAATAGGGCAAGGATGGTGAGCGATCCCAGTCTGCAGCAGAGAACAAGACAACAAGCATACCTTTGTTCGCTTCTTCTCCACCAAGCATGGAAGTTTCAGGATAACTTTAGGTCGGTGGCTACGAAAGGAAACTCCGATTCGATCCGCCCCTCGTGTTCAGAGGACACAGAGAGGTACATTTGCCATTCTTGTTTATGTTGATGATATTATTGTTACTGGTGATGATGATCAGAGATTCAGGCTGCCAAGGAGTTCCTAGGTTAGCAGTTTGTGACTAAGGATCTTGGTAGTCTTCATTACTTCCTTGGACTAGAGTTTGCCAGGAACCATAGTGGTCTTGTGATGACCCAGAGGAAGTTTGTGACTGATCTTCTACTAGAGTCAGGGATGACAGGGTGCAAGCTTGCTACTACCCCTATGGATCCGAGCATGAGATTATATGATGATGACACTGAGGAGGTAGACAAGAGGAGATACATGGAGCTTGTTGGGAAGCTCCTCTATGCTAGTATCACTAGGTCAGACCTATCCTTTACTATAAGCAATGCGAGCAAGTTTATGGAGCAACCTAAGAAGGTTCATATGGATGATGTTTATATGATTTTGAGATATTTGAGGACTTCACAACGTACTAGTCTTCTATTCATGCAAATGCAGATTTTGCAAGATGACCTAGAGACATGAAGTCAACTTCTGGCTTTGCTATTTTTGTTGGGAGCTCACTTGTGTCATGGAAAAATAAGAAGCAAACATTGGTTGCTAGATCCAGTGCAGAGTCTGAGTATAAAGCCATGACTCAAGGGAGCACATAGATGATATGGGTTAGATCCGTCTTGACTGATCTTGCTATTGAGGTACCTCTTCTCGTGCTGCTTTCATGCGACAATCAAGCATCTCTATTTATTGCTAACAATCCCGCATTGAACGGTCCAAGCATATAGAGGTAGATTGCCACTATACCAGAGGCATCATCCAGAAGGGTATTATATCCACCTCCCGTATTTCTACTGGAGATCAGACTGCTGATGTATTCACCAAAGCCCTTGCTAAAGGTCCATTTCAGAGATGTTGTTCGAAGCTGAGCGTTATAGACATATATGCTCCAACTTGAGGGGAAGTGTTGAGATATTTGTACTCTTTATATTTATTTCTCATTTCTATTTTCTTTATATACCCATGGCTTTTCTCCTATATAAGAGAGCCCTAGGGTCTCTTGAATTACAAGTAATTCTATTCTCCAACAACTATTTCGTGGAATGGTGATTAATTTTTAACTCTTCCTGAGAAAATGGGGAGATTTGTGCTATTTGTAAAGCTCTTCGACAAGCACCTGAATTCCATATTGGTCATCTCTTGCGTCTATGGTCCAACATTTCACATCATTCGATTAGAGTTATGGACATAATTGCATGAGGAGAGAGAGAGAGAGCGTTGTTTCCTAATACACTTGGATTTTTGGTGGTAATTTCAACATCACCCTCTTCTCATATGTAACTAGGGTTCTAATATATTTGCATAATTGGTTGGTGAGTTGCAGTCTTGGATTGAAATATCCTGATATATCCTCGATATATCGACAACATATCCATATCGACAAGTCATGGATATCGATATTGCACTAGACATCAATATCGACCTATTTCAAGCTGGCTGATGCCAAGCATTATGTCGATGGTATGCCATCTGATATCATCGACATTGATGAAGTTTTAAGTATTTAGCGCAAACTTCCACCATTTCGAGTTATATCATCGGTATTGTGTCAATATAGATGCTCTATCAAGGTTCAGGAAAGCGGTATGCGTATGCGTTCGGACTGGTAATCGAATACTGATTAAGCGGTATGCGGGGGCATATGCGGGGCATATGCGGTTCTAAGCAGTTTTCTAATTTTTAATTTGAAAATAAAAAATATTTGTAAATAACATTACCACTGAAGTTATGTATCTAAGTGGAGTTAAAGAAGATCTAAGAAAAACAGTACATGTTAGATGGGTGTGCATATATACTTTTAATTGCCTCATATTTAATCACAAAAAAAATTTACCATAAAAATTTTATATTATATGATTCGTAATAAGAAAACTTCAATACACATACATGCACTACATGAGCAAAACCTCAATCTGCATATATAAAAAATATTCGACGATGCATTGCATATACTCGTGAAAATAATACATGAGAAAAACATAAAACATTGCATATACATAATGGTATAATGCATTGCAATTGTATAGAAATGCATGTCATATTCTAGCAATTGAATGAAGAGGCAGAGTTACAGAAATAAGGACCTGAATGAGAAGATTGAAAAGTTGGAGCTGCTGGAGCAGTATGCGGGGCATATGCGGGCCGTATATGTGGGGAAGGCGCATAATGCACTGATTCAAGTAATCGGTGTGGTCTGCACGCCGCACGGGTATATGCGGCCGATTTAGTGAACACTGTGCTCTATCATCGATATCAACCATATTAGTTGACCTCGCTACTTGTTTTACAAGGAAAGAAGCTTGGAAGGTAATTTTTTATTCCTCAAGCTTAAAAGTTGATTTGTTAAGATTTTCTAGCCATTCCCTATATTAACACAATTGGATGCAAATCCAATATAAATAAATAACCAAGTTTATTATTTGTAACATGGTTCAAAATAGTTTGCTATAGTTGTACTCTGTACCTATAATCGTTATATAAATATATATATGTGATTCATGGCGAGTCATGTCTTGGGACTTCACCCTCTTTTACCTTAAAAAATATGGTTAAAAATATCATGATATATTGACAATACTGATATCGTTAGAGGGAGGATTTCGATATTTGGATGTATATGAAATTCCAGGATTTTTTTTAAGTCAAAAAAGGGGGAAACACGCTATGGTGTCTGTCACAAGTATATTAATAAAGTTGAGAGAGATGAAATTCCAGGATATTTCCTGATATCTCACGAGATATCGATGAAGTATCAACAATTTATCTCATATCGGTCAAAAAATTGAAGATTATAGTACAATTTTTTTGATATCGGTTTGATATTTATCGATGGCCTCATTTAATAATTTTTGGCCTATTTGTTTGGGATTTTGCTTATGTATCTATTCCTGATATTAAAAACACATTATGATTTATGTATATCTTTAGAGCTGGCAGTGCTTAGATGGGAGGCTTCGTCTCCTTTTGCAATGGAGATGAACCAATTCTAGAGCCTATCAAGGAATGTCTACATGCATATATGTTATTATGCTCATTAGCTTGTTCAATGATATCTGATATAGCTTGACATTTTGTTTATAATAATATACGATGTGATGTAGAGTTAATGTGCTAAATACACCTCCTTGATGCTACTAGCTTATTGTTTGAATTTCATCGTTTCCTTTCCAGTATCTCTTAGCAGTCAACAACGAGCATTGAAAATAACAATATGTATGATATAATGTGTATTGGTATGCTAAGTACACCTTATTCTTGTATATAAAAGTGTATTTGTATGTTATTTATTGTTTTAAGAACTAGTATGATCTTAATTTTTGAAAAAAATCTCTTTTTACGTTGTTTCAGATATTTCCACCGATATCGTCGATATATCCCTTTATATCTCGATCTATCTGTTTTCTTCTTTCAAGTTGACTGATATGATATCGATATTTTGAACTTTGCTTGCTGTTATAGGTATTGGATTCGACTGACATTAGATACACTTGGAGAAATTCAAGATCACGATCAAGATTAGATCACTTCCCGGTTTCCACAGAGGTTTTACATCTATTTCTACTTTGCAGTGTTTCTTCTCACTCGAGATCTAGGTTAGACCACACTCCTCTGATTTAGGCCTAGAGAGGTGGGGGACACCTCGACATGCTCCTTCTTCAGGTTCAAAAATGCATGGTTGCTCGAGGAGGGCTTTTGGGAACTGGTTGTTGAACTCTAAAGGTCAATGGAGAGTGAAGGGTTGACGGCGGGCCCTGTTGCCTAGAAGTTAGGTAGCTTGAGGATGTCGCTTTCCTCTTACAAGACGGAGGTGAGGGAGACACAGAGTCAGAACATGGCATATGCTGGAGCAGAAATTGAGAGGTTGGATATGGAGGATGACTCCTTGGACTTATTGGCAGAGGAGCTTCAAGAGAGAATAGATTATCTGAAGGTTGTGGTAGCTGAGGATTGAAGAAGAGCAATAGAATGGAAACATAGATCCAGAGAGGTGTATTAGGGTTGCTAGCGGGAGATGAATGTGGGACTTTATACATGCAGTGGTCGTAGGGGACTCTCGAGTGGAGGGGGAAAGAGAGATTGGAAGGGCTCGGGTTAGATATTTCCACAACATATCCAACAAGGTCTCTTATTAATAGGTGGGGCTCTGGGAAGAGATGGAGCGCTGGTGGCGAGTGAAGGGGAAGGGTGGGGCGATGTCGGCAAGGTTGGAGGTTGGGACTGCTTCCGCTGGGGAGGTTGTCGAGAGGAAGGGTGAGCGTCAGCGGGGTGGTGATGGGCCATCTAAGCTTGACGAGGGTGGCGACAAGCGGGCGAGGGGGGAGGGCGAGTGGGTGTAGGTATCGCACAGGAAGTTGGGGAAGAAGTGCTTTCGATGCGGATTGCATGGTCATCTTGCCTCGGGTTGCCGGCTTCCGCCTCGGTGCTATGCATGTGGCAAGGTGGGTCATTGGAAGGCGTCGTGCTGGTCCAATGCTGATACTGGCACCTCTTCCAGGCCCCGTGATCGGTCGGGGGAGCATGGGTCGGGGGTGCGTGGCTGCTTCGATGGCCCTCTTGGAGAGAGGGGCACTCGCTCTTTTGTGCAGGTGGTGGGTGGTGTCGATGTGCATGTGGTGGGAGTCGATGCGCAGGTGGTGGGTGGTGAGGGTGGTGGCGCAGCTGCTGTTGATGTCTCGGCGTTGGGGAGCGGTGCGGGGGAGACGTCGGCTTCGACGCTTGGGTTGCATGGGGAGTTGGTGGGTGGGGAGCCTGTGCATGGGGAGGCGGTGCATGGTTTGGCGGTGCATGAGGTGCGGATGCGCGCTAGTGCTGGCCTCGTCGCGGTAGTGGGGCTGGTGCGGCGACCTGGTGTGGTTTGGGATGTCGTACGATCCCACCTCCTTGGCTTCTTGGGCCCTCGATTCACGGGGGACTTCATAATACTGGATTCTTCACGTTGCTGCGTTCGTGGTCTTTCCCCGGAGCAACGGGAAAGGCTCATCCGTAATGGCGATTCCGAAAATGTGGCGTGGAGGAGATTGCGGGTGGCGGATGAAGCCTCCTCTGATTCGGAGGTCTGTGTGGCGGAGGTGCGTGGTGTGCCATTTCTCTCTCGTTCGGTCCCCGCCTTGTCCAACATGCTTAGTGCTTGGGGGGATGTCCTGGCTGTTGTGGACGATGGACTTTCGCCGGAGGCGGATTGGAAGTGCGCTCGGATTCTCACGGAGTGCTCAAGAGACTTTCTTACCAATGCGGTTGATAAGGTTTTTTTGGAAACCATGAAGGTTGGCCGGTGGCGATTCAAGGTCGAGCTTTTAGTCATCGCCCCCTCGCCGACGTCGGTGACTTGCCTTTCGCGTCCGTCTGCTTTCGACGGTGTGCGTGACTTGGGATTCAAGGACGTCGCTTCGCCTCCCGGGTTCCACGTGTCAGGCGTCGGGGGAGTTTCCGAAGCATCACCTGCTGAGTGTATCTTCTCCGGGCCTTTCGATTTGATTCCTCGGGAGCTGTGTACGGGGTCTGAAAGGGCCGGTTTGATGGCTTTGGGCTCAATCGAGGACGATTTGCCTTCTCTTCATCCTCCGCTTTTGTCGGCTGACTCCTTGCAGGTGTGCTTCTCGGGGCCTGTGCTTGTTCCTGCTATGAGGGCCTTTAACGAATCCATTCATTTCAGATCTTGGGCAACGATGTGGAAGCCCTCTGACCCGGTTGTGCTGCCGGACTCTCCTTTATGGGTGCCCGACTCTTCTCTTTTGAGACCCGAATCATCTTTGGGGTTGTCCTGTCGGATCCAGCTGGAGGAAATTGGGCCGTCTACGGATGTGGTTTTGGATCCTTCATCTCCTTCTTCTCCGATTGTGCCCCGCTCCCCCTCCACTACTGTGGGTTGGGTGGTTTCTTCGGGGATGACTCCTTCAGGTGCTGCTGGGGTGTCCGATGGTGAGGCTGGTACCATCGGGCTTCCTTCTGCTGGTGATGCTCCTTCCGCGGTGGGGGAGTACCTCGGACACGCGCTTTGGGAAGAGCTATCGCAGGTGTATCCACTCCCGCCTTGGCGACTCGGTGATGTATTCTTGTCAGACGTTGCGAGATTCTGTGGCGGAGGCGGCTGGCCTCTCTTTGATCGGGGGGCGCACTCATGGTCTTTAATGAATGTTCTCTCCTGGAACGTTAGAGGCCTTGGGGACCCTGATAGGCGGCGTTCTTTGGGGTTGCGATTCTCAGAGTGGGACTGTGATCTGGCATTTATCCAAGAAACTAAATTAACGAGGGTGGATGACACTCTATGGAGGTCTTTCGGTGCGGGCGCTATGGATGAATTTCGCACGGTGGACGCGATTGGGGCAGCAGGTGGCGTATTGTTGGCGTGGCGCTCGGCGGCTTTCTCATTCTCCTCTCTGCGGGTGGGAAGGCATTCATTGTCGGTGGTGTTGATTCGGGCTGATTCCCTTGCTCTTGTTGCCTTTTCATGTATTTATGCGCCTACGTGCCATGTCCTCAGGCGGGAGTTGTGGGATGATCTTCGGGATGCAGCCTCTGAGTTCGCGGGCCTCCCGTGGCTGCTGGGGGGGATTTTAATGTGACTGCTCATTCTTCGGATCGTCCTCGGGGTCGGGGGGGGGGGAGGCAGGATCCGGGCTCGCGCGAATTTGTTGATCTTATTGGTGTCCTAGCTTTGGAGGGGTTGGTCCCCGATGACATTTCTTATACCTGGAGGAACAGTGCGTCTCGATCTAGGATTGATCGATTCTTGGCTAATAACAAACTTATGGAGGCTTTCCCTCTGTGCTCGGCGTCTTTACGTCTGCGGTCATTCTCTGATCACAATCATATTTTGTGGGATTCTGGGGAGGACCTCCGGCCGAGGGGTCTTTTTCGCTATGAGAAGTGTTGGCTTTTGGAGCCCAACTTTAAAGACTTGGTGATGAACCATTGGACTCAATCTTCTTTTGTGGGATCTGCTGCTCGTAGATTCGATCAGAAGCTTGCCTCTTTGCGGAGGCTCCTGGCGTCATTCAAGAAAGAATCGGGTATGGCTCGTGTGGCTGCCAGGGCGGCGGCGGAGGAGGTCATTGCTCGGCTGGACCGAACGGAAAATTTTAGGGATCTGTTCTCGGAGGAGCTTATTGAGCGCTCTGTTGCGCAAAACGTTTTCAACGCGGAGGATAAAAAAAGGAACATGGAGTGGCGTCAGCGCTCGCGTTTGAGGTGGATCAAGGAAGGCGATGCTAATACTGCATTCTTTCACCGCGTGGCTAGCGGAAGAAGGCGCTACAACTCTATCCGCTCTCTTCTGGTGAATGGTTCATTGGTTAATGGGGATAAGGAGTTGGGGGTGGCCATGGTTGACCACTTCAAGCGTGCTTATGGGTGTCGCTCGCAGCGCAGGTGGCGCTGGTTGGGCCGTGGGGCCCCTTCCTTAGCGCCTATGGATTCTGTGGCTCTGGTTAGGCCGATCTCCTTGGTTGAGATTAAGGAGGCCGTATGGGACTTAAATGCTGATGGTTCGCCGGGCCCTGACGGGTTCCCGGTGGCTTTTTACCGAGATTTTTGGGATGTGGTGGCCGAAGACGTTATGGAGGTTGTTTGTGAATTTTGTGAAAGGAACGACGGGTTTGATAAAATTAATAGGGCCGTCATTGTTATGATCCCTAAGACTGCTGCGGCTAATCACATCGAGGATTTTAGGCCTATCTCTATCTCGAATGCGATCTATCTTATCATTGCCAAGGTTTTGGCGAGGAGGCTTGCTCCTCTTCTTGCCTCGCTGGTTTCGCCAACCCAGGCCGCCTTTATTCGGGGATGGCAGATCTCGGATTGCATCGCGGTGGCTTCCGAATTGGCTGCGGCCTGGAAGAAGTCTAATAAGCTGGGAGTTCTTTGGAAGATTGATTTCGCCAAGGCTTATGATTGTCTTGATTGACGATTCTTGTGGTCTGTCTTGAGACGGAGGGGCTTCCCTGAGGTTTGGATTTCGTGGGTGCACCGTTGTGTGACCACGACCTCCCTCTCGGTTTTGCTTAATGGTCGCCCGGTTGGGGGCTTCTTCCAGCCGAGGAGGGGGGGTGCGGCAGGGGTGTCCTCTCGCTCCCCTTCTCTTTGTGCTGTCGTCGGACGTGTTGGCTCGTATGATTGACAACGTGATCGAGGCGGAGCTGACCAGGGGCTGCACAATGGGGGCCTTCCAGGTGCCCTTAATTCAGTTTGCGGACAACACTTTATGCTTCATCGAGGGTGGCGCTTCTGAGGTTTCCGGTATGGCTACTACTCTCGAGCTGTTCAGTGAGTTATCGGGGCTCTTGATTAATGGGGCTAAGTCTAAGGTGATCCCCTTTGGGATGTCGCAGGCGGAGGCGCTGGAGTGTGGCCGGTTGTTGGGCTCTCCTCCGAGTGGCCTCCCTTTCGATTACCTTGGCTTGCCTCTAGCAGTGGGTCGTGTCAGGCTTCGTGATTGGAGGTTGGTGGTGGAGAAGATGGAGGCTCGCCTTGCTGGGTGGCGCGCAGCATTATTATCTAGGGGGGCGTCTGGTTCTTCTTAAGGCGGTGCTCTCCTCTATTCCAATTTATTTCTTCTCGGTTCGATGTATGCCTAAGGGGATTCGGTTGCACCTGGAGCGTTGTATGCGGGGATTCTTGTGGGGTAAGAAGGGGGAGGGGGGAAGGGGGGTTCATTTGGTGGCTTGGGATGACGTTTCACGCCCAAGCGGGATGGTGGCTTGGGGGTGCGGAGGTTGGAGGTTGTTAACGAGGCTCTCTTGTTAAAATGGGCGACTAGGGTCTAGGGATAGGAGGACAACTTCCTTCTTAATGTTCTGCGGGAGCTTCTAGGGGAGGAGTTGATGGGCTTCACTCGGAGGGATGCTTACGGGCACCTCTCTCTGTTTTGGCGTGCTATGCTGGATGTTTTTATTCGAAATCTCTCCCTCTTTAAGCCGGTGTTGGGTAAGGTGGATTCATTTCGTTTTTGGACCGACGATTGGTCGGGAAGGGGTACTCTCAAGGACCGCTTTCCCCGTTTGTTTGCTTTGGCAGATGATAAGGAGGCCTCGGTGGCCACGTGCTGGATTGACGGTTGCTGGTGTCCTCGGTTTATTGCCAATTTCTCGGATCAGCGTATGGATGATTTTCTCTCGTTAATGAGCTTGCGTGCTGACGTTGCTCAACCTAATGATGGCCGGGGCCACTGGTCTTGGAGGGACGGTCTTTTTTCCACGCGGAAGGCGTATCTGGCTCTTGCTCCCAGTCCTCGGGGGGGGGGGGGGGGACGTTACTTTCTTGCGTGATTACCGGTTCCTCTGGGGGATGAAGCTTCCTGCGCGCATTGGTGTCTTCCTATGGCTTCTTCGTAGGGGGAGGCTCTTAACGCGTGACCGTTGCGCCCGATTTTTTCTGAACGTGGGGCCTAATTGCGGGCTTTGTGATGAGGAGCTGGAAACCATCGACCACTTGTTCTTCGGCTGCAGCTTGGTTAGGGGCCTTTGGGCTGATTTGGAGTGGATCAACTCGGAGAGCTTGGTTGCTTTTTGCGACAGCTTGCAGGGCATCAGGGGCAGGGAAAGGAAGGATTTTTTGGCTCCGAATGCAAGGTTGTGGGGCATCTGGTTGGGGAGGAATGAGGCCCTCTTCGCGGGCCAACGGTTCTATCGGGAAAACGTAATTATCCTTTCCTCGCGTCTTCTGGATGACTGGTGTACAGGGTAACCCTACTTTGGCTTTTTGTGGGTGATCTTTGCTTGTTGCGCTTTCGGTTACCCCCGTTGGGTCTTGCTTTTGCTTGGTTTTTGTAATCTTCTTATAACCTTCTTTGTCTCTTTTCATATTAATAAATTGGGGTGAACACCGCAGAGTGTCTCCCCCTTTTTTGAGCCTAAAAAAAGGTCTCTTATTAATAAAATTATTGGGGCGAACACCACGCCGTGTCTCCCCCGAATCATTTGACTTCAAAAAAAACATATCCAGCAAGGCAGAATATAGAAATTAGAGATCGGTGGGGTTAGGGGCGCCATATTTCTCTACAAAACAATGTGCGTTGTTGGTTGGACCCATAGTGAAGGAAGAATCTGAATTGAATGCGGATTGTGTACTAGGATCACATGGTTTCCCAGTTTTTTCTATAAAGAATTCTGGGGTAGTGGGTGATGATGCTTTCACGGTTATGGAGGATTTTATTCAAGGTAATGTGGGGTTTAACAAAATCAATTGGACCCCCATTTTTCTTCTGTTGAAGGAGGCTTCGGAGAGGGCGGAGGACTTTCAACCCATTGTCATGTCAAATGCCATCTATCTGATTAGCGCTATGGTGCTTATGGAGAGACTCAGTGATGTCTTGGTAGCTTGGTATCCCCACTGCATTCGATTTTCATTTCTAGCTGGTAGATTTGTAACACCTTGATTGTGTTTCGAAAATTGTGGCCGATGGGAGAAGACGTCAGGTTCGTGGAGTTCTGTGGAAGGTGGACTTCTCGAAAGCATATGATAGCCTAGATTGGTGCTTTTTATGGTCGGCCATAGCTAAGCGGGGCTTTCCTGATAAGGGGATTGCATGAATGAAGAGATGCATTACTATAGCTTTATACTCAGGGCCGATGAATGGACGTCATGAAGGCGGTTTCTTCCAACCGCTAAGGGGAGTGAGACAAGGGTGCCCGCTGGCATCCCTCCTTTTTGTTATGGCTGTTGATATACTTCCACGCATGGTAAATCAGGTTGTATCACATGGTCTCACAATGGATTTCTCTTTGGGGGATATATCCAGCCTGGTTCTTCAATATGTTAATGGCGCTATCCTTTTTATGGAGGGGAGTGTTGAGGAGATAAGGACATAGTGGTGGCATTGGAGTTTTTTTGGGGAGCTCTTGGGGTTGAAAATCAACAAAGAAAAGTCTTGCATGGTTCCTTTCGGCTTGCCTGATAGGGAGATGGAGGATTATGTGAGAGAATTGGCGTGTCCATATGCTTTGCTGTCGATTAAATATTAAAGACGGAAAGAATGAATTGCCTTAATGAGAGGCCCTTGTGTTCTCTTATATAGGAGAGGAACCTATTGAACAAATTACTTGAAAAAGACAAAATAAATAGATAATAAGACAACAATAAAAAAATAGTAAATATCTCAACCCACCCTCTTGCTGGATTGTAGATATCGATCAGGCTCAGCTTGGAACAACATCTCTGATAAGGCCCTTTGGCGAGGGCCTTAGTAAGAACATCTACTATTTGGTCTCCAGAGCTGACATGCATAGTGGAAATAAGACCTTTCTGTATCATGTCACGAGTGTAGTGACAATCCACTTATATGTGCTTGGTCCTCTCATGAAAGGCTGGGTTGATGCCAATGAAAAGAGTAACATGATTGTCACATTCGAGGTGCATGTGAAGGGGCACCTCTATAGTTAGGTTAGTAAGAACAAATCCAACCCGCATCATCTTAGTGCGATCCTGTGCCATGGCCCTGTATTCTGACTCGACACTAGATCTGGCAACCATGGTCTGCTTCTCGCTCTTCCTCGAAACCAGGGAATTCCCTATAAAGACAACGAAGCCTGAAGTAGACTTCTTATTCTTTGGACACCAAACATAATCTGCATCTGCATACGTTGTAACTGAAAGAGATGTGCCTCTACTGAAAAGAAGTCGTGTACTTGGTGATGTCTTCAGGTACCTCAAAATCATATGGACTGCATCCATATGTGTCTGTCTGGATTGCTTCATAAACTGACTCACTTTGCTCACGACAAAGGATATATTGGGCATGGTAATATTCACATATAGTAGCTTGCCAACAAACTCCCTGTACCTCCTCTTATCGACCTCCTCAGTGTCATCATCATAGAGCTTCATGCTCAGGTCAATAGGAGTAGTGGTAGGTCTGGAATATGTCATGTCTGTCTCTGAAAGAAGATCTACAACATACTTCTTCTAGGTCATCACAAGACCCTGTTGGTTCCTGGCAAACTCCAGTCCAAGGAAATAACACAAATTACTAAGGTCCTTGGTCACAAACTACCGACCTAGGAAGTCCTTGGCACCCTGAATGTCCTGCTCGTCATCCCCTGTAACAATAATGTCATCAATGTAAATAAGAATGACAATAGTACCTCTTTGGGTCCTGTGCACAAACAAAGAGTGATCGACAATTGATCGCACAAACCCTGCTGCTCTGTTAAGTCTGAGAGCTTCTGGACCATGCTCTTGGACTCTGCTTAAGGCCATTGATAGCCTTATGTTGCATACAAACCTTCTGAATCTCCCCCTTAGCAGCAAACCCATGTGGCTGCTGCATATAGACCTCCTTCTACAGATCACCATAGAGGAGTGCATTCTTCACATCAAGCGGGTAAAAGGGCCAATCTCGTGTCACAACAATAGAAAATAGAATACATAGAGTAGAATGTCTGGTGACTGGAGAGAAAGTATCCTGATAGTCCACCCCATATGTCTGGGTGGACCCACGTGCCACAAGTCTTACCTTATAGCGATCCATACTGCCATCTGCATGGTGTTTCACAGTGAACACCCATTTGCATCCCACAACAGATGCATCAATTGGAGCAGAAACAAGACTCCATGTACCACGTGACTGTAGCGCGACCATCTTCTCCATGGCCAACCTCCACTCCTGAAGTGCTTCTTGATATGTCCTTGGTATCTCCACGGTTGATAGAGTCAAGGTAAACCTCCTGAAATCCTCTGATAGTCTGCTCATGGAAACCTGGGATACAAGAGGATAAGTATTACACGTATGTTTATGCTTTTGTAGAGCAGTCGGCACTTAAAGATCATCTGCCAAGTCCCGAGCCTGTCAGTTCCCTTCTGGAGTGGGCACCTGCTCATCCTGTATGGAATTCTGCTGCATAGACAACTCAGTAGTGCCATCATTAGAAATAATGTGCTCATTACATACCTGAGGCATGCTGGAAGATGGGCAAACCTGTGAGCAGGGGAACCGAGCGAGACCGGCGAGTAAAAACACGTGGCAAAAACCGAGTCACTGTAGGAGGTGGAACCACATGAGTAGGTGTAGAGGCAAGAGTAAGTGCAGGTGGTGGTGGTGGTTGAGAAGGTGGTGGTAGAGCATGAGTTGAGGGAGGAACGGTAGTAGGAGGTGAAGGCTTGTGGATCTCATTGTCATAGTTAAATGGGGCTAGTTTGTCACCTATAGGAGAAAAATACATAATCGACTCAAAGAAAGTAACGTCGGCACTGATAAGGTATTTCTTCCCTAGCAGATTAAAGCAACGGTACCCCTTCTGGTCACAAGAGTAGCCGACAAACATGTATTTGACAGCTCTGGGAGAGAGCTTGTCACGTCCAGGAGAGTTATCATGAACAAAAGCAACAGATCTGAACACACAAGGTGTAAGGGAGAAAAGTTCCTTCTTGGGACACGTAATCGAGATAGGAATCTTCTCTCCAAACACAGACGAGGGCATGTGGTTCAACCAGATAGCATGCAGTAAGGAGAACATCGCCACAATAGGCATGAGGAGCACAACTCTGTATCAACAAGGTTCTTCCACATCAAGTAAGTAACAACATTTACGCTCGGCAATACCGTTTTGTTGGGAAGTATAAGCACATGAGATCTGGTGAATAATGCCAAGAGTTCTAAGAAATTCAGGAAGCTGTAATGTGTAGAATTCTAAGACATTATCAGAATGAAGATATTTGACATTGACAGACAAATATTCTTTCTCTTTAATAAAATATTTGATCACAAATCCAACCTTAGACTTATTTATTCTTTAAAAAAAGGACCCGAGAAAGTCTACAAAATTCATCGATCACAACTAGATAAAAACGGTGTCCCTGGTGATCAGGAACACGACTCGGACCACAAATATCTAAACGAAGGAGCTCAAATATTTGAGAACTGCTCTGACTCTAACATGAATGAAAGGAGGAACGATGAGCTTCCCAAGATGACATGCCTCACGCTGAAAGGAGGATCTCATAGAAATCTAAAGGAGGACATGACACAACTTCTATAGAGGAAGGCGGGTAAAACGAAGATGCCACGGATATGGAGAGACTGGTCCGGTAAATATAGTCGAAACACTAACATGAAGAGGTTGGACCAGTCTGTCGTGCCCCCGCTCATGGCCACATCCAATCACCCTGCCGTGAGTATGTCCTGAAACAAAAGAGACAAAGGATAAAAAATGGCACGACAATGCAGATCCTTAGTAATCTGACTAATGGAAAGTAAATTCATCTGAAAGTCAAGAGCATATAAAACATTATGAAGGTGCATTGATGACATCAAATGCACCCCCCTTGTCCTTAACGTGTAAGTGGTCGCCATTAGCAATGATATCTCATCTGACAGGTGGTATGGTCCTGTAGGACTTCAGTTGCGCTCTGTCTCCACACAGGTGGTGGGAAGCACCAAAGTCCATAATCCACTCTATCATGTCTGCACTAATACTACCAGTAAAATCACAGGCAATACTTGAGGAGCTCGAGGAGGCTCTGGCTGCGACTGCGGTATCTGTAGTGGTGGTGCCAACAGTAGGAGTCATGATCTCTCGAATACGGAAGACAATATCATCCATACGAGGATCAACCTAGGAAGATGGAGTCTCTGAAGGCACAATCTATTCTGCAACACGACCAGAAACATGATATCCATGCTTCTGATAGCATCCTCTGCATGTCCAGGCCGACTACAATAAGTGCAAGGGCCACGTTGTTGTCCACCGCCTCTACCACGAGGGCTACATCATCTGGACTGGATCGTCCCTCCTCGGCCATGAGAAGCGGCCATCACTAAAGAGGGTGGGGAAGTGGCTGTAGAAGGCATGATAATCCGGTTGAGACAACTATATGCATCCTCTATGGAAGGTATGGTAGCTCTGGTAAGAAGCTGAGTACGTGCAGCATCATACTCTGTATGAAGTCCAGCCATGAAGACTCCAACCATCGTGGAGTTCCTATACGTCTTTTGTTGCTCAGTAGATGTCGTAATAGACATGTAGTTATGAAGCTTCTCGAACATGCCACTGAGCAAAGAGTTGTACACGTGTAGAGGACGATCATTCTTCTTGGCATTGTAGATATCAAACTGTAGCAGAAGAATCTTGGCCTCATTCTTCGCTTGAGCATATGTGGATGCGTCCCACATCGCCTTGGCGGTGGGATGATCAGAATATTGTTGGCTATCTCTGTGGTGAGGGTCCGACAAAGCCAAACATGCGCATACGCATGATCTTGCTTCCAAGAAGCATTTGCCTCAGTTTTATCCATTGGCTCTAGATCTATAAGGATGTGCTCTTTATTGCACTCCATGAGGGTGATAAGCTGCATGGACCACAAGTTATAGTTGGTCCCATCCAACTTAACGTTGAGAGCTGGGCCCTTGAAGGCTACAGAAAAAAATATCACCCTTGTTCTCTGACATGATGGAAAAACGACCGAACAACGGAACTCAACTGGGGAGTAGACTGATATGAACAAGTTTACACAACCATCCTCACTAAGCTTTGCTGCTCTCGAAGGCCGGAAATGCGATTTCTAGGTCCGAAATCACGTTTTCCGGTCAAAATCAGATCGAATCAAACTGCATATCGAGCCACAGAGGTGCACGGAGGCTAATTGGAGGATCGGCAATCACTTGGGAGAGTGGAGGGGGGGGGCGATCCGGGGTTGCCTGTACTACGGTCGGAGGAGTCGGGTGGCGACCTGGAGCGTCGACGATGGCTTGGAGAGTCAGCGGTGGCGATGCGGGGAGGTGGGGGGCGGGTAATGTTAGGATGGGATATGAGAACTCCGGGCTAGGTCCGTCACTCTATTACTATGAAGAGGGAAAATAATGAATTGCATTTATGAGAGGCCCTTGGGTTCTCTTATATAGGAGATGAACTTATTGGGCAAATTATATGAAGAAGACAAAATAAATAGATAATAAGAAAACAATAAGAAAGATAGCAGATATCTCAACAAATATCTTAGGTTACTCCTTGACAATAGTAGACTATTTTTTATATTGGCTACCGGTGATTGAGAAACTAGAAAGGAAACTCGCATGCTTGAAGAGGTCTTTGCTTTCACATGGTTTACACATGGTTTCCATGAAGGCGGTTCTATCAGCCATTCCAGTCTGTTTTATGTCATCAAGACTACTTCTAGTGGGCACTGAATGTTGATTGGAAATGCTAATTAGAATATTCTACAGGGAGAAGGCTAATCAGGATGGTCGTAGGATGCACTTGGCTGACTGGGAGCTGGTTACCCTTGCCAAAGAGGATGGAGGATGGGGTATTAAGTAACCCGAATAGATGAATCGGGCTTTGCTATGGAGTGCGTTGCGAGAATATGTGGATTTAATAACGACACTCACTGTAGACACATAATTTACGGTGTTGAGGTACATGGATTGGTGAGTTTATGATCACGACATTTTAAAATGACCTTTTGGAAAGGCATACTTGCAATTCTTCCTGATCTACCTCGACTCTTTCAGACAAAATTGGGGGATGGAAATAACTTCTCTTTTTGGAAGGACAATTGAAAAGGTAGGGGAACTCCGTCTTTTCGCTTTCCCTGACTCTGTGCATTGGCTATGGATAAAAATTAATATATTGCTGACACATGGGTGGATGACACTTGGTTACCTACTTTCTCTACGGATTTTTATAAACAACACTATTAGGGGTTCCTTGATTTGATGGAGGCATTAACAACTTGTGATGGCATGGATTATCGGGGATGGAGAAAAGGCGAGTTCTATGTGAGGAAGTCATACGAGCTGTTGATCAAGAGGCTCGATCGACTCTTAGAGCAGGTGGTTAGGAATTGCATGATGATTTGGAACATGAGGATTCCTGCATGCATAAAGTTTTCCTTTGGTTACGTGGAAATGTAAAAGAGATTGATCATTTCATCTTAGCCCTAGAGCTCTCTTATATAGGAGAAAAACTTTAGGGACAAATTACATTATCCGAAAGAATAGAAAAATTATAGAAAAGATATAAATATCTCAACACTTCCTTCAAGCTGGAGCATAAATATCTATCATGCTTAGCTTGGAACAATAACGATGAAATGGTCCCTTTGCAAGAGCTTTGGTGAACATATCAACAATCTGATCGCATGAAGCAACATCAAAGGTGGATATAAACCCCTTTTGAATCAAATCACGGGTATATTCAACCTCAATGTGCTTTGTTCTTTCATGAAAAGCAGGATTATTTGCTATAAATAGTGTAGCTTGATTATCACATTGTAGATGCATATGAAGTGGCACCTCCATACTTAGGCCAGTCAGAACTGACTTGACCCACATCATTTTTGTGCTCCCTTGGGCCATTACGCTATACTCTTATCCCACACATGATCTAGCCACAACAGTTTGTTTCTTTTTTTCCCATGAAACCAACGAGCTGCCTACAAACACAATGAAGCCTGAGGTTGACTTCCTATCCTTGGGACAACCAACACAGTCTGCATCCGCACATCCTGACACTGTCAGGGTTGTGTCTCTCCTGAATAGAAGTCCTGCACTCGAAGAAGACTTGAGATACCTCAGGATCATGTTGACTGCATCTATGTGAGACTGCCTAGGTTGCTCCATAAATTGGCTAACCCTGCTGACAGCAAACGATATATCAAGCCTGGTAATAGTGACATACAATAGCTTCCCTACCAATTCTTTGTATTGTCTCTTATCTACCTCTGTAAAGTTATCATCATATAGCCATGCATTGGGATCCATAGGAGTAGTAGCAAGTCTACATCCTGTGATACCTATCTCGGATGAGAGATCAATGCCATATTTCCTTTGTGTCATTACCATTCCTTGCTGGTTCCTTGCAAATTCTATAACAAGGAAAAACCTCAGCTTACCAAGATCCTTGGTTACGAACTACTGTTCAAGAAAATCCTTGACTGCGTGAATGCTTCATTATCACTTCCTGTGACAACAATATCATCAACATAAACCAAAATAGCAACAAAACCATCTGGGTCCTCTTAACAAACAGAGAATGATCCGCAATAGATGTGACAAAACCCTGTTGTTCAATCAACTCTGAGAGCTTTTGAAACTAAGCCCTCGGACTCTGCTTAAGGCCATATATGGCCTTATGAAGTTTGCACATCATAGTAGACTCCCCCTCAGCAGTGAACTCTGGTGGCTGCTGCATATACACTTCTTCGTGCAAATCGCCATATAAGAATGCATTCTTGACATCTAATTGAAAAAGGGACCAGTCCTTTACCACAACAACACCAACAAGGATGCGTAGTGTAGAGTGACGCGCAACATGAGAGAAGGTGTCTTGATAGTCCACCCCATAAGTTTGAGTGAATCCACAAGCAACCAACCGGGCCTTGTATCTGTCCATGGAACCATCTGCATTGTGTTTAATTGTAAACTCCCATTTACTGCCAACAACAGAAACACCTGGTGGAGTAGAGACGACACTCCACGTACCACGAGATTGTAAAGCGGCCATCTCCTCTTCCATAGCAAGATGCCATGGGACACTATGTAAAGCTCCCTGATAGGACCTCGGTATCTATACAACGGATAAGAAACAACAAATCTCTGAAAGTCCCTAGATAACTGCGCCAGAGAGACATGAGAGGAAAGATGATGCATTGTACATGCACGCCGCTTTCACCGTAGAGCAATATGTACATCCATATCCACTGTATCCTTAGGAACATTATCATCCATAGCATCCTATACACTCAAATCACCAGTGCCATCAGTAGAACTCAAATGCTCAGGACATACCTTGGGCGTGCTGGATGTTGGTGGAGGCACATAAGCACAAGGCCGATGCTGATAAACCTGTGGAAAGAAGGGGGGTGTGGCAGGAGGTGGAGGTGGTGGTGGAGGTGGTGGATGTGATGGTGGTGGTGGAGTAAAAGAGATAGGAGGTGGTGGCATGTAAACCTCTTTTCCACTCTCTGAGGGAATGAGCTTGTCACCTGTAGGAGAAAAATACACGATGGATTTAAACAATGTGACATCAACACTAACATAATACTTTCGCCGAACAGGGTCAAAGCAACGATATCCCTTTTGGGTTTTGGAATACCAACGAACACACACTTGACTGCTCTAGGAGAGAGCTTGCCAAGACCTGGAGATATATGATGAACAAAAGCAACACAACCAAATACACGATGTGTGAGACAATCGAGAACGGAATCTTTTCTCCCAGAATCGATGAAGGCATATGATTCACCAAATAACACGCAGTGAGAACAGCATCCCCCTAGTATGAGTTGGGAGCACAACTCTGAATCAGAAGAGTTTTGGTGACATCCAAGAGATGGCGATGTTTCCTCTCAACTACCCTATTCTGTTGGGATGTATAAGCACACAATGTCTGGTGCACAATGCCATACGATCTAAGGAATTGAGTAAGTTGAGTACCACAGAATTCAAGTGCATTATCAGAACGTATATACTTGACATTTGCAGAAAAAACATTTCTTATTTCATTAATAAAAGACTGAATGATGGGACTAGCATCAAACTTGTTCTTAAGCAGAAAGATCCAAGACAATCTAGAAAACTCATCAACATCAACAAGATAAAACGATGTCCCTGAAGATCAGGAACACGACTAGGACCCCAAATATCCAAATGGATCAACTCAAAAAGACCATGACTACTTTGACCCTGACGACTCCGGAATGTGGACCTATGATGCTTCCCAAGCTGGCAGGCCTCACACTGGACAGTAGAGTGAGAAAAGATCTAAGGAAGAACATGACACAACTTTTGAAGAGGAAGATGACCAAAACAAAGGTGCCACATATACAGAGGGATAGATCCAGTGCGAAGAGAAGAGACAACAACATACAGAGATTGCACTAGTCTGTGTAGGCCTCCTTGCTCACGGCCAGAGCCAATCACCCTGCCCGTTAGAATATCCTGAAACACAAGAGAAGAGGGGTCAAATTTGGCACGACAATGCAAATCTTTGGTGATTTGACTAATATATAATAGATTCATAGAGAATTCAGGTGCGTAAAGAACATTCTGAAGCCGCATTTCAGGAGTTAACTGCACCTCCCCTTGACTAGTGATGAGGGAGTGAGTCCCATCAGCAATCAACATAATTTGCCTGACTGAGTCGGGCTATAAGTACTAAATTGGCCTCTGTCACCACAAAGATGATGGGATGCTCTTGAATCCATGATCCACTCTGACAAGTCTGCCCTGTAACAGCTAGTAAAAGCATATGCTGTTCCTGATGATAATGTGGCTGAGGCTGCTACCTCTGAAGATTCCGACTGTGAGCTGTATGACCCTGGAGATGGCATAATCTCCTTGAGGTGTGCAACTAACTCATCAAACCTCTAGTCAGATGCGACGGAAGAGTCGCTGCCCTGCTGGATCTGTTCTGCCACACGTGCTGAAAAAGGAAATCCATGCTTAGAATAACATGTTTCCTCTAAATGACCTGGCATGTGGCAATAAGTGCAAGGCTGACGAGGAGGTCTACTGCCCCCTCCTTTTCTACGACCTCCTCGGCCACAGAACTACGTAGTGCTCCCCTTACCACGAGATGCTGCCATGACTAAAGAAGTCTGTGATACGGAAGAGCCACCAGAAGGTATGGAGAGTTTGCTCAGTCGGCGATATGCCTCCTTCATCGGAGGTATAGTGGCATCGGTAAGAATCTGCGCTCTAGCTGCATCATACTCTGGATCCAGTGCTGCTAGAAAGACTCCCGTCATCACGGAATCCCTATATGCCTTGAGTTGCTTTGGTGTTGCAGTCGGGGGAATGTAACCATGTAACTTTTCAAACATACTCCTTAGAGAAGTGTAAAGGGTATGGAGAGGACGCCCATTCTTCTTAGAGGTGAAAATATCGTGCTGAAGTTGCAGGATCTTTGATTCATTCTTCGCTGGAGAATATGTAGCGGTGAGAATGTTACACATAGACTTTGCTGTGGGCTGACTCAAAATGCCATTGTCTATCTCCATGGATACAATTCCAGATAGCCATACTCGTGCATACGCGTTGTCTGCCTCCCATAAGGCGTGAACTCCAGTCTTGTCAACAGGCTCCTCTTGTGTGAGGATACGCTTCTTGCCATTACATTGCATTAGACTCATGAACTGCATGGCCCACAGTTGATAGTTAGTTCCATCCATCTTCACAATGGGTGTTGGACCTTTGAAGGCACCTAGGGATGGAATACCTGCCTTGTTGTCAGACATGATGACAACACTCTCTCAATACTGGGGTTACAACCTTGAACAAAGATCGTCTACACGGGCATATAGGAAGATGGTTGTTGGTGTAGACTCATACCACAACCACTTCCATTCTCTGAAGGCTCCCTTGGAAAGCTAGGGTGTTTATAGATTGTCGATGCACACCAAAGCCCAACGTGGGGCTTGCGAAGGTGTTATCACATGTACAAGCGTGCTGGGAGCGCACAATGCGCAGGTACGCGGGACCGCACAGTGGTGTACTGAAGCGCTGGGAGCGGTGACGTGCGCTGGAACGTGCATGCACACGGAGACGTGCTGGGCGCATGCACGGGACTACACGCAGGCGTGCAGTGCTGCACACAGGCACGCAGGCGCGGTGCACGAATGAGGGCGCGCTGGAGTGTACGATGCAGGCGCACGGGAGCGTGCAGTCGCGTGGGGCATGCAGGCGCACCGACGCGAGGCCGCGGAGGAGTTGCGACGACGACAACTTCTTAAGACGATACGAAGGGTTTTGGTGGGGACTAGGGTTTTGGGTACAGGCTCCGGTCTAGGACCGTCGCTTTGATACCATGTGGAACTTTAAAAGAGATTGATCCTTTTATCTTATCCCTAGAGCTCTCTTCTAGAGGAGAAAAGCTCTAGGGACAAACTACGTAAATAACCGAAAGAATAGAAAAATTGCAGAAGAGATATAAATATCTTAACATGTTTCTAAGCAAGGTTCAGGAAAGCGGTATGCGTATGCGTTCGGACAGGTCACTGAATAGCGATTAAGCGGTATGCGGGGGCATATGAGGGGCATATGCGGTTCTACGCGGTTTCCTAATTTTTTATTGAAAAATAATTAAATATATACAAAAGTGACTACAAGAGAACTAAATTTATGTATAATTGTGGTCCAACCGAAGATCTAAGAAAAATAACTTTCATATAGAGTTCAAAACAATCTCTATCAATCAAATATCAATACTTCAATAGAACGGTTAGCACATAAAATAATTGACAGCAATCAACAAAATAGAAAAGTTAGCATACAAAATGCCTCTATTGTTGAATGTATTGTCATTTATCGTTGTTGTTATATTTATAATTGATCCTCCATCAAAAGTACCAAACTTTACATATAATATATTACATTCATTATAACTATTAGTTGACTAAATTAATTTGCTAAATTATTGGTACATTGTTCTTTTTCTTCCTCGCGTGTTTACTCCAATCTCGTCGTACAATTACTTTGATGATGGATTTAAATATTCATGGATGCATGGTTGGCATACATGCAAAAGCAAAAAAAATGTGGCACAAATAACATAATAAAAATATGGCAAAAATTAAAAAAATAAAAAAAAATAAAATAATATGTATGCGGCCGCACAGACCGCATAGGCGGCCGCACAGCCCGCATATGCGGCCCGCATAAGCGCACAGGGCGCATAATGCAGGGCTTCATGAAAGCGGTGCGCTGAAGGCACCGCATACGCATATGCGGCCGCATATGCGGCCGCACAGACCGCTTTCGTGAACACTGGTTCTAAGACATGGTAAGATCCTCATCATCGATAGGTGGTTATGTCTTTTTCACTCCGAGGACAGTTCTTGCGTGCTTTGTGGGGCAGAAGCAGAATCAGCTGTGTCTGTTCACTGGCTGTGTTTAGACAAGAAAGGTTTGGCTAGCTATGGATATCACATGATTGGATTTTGGTAGCTTGTTATCTATATAGGAGTCTCTTTTCAATTCCCGCTTTTGCCCAAACACTGAGTGAGTCAGACCAATTGCTGTATCGTGTGCGCTTTGGCTCGCTTGAAATGTTGTTATCTTCAACGCTGGGCGTTGTTATGTTGATAATGTACTTCATCATGCATGCATTCTCCTCGACTTCTGCTTTTGTAAGTTTTTCTAATTTTTAATAAATTAGGGCATACACCTATGCGTGTTTCCCCTTTTTCTGCCTAAAAAAACAAGGTGAAAACTGAAAACCACGACCTAAGTCCTTGAACTTAGGATTCCCGATCAATGTCGTCAGTGAAGTAATCCACTAAACACATGGCTTCTCACATGTAGCTCAACCATTTTACAAATTGCTCTTTTGTCATTGTCAAAGTCTCCCTTACAATATTAAAGAAAGAAAGAGATAATAAAATTTAGACCTATAACCATAAATATCAAAGTTGACCCTACTTATAGTGGGAGAAGGTTTTGCCATTTTTTTATAATATGCGATATAATGTAAACTTAATGTGCTAATTACACCTCCTTGATGTCATTAAGCTATTATTATTTGAATTTCATCGTCCTTTTGAATATCTCTCGTCCATCAACAACCAACATTCAGGATTGGCAACAACGTTATGTACGATATAATGCGTATTGGTGTGCTAAATACACCTCATTCTTGCATGTAAGTGTGCATATGTATATTATTTATTGTTTTAAAAACTTGGATGATCTTAATTTGCAAATACAAACTTTTTTGTGCCATTCCAAGATTTCTACTGATATTGTCGATATATCCTAATTTATCCCTTTTCGGACTGACCAATATAGTATCTATTGGAGTATTTGGTTGTGCGCCATATGTATGTGAGATGGGTAAATGGATCTTGGAGAGGATCCATTTACCCCATCCACAGTTTAGTCCCACATCTACCAGTTTGGAGATGTGGAGACTTCGTGGGTGCTATATATAGAGCCCCATACCCCTGTAGTCCATTGAGAAAGTCAATAGACAAACCTGGCCCTTTGAGGCATTCTCCCGTGATTTCATCGCGCTCCTCACGGAGTAAGGTTCCACGTTAAATCCCGTTGTTCTTATTCTTCTTTATTCCTTTTCCATGTTCGTTTCCGCATGTTTATTTTCTAACATGGTATCAGAACGGGTCGATTCTCGGAGGTTTTTTATGTTCATTATTTATTCGAGATTCGAAATTCAATTCTTCAGTGTTCTTGAAGATTTATTATTTTGCATTCATGTTCGAGAGCAAGTTAAAGATTCATCTGTAGGGTTGGTTAAAACCCTAATTTTTCCGAGATTTGGTTGAAATCACGTTTCCAGATCTGAGAGTCCAGCGGATGATCTCCAGGCCTTATTCATCTCCAAGCACAATCATATTCAGTTTTTTGGTTCCAAGAAACTTCTTCGATGCCATCCAGGAAAGATCAAGTCTTACAGAACAAGGCGACGCTCCTAGGTTCGGTCACGAGCAGCCATAGGGGGTAATGGGTTTTCCAACTGCGGCAACACTTTAAAAGCCGCCTTATCTTCTCCAGGCAGGCGGCAAGACCTCGATCACCTCCAGACGACGAGCTCCAGCAGCGAGCTCTCCATCGTACAACCCCTCCTCGCGAATCCATATCTGTATGTGTTCTAAAAGAATGGGGGAGGGGAAGCGTCGATCGGTGCACCCATGCGGGTTCCTCTTCTCCGCGCGAGCCCTCCATCGCCTCAAATCTCCTACCGATAAGCGTAAGAAGCATACTGCCTCGTCTCTCCTCCATGTTGGCGATGTCATGTGCGACTCCAGGCGATCGATTAGGCGGCGCACCAAGCCCAGGCGGCAAGCCCTACCCGCATCAGGCGATTCCTCCTCGTGCCTCACCCAGTGGCAACAACGCCTTAACAAAACACCCCTCCACACAAACCTTCCATGTGGTACCCTTCGCAGGTGGCGTAGATCCTCCTCTGCGCGAGTCACAGGTCCCAGATCCTTGCATTGGCGGCACCCGCCTTCTCCTTTCAGACCGCGCCCAGGCATCGGCATCCCCCTCCAGCTTCGGCGTCGCCTCCGTGGCGCATCTTGCTCATTCCCATCACGCGCTGGTGCTAGCTCCAGTCCCTCACGTAGGCCCCTCGCCTCTCCCATCACCGCGCACAGCGACGTTGTCAGGCGGAGCCGCTCCGTGCTCCAGGCGCAGATGGCGCCCCTCCTCCATCGGCGACAATGCGAGGTGCTCCCCCAACCAGGCGGGGCCCTTCCCCCATGCACGAAACCCCTCTCCAGCGCACGCACAGGCCTCGCCCTCCAGAACAGCGAGGCTCCTCAGACTTCAGGGGCAGCGACGGGGTAGGACCCCCGTCGTGGGTTTTTTTTATTTGAAGAGGGTACCCATTAAACCCTAGGGTTTCTACAGGAAAAAGGCCATTGACCCAAAAAAAGATTCCAAGTAGGAACCCTAACGCCTGTCCGAGGAAAAGACGGGGAGCCTAATGGTTGAGAAGTATATGCCCAAGGAGGCCGTTGGCATGTATTAAAAAAAATCGAAAGTCTTAAAAAAATTAGAAAGAGGGAGAAGAACCGTTATAAAAAAATATTTGGAGGGTTTTATTTTAGAAAAAAGAAGGCGCGTGCAAGAAAAAGCTGTACACAAGTATTTTTAAAAAAAAGGGGGGGGGGGTGAAAAGCCGTAAAAAATATTGAAATGGCTTAAACAATATGTTTAAAAAAATTATGCTTGGACGGCTTAAGGACGAGGAAGGTCATGTGCTTGTTACTCAGAAGGATATAAAGACTAGATGGGAGCAGTACTTCCATAAACTTTTCATTGGGGAAGGAAATAGAGATATCACTTTGGGTGATCTAGCTTGTAGTAAAAGTTACTTGAATCGTGCATGCTATAGACGGATACAAAGAAAGGAAGTAGAGGAGGCTTTGAAGGTTATGAGACCTGGAAAAGGTGTAGGACCGGATGACATCCCTGTAGAAGTATGAAGAGTTTTAGGTGAGCGTGGTTTTGACTTGGCTTACGAATTTATTCAATGTTATTTGGCGAAGCAAGAAAATGCCTGAAGATTGGAGGAGTATCGTGGTGCCTCTTTATAAGAATAAAGGAGACATTCAAAATTGTTCAAATTATAGAGGTATCAAGCTGATGTGTCACACTATGAAAATTTGGGAACGTGTGATCGAAAGAAGGTTGAGGCAAATTTCCAATGTAAAAGAAAACCAATTCGAATTCATGCCAGGTCGCTCACCGACTGAAGGCATCCATTTGTTGAGGAGAACAATGGAGATATATAGAGCTAAAAGGAAGAACCTCCACACGATCTTTATTGATTTGGAGAAGGCTTATGATTCTGTCCACAAGTGATATTGTGGAGTGTTGGAGAAGAGACAACATTAACCTCATAAAGGACATGTATGATAGGGCTTTATCTTGTGTAAGGACCTCGTCTGGGATGGCTGGATATTTTGACGTCAACCTTGGTTTACATCAATGTTCTGCTTTGAGTCCATTTCTTTTTACTTTGATTATGGACGAGTTGACCAGTCACATTCAGGATGAGTTACCTTGGTGTATGTTATTTGCTGATGATATTGTGTTAATTGACAAGACTAGAGATGGAGTAAATGAGAAGCTTGAGGTCTGGAGACATGAGTTGGAGACTAAAGAATTTCGTATAAGTAGGGCTAAGACGGAATATATGGAGTGCACCTTTGATGGAAGCAATGGTGAAGGAATCGGGGTGAAGATTGGCGACGATAACATTCAGAAGAGAGATTCCTTTAGATATCTTGGATCTATTCTGCAACATGATGGGGAAATTGATGGAGATGTTACTAATAGAATAAACGCAGGATGGCTAAAGTGGAGAGGAGCCTCTGCTGTTCTCTGTGATAAGAAAATTCCTTTAAAGATTAAAGGAAAGTTTTACAAAGCAGCCGTGAGACCTGCTATGCATTATGGATCTAATCCATACGCGGGCGGGGATGATGCGACCGTCATGGTTGAAGAACATGTGCGGCGCGAACGGCGGTGTTTCCTCGATTGTTGTCTCCTTCTTATGATGCTCGAAAAATTGATGCGGCATGGAGAATATGGCCCTTGGAGAATCCATAGTGAAGCAATGGCACAAGGAGAGGAAGTGAGGAGATGTGGCAAGGAATGAAGCCATGGGGTCCTTTTATAAGGGAAGCCCAAGGCCCTAGTCCTATTGGGATAAGGAGCATCCCTAAATCTCTGATTTCCAGCCTTTTTTTTAAATATTTTGGCCGCCAGGGGTGTGGGTGCAATTTTTGTACCTGTTCAATGAAGGCCTTTCCGTGAATGTTGTTTTGGGGAGGGGTCTTGAGGTAAATTTTCTCAATTAGTTTCCTTATTTCCAGGGAAGGGCCTGTGTCATTAACCCTACTTGACTCCCGATTCATCCTCTTTCTAGGGCGATGGAGGCGGCGCAACGCACGGGAAAAGCGGCGCCCTTGGGAGCGCGCGCGGAAGCTCGGCGCGGCTGGCGCCTTTCGCAAAGGTGGTGAGGGCTGATGACGGCGGTGGCGGGTTGGCTGGGGGGGTCGCCTGCTACCGCGGCGAGGGGATGGGTGATGGGTTGGGTGCGGGAGGCGGTTGCGGGAGTAGGGGGGTCGCAAGGCCTTGCGCGTGAGGCGCGGGCGCTTAGGGGGGCGAGGTCGGGTCGGCGGGCTGGGGGTTGGTACTGGGGGGGAAAGGGGAGTAGGGGAGGGAAGGAGGCTCGGGCAGGGAGGGGTGGGGTGACACGGAGAGGATGCACCGAGGCGGGCGGAGTCGCAGGTCTGGTGCGTGGGAGGGTGCGGGATGCAGGGTGGCGGGTACGGGAGGGGAAGGGGAAAATGGGGCTGCAGGTGGGGGCGGCAACAGTAGGGGTGGGGGCGGCGGTTGTGCGGTGGGAAAGGAGCCGAGATGCGGGGGTGGGGTTTGCGGGGTTTTTGGAAGCGGTGGCAGGGGACCGTAGGGGAGAGGGGTGGCGGGGAAGAGGGAGATGCGGGGGATGGGGATGACGGCTGTGAGGGTTAGACAAGGTAGCGGAGATGGGGAGGGTAGGGGGGTTACCTGGGGTTGCGGGGATTGTGCCGGGACGATCAAAGGGACCAACGAGATCGATTCCGGTGGCGAAATCGGTTCTGAAATGTGCTGGACAGCGACCAAATCTTCCTCCATAATGGAGTTTTCTTCGTTTTTTGCTTCGAAATCGGGTGGAATAGCGGTTGCACAGATCTGATTTTGGTCGTTTGCGGTTGAATCGTCGTCGATTAGAGCGTCCAACCATCCTTGCACCTTGAGACTTGACAAGAGACGTTTCTGGAACTTCCGTTGACGCGAACGCGCATGCGGCCCATGAGATATGCGGTTGAGATCAAGCTTCAAACGCCAATTTGCAACTGGATCGTTGAATCGTAGGAACGATTCAATATCCATGCTCTGATACCAATTGATGCGGATCGAGATCGGCGTAGACGAAAAATAGTAATTTTTTATGGTGGATTTTTTGGTAGAAGAAAGAGAGGGGTTGAGAAGAGAAAATAGAGGGGTTGAGAAGAGAACTCGCCGGGACTACGAGAGGTTGAAGGAGGAGAACCGCGGAGATCGTGTGGAGAGAGAGGGAGAAGGAGAGGAGATAGAGATAAAAATCTCAACTTTAATTATCACTTGACTGACTAATACATTGGACCCTCATCCCTTTATATAGGAGGGATGAGATTACAAAAATAGTAAATTAATTTAAATTGACAACCGACTTGCCTAAACTGACTCTAACTAATTAATTGACCCACTTTAAAATTAAAATCTACGAAATAAACGTTGAGATCACAGGCGATCTCAATTATTTAATTAGACAATTACGACCACTTAAAAACGTAAATAAAATTGACGACTAATTAGTTAAATAAATTTGGCCCTATAATTTGAGATCACGCTGCATCAGGTGTGTTGAGAGGGATCCACCTGGTTGGGTGGGAGGATATTACTTGTAGGAAGGATCAGGGAGGGTTGGGGGTAAAGTCGCTGGACCAAATGAACGACGCTTTGCTCCTTAAGTGGGCTAGTAGGATCTGGGGGCCGGGGGAGGATCTCTGTTGTGATGTGATTCGACAGATCTATGGGGCGGGGGGTGGGGGGGGAGGGGCGCTGCCGTCGCAGATATTACCTCGCCTACGCGTTTTTGGAGAGGGGTCGTGGAGATCTTCCTGAAGAATATTGCGCTTTTTAGGCCGGCACTTGGTAGGGGAGATTCTTTCTCCTTTTGGACGGACGACTGGACCGGGGGGGGGGAGGGCTTTGCTCGCGCTTTCCTCGGTTGTATGTCTTGGCTGATGACAAATTTTGTTCGGTTGCAGATTGCTGGGTTGATGTTAATTGGTGCCCCACCTTCGTGACGAACTTTTCGGACCAGAGGTTGGAGGAATTCTTGGCTTTGCTCGATGCTATTAGGGAGGTGGGACGACCTTCGGGGGGCCGTGACCAGTGGGCTTGTAGGGGGGCTTTCTCGGTCAAGAAGGCCTTCGGGGCTATTGCTCGCCCGCCGCCGTCGCTTTCGGAGATGCTTAGCCGGGATTGTGCTTTTCTTTGGGCTCTCGGGCTTCCGGAGAGAATTGGTTTCTTTCTTTGGCTACTTAGGAGGCAGAGGCTGATGAAGAGGGACCGATGTGCGAGGCTGTTGCGCTCCATCTCGGACAGATGCTTGCTTTGCAATGATTCGATTGAATCCGTGGAACACCTCTTCTTCCTGTTCCCTGTGGTGATTCAAGTGTGACAGGGGGTTGGCGTAGACTGGTGCTGCATGGACGGTTTCCACTCCTTCTGGGACACGCTTCGGTCAAACAAGGGTTGGCCGAAGATGGAGATTCTTCACCCGGTGGCTGTTCTGTGGGCGATCTTGAGGGGTAGGAATGATTGGCTTTTCTCGGGACAGAGATTCTATAAGGAGAACGCGTGGTTCTTTGCTAAGCGTTTGGTGGAGGATTGGGTGTTGTAATGGGCCTTGGTAACGGTGTCTGGTTGTAACCTCCCCTTTCCTCTTTTTTTCTTCTTTTACTCTTTAATAAAGCATTGGGGCGTGCACCATCGAGTGTATCCCCCTCAATTATGGATTTCAAAAAAAAATCATGCATTCATTCTCCTCGAGTCCTGGCTTTTGCAAGGAACCAAATTCCTAAGTAGTACCTTGGATTTACTTAAATCCCCAGGTACTACGAAAAGTTTTTTTTACACCGAAGCTACAGTGGTGTCGCATGTTCAACATGCGACACTCCCACAATTATGGATTTCAAAAAAAATCATGCATTCATTCTCCTCGAGTCTTGGCTTTTGTAAGGTACCAAATTCCTAAGTAGTACATTGGATTTACTTAAATCCCCAGGTACTACGAAAAGTTTTTTTTTACACCGAAGCTACAGTGGTGTCGCATGTTCAACATGCGACACTCCCACTATTTTTTTACCTCGGAACTACAGTAGTAGCGCATCTTGAAGATGCGATATATGTAGCGTATCTTGAAGATGCGATTTCTGACTTAAATAAACCATGCGAACTCGGAATCCCTCCCCACGCCTCCTCATTCGCCCGACCTCCCAGTGCCGCCCGCCGAGTCCCACTGCTGCAGGTGCCGACCGTGGCCTCCCCCTCTCCCACAAACCTGCGTTTTGAATACCCCAAGCCTCGCGAAAAACTCCTTTTCCGTAGCTTCCTTGTTCCGCGCTAGCCGCCACCGCCTCTCACTAAGGCGTACCTGTTGTTGCTTACATTGAGATTTGGTAAATTTTTTTCTGGAGATTTGATATTGGTTATTTAATATGCATATTTATCTTCATTTCATCAATGTATTTTTTTACTTGTACGTCGTGTCACGTATTAGGTCGGAATGGAGCCGTTGTATTGTATGTTTCATTTGAAGGGTACGCTTATTGGCGGTTCGACGACCAATGTACGTGGGTTTGGATTAATGCCTAATATGACGTTCGATGAGATGTTGAACTTGGTTTACCGTAAATTCAACCTAGATGCCAATAATAAAAAAATCCGATTACTACATCGCATCCCTCGAGGCCCAGGGGAGGAACCATCACTTTCGTCCATCGTCGATGATGATGATGTGCAGGGAATTTTTGTGTATGCTCGTACCGTTGGGAAATCGATGCCTACTGACATTATTGTTGAAGATGAATCTGTGAGCCAAGTCCGCAATGTTGTGACTAACACTGGAGCGTCTGTTGTCCCTAGCACACAACCAACAGTTGTCCATAGCACACAACCAACAATTGTCCCTAGCACACAACCTATAATTGTACCTAGCATTCCGCCCTCCTTTGACACTGATATGCCTATAACGCAGCCATGCACGGATCAGGAATGGCGCATGAGTGACTCTTTGCTGCAAGAGGTTAATCATGCTTTGGATGATTTCATTCCTTGGGGAACCGATGATGACCTGGAAGAAGATAGTGAAGAAGATGTTGACGATAATGTGGTAGACGAGGAGATCCAAGTCGATGAACAAAGCACGCGGCAGATTGTACCCCGTTTACCCTTTTTTGGGGTGAGAGGATCCAATACTCGTTCAACCTATGAAGACGACATTCGAAAGAAGTCTGGACTTGATGGCGTCGTTGACGAAATACGCAAGGGCAGAACCTTCAAATGTAGGGAAGATTTGATTTATGCTGTAAAGAAGTATCACATTCTGGCACACTATGACTTCATTGTCAATGAATCCACCATCTTGATATGGTCGATTTTTTGCACACACAGATCGAATGGATGTGTTTGGTATTTACGAGGACATTTTAGAAAATTTGATGGTCTTTGGGTGATCTCTAAGGTTGTTGGGACGCACACTTGTATAAACCCTATGGTTAATCCGGATCACCCTTAGTTGAACTACAAATTCATGTCCAGATCGTTGCTAGCACTTGTGAGGGATGATCCTAATGCTCGTGTTTCGAGTTGTAGAGCTCACATCCACGAGATGTATAACTACTGGGTTACCAAGAAAAGGGCTTGGGATGCTCGGAGGAAGGCAATCAGAATTGTATTCGGCGATTCGAAGAAGTCTTACGCTTAAATGCCCTATCTTTTGCATGCAATGAAAGCTGCCATACTGGGAACTGAAATTGATATTGAATACAACGACCATCCTGATTCTTGAAAACCGCATTGCCGTAGATTTCAACGATGCTTTTGGGCATTTGGGCCTTCTATTGAGGCATTCAAATATTGCCGCCTTTTGATTAGTATTGATGGGACCCATTTGTATGGGAAGTACAAACAGAAATTGCTCATTGCATGCGGGATTGATGGGGATAAACATATCGTTCCCCTTGCGTTCGTAATTGTTGACGCCGGTCCTTCATGGAAGTGGTTTCTATCGTTGGTACGTATCAGGGTAATTGGCATGCGAGCTGGACTAATATGTATCATTTCCGATCGGAATTCTGGAGTAAAATCCGATATGAAAGATGTTGACGTGGACTTATTAAAACCTTTTGCATACTGGCGGTTTTGTTCAAGGCATGTCGCGAGCAACTTCAATAGCGTTTTCAAGAACGGCTCCATGAAAGCCTTGGTGCAAGCAACAACATTACAAACTACTAGTAGAAAGTTCGCTTACTTCATTAGGAAATTACAGGAGTGGAGCACAGAAGCAGGAAGATGGTTTTCGACTCATGATTGTCACTGTGAGCAATGGACCTTGGCTTATGATGGTAGTTATAGGTTTGGTCAGATGACTACAAATCTGAGTGAAAGCTAAAATGCAGTTCTCAAAGATGCCCGTTGTTTGCCAATTTTTGCATTGATCGAGAAGACTTTCTATAATTGTGTGCTATACTTTAACCAGCATGCGGAAGAGGCAAGCGCATGCATTGTTGCAGGACGTAAATTAACGCATTACGCAGTAACAGAGTTGAACCGTTGGAGTGCAGCTGCGAACGGGCACACAGTAACGCAAATATAAATACAACCGGATATACTATTTGAGGTTTCTAGTGGTGTTCAGTGTTCAGAAATGCGGTCCATGCGGCCGCATATACGGCCACATATCCGTATTCAGTCACTTGACCGAAGCGCATATGCCATATGCGACAATATGCGGTCAAAACGCTTATGCGGTCCGCATATGCGGCATATGCGGCCGCATATCTAATAGGATTCATGTTAATCCATGGCATGTTGATGACACATTAACTCCATTTTTTTCCGAGCAACTCTTATATCATCATTTGCATTGATGCATCTTTTCATTATTCTCGTATATGTTGCATTTGGGAATATAATCTAGGATATTTTTTCTCTTATCCATTTTTTCCCATTGTTCTCAACACTTATTAATATATTGTTTACTACTTTTTGAATTTTCTATAAAATGAAATTCATTCTAATTCATCAAATAAAACATGAAATAATTGACTAACATTCTGAAACTTTACATTTTTGTGTTTCTAATAATTTTTATATGCAAACAATCTTCCCCTATATTTTGTGTCGACATATTTTATCCCTTGGAGATACATATAGGTGTATAATTTCGGGTATATGTACCTATGATTATTCTTTAGCTTTTGTTATCTATAGGATGTATATATACATTAAAGGTTTCCTTATAGAATCATGTATTCTCTATTGTATCCAAATTTGTATATGTATATATATGCATTAAATTCAAAATACACACTAAAAAATAAGCATATATCTTATTGATTATATTATTTTATTTGAAATTTTTATTTTGAATTTTGTTAGATCAACTTATATATATAAACACATTTTATTGTTTATTTTATAATATTTTATATTAAAATATTATAAACCGCATGAACCGCATATACTTCCGTATACTCCTCCGCATATCCGCTTACTCGTTTTAGACCGCATGACCGAACGAATACCGCATACCGCATTTCTGAACCTTGGTGGTGTTCGACGGACGCAGTATGGTCTTCGTGGTCGCAAACAATACACGGTCAATTTGCTTCAACGTAAAGCACATGTAATAAGTGACAAATTTGGTTCATGGGGATTTAAGTAAATCCAAGGTACTACTTAGGAATTTGGTTCCTTTTGTAAGTTTTTCTATTTTTTAATAAATTAGGGCATACACCTATGCGTGTTTCCCCTTTTTCTGCCTAAAAAAACAAGGTGAAAACTGAAAACCACGACCTAAGTCCTTGAATTTAGGATTTCCCGATCAATGTCGTCAGTGAAGCAATCCACTAAATACATGGCTTCTCACATGTAGCTCAACCATTTTACAAATTATTCTTTTGTCATTGTCGAAGTCTCCCTTACAATATTAAAGAAAGAGATAATAAAAATTTAGACCTATAACCATAAATATCAAAGCTGACCCTACTTATAGTGGGAGAAGGCTTTGCCATTTTTTTTATAATATGCGATGTAATGTTAAGTTAATGTGCTAATTACACCCCCTTGATGTCATTATTATTTGAATTTCATTGTTCTTTCTAATATCTCTCGTCAATCAACAATTAACATTCAGGATTGGCAACAACGATATGTACGATATAATGCGTATTGGTGCTAAATACACCTCATTCTTGCATGTAAGTGTGCATATGTATATTTTTTATTATTTTTAAAAACTTGGATGATCTTAATTTGCAAATACAAACTTTTTTGTGCCATTCCAAGATTTCTACTGATATCGTCGATATATCCTAATATATCCCTTTTCGGACTGACCGATATAGTATCTGTTGGAGTATTTGGTTTTGCACCATATGTATGAGAGATGGGTAAATGTATCTTGGAGAGGATCCATTTACCCCATCCAGAGTTTAGTCCCACATCTACCAGTTTGGAGATGTGGAGACTCCATGGGTGCTATATATAGAGCCCCACACCCCTGTAGTCCATTGAGAAAGTCAATAAACAAACCTGGCCCTTTGAGGCCTTCTCTCGTGGTTTCATCCCGCTCCTCACGGAGTAGGGTTCCACGTTAAATCCCGTTGTTCTTATTCTTCTTTATTCCTTTTCCATGTTCGTTTCCGCTTGTTTTTTTTCTAACATGGTATCAGAGCGGGTTGATTCTCGGAGGTTTTTTATGTTCATTATTTATTCAAGATTCGAAATTCAATTCTTCAGTGTTCTTGAAGATTTATTATTTTGCATTCATGGTCGAGAGCAAGTTGAAGATTCATCTCTAGGGTTGGTTAAAACCCTAATTTTTCTGAGATTTGGTTGAAATCACGTTTCCAGATCTGAGAGTCCAGCGGATGATCTCCAGGCCATATTCATCTCCAAGCACAAGCATATTCAGTTTTTTGGTTCCAGGGAAACTTCTTCGATGCCATCCAGGAAAGATCAAGTCTTGCAGAACAAGGCGACGCTCCCAGGTTCGGTCACGAGCAACCATAGGGGGGTAATGGGTTATCCAACTGCGACATCACTTTAAAAGCCACCTCATCTTCTCCAGGCAGGCGGCAAGACCTCGATCACCTCCATACGGCGAGCTCTCCATCATACAACCCCTCCTCGCGAATCCAGAGCTGTATGTGTTCTAAAAAAATGGGGGAGGGGAAGCGTCGACCGGTGCACCCATGCGGGTTCCTCTTCTTCCCGCGAGCCCTCCATCGCCTCAACTCTCCTACCGATAAGCGCAAGAAGCATACTGCCGCGTCTCTCCTCTATGTTGGCGATGTCATCCGCGACTCCAGGCGATCGATTAGGCGGGCACCAAGCCTAAGAGGCAAGCCCTACCCGCACCAGGCGATTCCTCCTCGCACCTCACCCAGTGGCAACGACGCCCCAGCAAAACACCCCTCCGCACAACCCTTCCTTGCGGTACCCTTCGCAGGCGGCGTAGATCCTCCTCCGCGCGAGTCGCTGGTCCTAGATCCAAGGCGCAAGCCCCAGATCCACGCGTCGGCGGCACCCCCCTTCTCCATCCAGGCCGCGCCCAGGCAGCGACATCCCCCTCCAGCTTCGGCGTCACCTCCATGGCGCATCTTGCTCCTTCCCATCGCGCGGTGGCGCTGGCTCCAGTCCCTCGCGTAGGCCCCTCGCCTCTCCCATCACCGCGCACAGCGGCACCGTCAGGCGGAGCCGCTCCGTGCTCCAGGCACAGATGGCGCGCCCCCTCCATCGGCGACATCGCGTTTCTCTGTGATAAGAAAATTCCTTTAAAGATTAAAGGAAAGTTTTACAAAGCAGCCGTGAGACCTGCTATGCATTATGGATCTGAATGTTGGCCTGTGAACCATAGACATGTGCAGAGAATGAACATAGCAGAAATGAAAATGCTAAGGTGGATGTGTGGACACACACGTAAAGATCGGATTCGAAATGATGCAATCAGAAAGAAAATTGGCGTAGCTTCGATCGAGGAGAAGATGCGAGAAAACCGCTTAAGATGGTTTGGACATTTGCAGAGAAGATCAGCTGATGCACCAGTTAGGAGATGCGAGTGTTGGGATGTTGAGCCGACTAAGAGAGGGCGAGGACGGCCCAAGAAGTGTTGGAAAGAGACCATACGAAGTGATCTTAGTTTTGTTGATATAAACCCGGGATTGAGCCAAGATAGATCTGAATGGAGGCGAAGAATCCATGTAGCCGACCCTACTTAATTGTGGGAAAAGGCTTTGTTGTTGTTGTTGTTGGACGGCTTAAAAAAAGGGAAAAAGCCGCAAGAAATTTTTGAGTATGTTGTATTTTCTCCTCATTTATCTTGTCTTCTCTCGACCGTCGATGTCTTCATTCCAACCAGTATGAGAGAAAGGGGGAGTATATGTAGAGTCACATGTCTATTCAGATGTTTCAGATTCAGATTCTCCAGATTTGCAAACCAGTCAGTTGTCCAGACTCTACAGTTTAGAGATTTTTCAAACTTTATTCGCCAGTGACCGTGGATTCCGACGATGACTGCACTTCTACGACCTTTTTCAGTTAGGCCCTTTTCAGAGATGGAGCGGTTGTCCACATGTTGTGGCGGGTCAGAGTTCTCCGACGAGGAGACTCATTTCCAGTTGCAGTGACTCTGACAGGCACAATTCAGAGCGCATGCTCTCCGACGAGGAGATTCGACAGACTCACACTCCAGCCCGTTCGTCCTCCTCGCCTGCACGGCATGAGAAGCAACGTCCTCGACATCAACAGTTGAGCGCGTTGAGTTGATATTGTCCGTAGTGTCTTGTAGTGTTGAGTTGAGTCTCTTTCTGTTTTTTCAAGCTGAGCATTGCATGCTCTAGCTTGAGGGGGAGTGTTGGAGTATTTGGTATGTAGAGTATGAGAGAAAGGGGGAGTATATGTAGAGTCACATGTCTATTCAGATGTTTCAGATTCAGATTCTCCAGATTTGCAAACCAGTCAGTTGTCCAGACTCTACAGTTTAGAGATTTTTCAAACTTTATTCGCCAGTGACCGTGGATTCCGACGATGATTGCACTTCTATGGCCTTTTTCAGTTAGGCCCTTTTCAAAGATAGAGCAGTTGTCCACATGTTGTGGCGGGTCAGAGTTCTCCAACGAGGAGACTCATTTCCAGTTGCAGTGACTCTGACAGGCGCAATTCAGAGCGCATGCTCTCCGACGAGGAGATTCGACAGACTCACACTCCAGCCCGTTCGTCCTCCTCGCCTGCACGACATGAGAAGCAATGTCCTCGACATCACCAGTTGTGCGTGTTGAGTTGATATTGTCCGTAGTGTCCTGAAGTGTTGAGTTGGGTCTCTTTCTGTTTGTCCAAGCTGAGCATTGCATGCTCTAGCTTGAGGGGGAGTGTTGGAGTATTTGGTTGTGTGCCATATGTATGGAAGATGGGTAAATGGATCTTGAAGAGGGATCCATTTACCCCATCCAGAGTTTAGTCCCACATCTACCAGTTTGGAGATGTGGAGACTTCGTGTGTGCTATATATAGAGCCCTACACCCCTGTAGTCCAGTGAGAAAGTCAATAGATAAACCTGACCCTTTGAAGCCTTCCCCCGTGGTTTCATCCCGCTCCTCACGGAGTAGGGTTCCACGTTAAATCCCGTTGTTCTTATTCTTCTTTATTCCTTTTCCATGTTCGTTTCCGCATGTTTACTTTCAAACAATATCGATATCAATATTTTGAACGTTGATTCAAGCATGGAACAAGGAAATAAAAAAATAATCCATGTCATTTATTGTAATTTGTAAATGATGTCATCACACCAGATAATAGAGATCAACTCTCTGAAACCCTCCTCCATAAGCTTGGACTGCTCCAATTTGAAACACAAGGCCACTCTTCTGCTCTCGCCCGTATCAAGATGCAATAGTGAATGGTCTGATCTAGATCTCGAGAGAGAAGTCACTATCACCAATTGGAATGTCTCTAAAGCCTCCATTTAAGGTAATCCTCGACTTAGAGAACTGGTCCTCCAAGTGTATTTGTTATTTGATGCATCCATGACCTCCAAGGCCTTATTCCTCACCACAACAACAATGTAGAGGGAACTCGTATCTTGTGCACCTCTCCTTGCAAGCGTATCATCCACAAACAATGTAACATTGAAGTCCCCCGCCACCACCCATGCATCTAGTATGAACGTGGATCGCACCATCCTCATCCCGTCCGGAGATCGACATTCGAGCATGTTCTAGAAATATCGTACACAGATGACACCACCAGACTGGTGTTGTTCCTTCTACAAGTCAGCAACATCGAGATCGAACGAATCAATATAACCTCATCCTCCAGCGAGAAAGCATTTCCCATTCCATGCCACTACAATTCCTCCCCAGCTACGGTTAGCTAAACAACCCCGAACTCTGAAAGTTTAGGCCCCGGACTAATTGCCATTTTATATAATTTCAAGACCCAATCTTCTCCTGCAAGCATAAAAATCCACCTGTCAAGATGTCAGCAGTGCCCTCCCCACTACCCTCCTCTCTAGTTTTCCCAACGCACACACATTTAATGTAACAAACTTCAGTGGGAGACCAATGGGGACATCCCTACTATCTTGACCCCAATGACATTCACTAACTCCTGCATAAGTTTCGTCTCATCTACGTGGCTTCTTTCTACCAACACCAAAGTCACCTTCGCCTTTACCAGTGTTTCCTTCTCAAACTCAAGCCCAAATGCATTGACCAACTCCTTTGGAGAATGTGATGGCTTATGTCTCAAAAAGAGGTCAACAACATCCTCAACAAGAGAGATCTTCCCCTTATCACCCTTCTCTTCCCGCTTCGTACTAGCTAAGGACATCACATCTCGATCTTTTCCTAGAAAATACTGTCTTTGAATGAGTCCTCTATCTCCTTGGAACATCGAGATGCTACTCTCCCTCCCCCAAAGTCATCGCCCTTCTGGTGGCCAACAAATCCGGTCCTCCTAAAAGGCTCCAACCCCTTCCGCTTGAGTAACTATCACATGCTCAGATATATGCACAACCTCATGATAGGATCCATAGGGCATAGAGGTTTTCACCATCTCTGTGATTGTACCCAAATCACGAACACAAACAATTGGAGATTTATAGAGCTTAAAAAGGATAACCTCCATATGATTTTTATTGATTTAGAGAATGCTTATGATTTTGTTCCACAAGAGATATTGTGGAGAGTTTTGGAGAAGAGACAAGTACATGTACTATACATTAACATCATAAAAGATATGCATGATAGAGCTTCATCTTGTGTAAGATTGCATTCTGGGGAAGATTGACTAGTTTGACGTCAACATTGGTCTGCATCAAGGTTCAACTTTCAGTCCATTCCTTTTTACTTTGATTATGGACAAGTTGACAAGTCACATTCAGAATGAGATATCTTGGTATATGTTATTCGATGATGATACTGTGTTGATTGATGAGACTAGAGATGGAGTAATTGAGAAGCTTGAGGTCTGGAGACATATATTGGAGACTAAAGGATTTCGTATAAGTAGGGCTAAGACTGAATATATGGAGTGTACTTTTGATGAAAACAATGGTGAAGGAATCACGGTGAAGATTGGTGATGATAATATTGATAAGAGAGATTCTTTTAAATATTTGGGATCTATTTTGCAACATGATGGAGAAATTGATGGAGATGTTACTAATAGAATAAATGTAGGTTGGCTAAAGTGGAGAGGAACCTCTACTGTTCTTTGTGATAAGAAATTCCTTTGAGAATCAAAGAAAAGTTTTACAAAGCAGCTATGATACCTGCTATGCTCTATGGATATGAATGTTGACCTGCGAACCATAGACATGTGCAGAGAATGACAATAGCAGAAATGAAAATGCTAAAGTGGATGTATGGACACACACATAAAGATCGGATTCGGAATGATACAGTCATAAGGAATGTTGGTGTAACTCCGATCGAGGATAAGATGGGAGAAAAACACTTAAGGTAGTTCGGCCATTTGCAAAGGAGGTCAGCTGATGCACCGATGAGGAGATGCGAGTTTTGGTATGTTGAGCTGAATAAGTGAGGGGGAGGAAGACCCAAGAAGTGTTGGAATGAGACTATACAGAGGTATCTTAGATTTTTGGATCTCAGCCCAAGAATAAGCCCAGATAGACCTGAATGGAGGCAAAGAATCCATATAGTCGACCCTATTTAATGTGGGAAAAGGCTTTGTTGTTGTTGTGCTTGTTTTTGATCCCACGGTAAGGTTCATGTCCAACCTCTTACATCTTTAGAGGAGGGACACAATGAATTTTGTACATACTCAAACTACCTTAAACATGCCCCCTTCTTTTTGCTTTTCAGTTACTTGAGGCATTTCTTGAAATGTCATTTCCAGGTTCCAGTCGAAGTTGATGGGTTGAAGAGACGTGTAGTGCAGATTGCGGCCAGTTACTACCATTCTGCTGCGGTTACTGGTAATGAATTTTGCCTTTGTAAAGAGGCTACACTTTCTTTTCCAAAAAGTATATAAAATAGATAATTTTCGGGCTCGATGTTTTATTTTCACAACTATATATGCAATATATCATTACTATGATCTAGAATTTTCGGTGGTGGTTCTTATTAAATCATCGTAATTTTTTTCTTCTGCATGTTTCAAACCTTATATCTTTCAGGATAATTAATAATCATATTTAAATTCTCATAACCTGGATGACTAGTAATTAAGTTGTCATCCTTTGGTTAAAAAATATATGATATTTTTCTGAACTTAATTTGTATTGTGTATTTACTGCTTATTCCGAAGGGGTTGGGAGGTGGTATTAGAGTAATGGTGGAGATGTGGAAAAAGAGAGGCTGCCAAGGAAGTGCAATGGAATAGGGACCGTGGATTTTGCTTTTGAAAAATATAAGCAAAAAATACTGGGGTGAGTACCTGTGAGGTGTTCACCTACCCTATATCTTATTTAACTATTTAGTCAAACAAGTTTCAAGCAGTCCTTGTGGTCCTTGTAAAGAGAGTGTGTATGCCCGAAACTATATCCATGTAGAATCAGTCCTTTCTAAAAACAGTCACATTTTCAGCTGTCCAAATGGCCCAGACGGCTGCAAAAAGTCATGTTCTGTCTTTCATGCAACCGTAAGTCGTCTCTTATGTTGTGCAAAAATTCTTGGTGTGAAAGCAGTCCTGTCAGGATATTCCTATTTTTTTTCCAGATTTCCCTTGCAAAATTGCATTTGAAGTCCCTTTCGAAAAAAATCACATTTAAAGTGGTGGGGGATGCCTTCATTTTTTCTACACGGTGGAGAATTGTATCAGAGACTGGCATAAAGTGGATTATGAAATGCGAGTTATGATTCTTCCTCCTCTCAGGTGCTAGATAAATACCTTTACTCTTAGTGAGGTTCTCGTCTTCCGTATCAAGAGGTTATCTCATTACGTCAGTGTTCTGCTTCATATACTATCAAATCAGAAGTTTATCTTCCTTCTTTCCCAAGAAATCTGTCTTTCCATAAGCAGTGTTCCCGCTTCACCCTTACAAGGCCATCTGTTATTGCGAGTGTTTCCAATAGTTTCAAACAAGGTTTTAAAAAGCGTGAGGCGTATCGAGGCGTTTTCCCAGTATTGCCTAGGCGTAAGCCTCACTCGTGAAAGATTTTTTTCATAAAACATAATAATTAATCGTAATTACAATCTTCAAATTCTAGAAATTAAATAGTTAAGATTAAATACATAACTTTATGACATTTCAAGTCTAACATCATGGTTTAAACGTGCAAGTTGTTATATATCTCTCTTTTTTTGGACTCTAAATCTGTAAGGAGTCAAGTAAATATAGACATACAAGCACAATAATGGGTAACTCTTTGCAAAATTTAAAGTTTTGAATAAATTAAACTAAAGGGACTAGATGTAACACATTATTTTCAAAATTAGGATAGATATGTGTTTCATTCAATTGAGAAGGATAAGAGAGTAAGTTGTGAATCAATGATCACTTTTTACTTTAAAACAAGGATTGGGGATAAAATACTTGGAATATTGCATGTTATGATTAACATTTTAATAAAGAAAGCATTTATGCTTGATTCACACTAAAGAGTAGATGCATTAGATTTAAGGACTCAAGACTTTATTTTGTGTTCATGTTGATTTATAACATGCATAACAAAGTAAAAATAATCTTAATACTTTAATAAACTAAAAAAAATGCATTTCAGTGAATTGTGAGCTTAAGGACTTGAAAATACTTGTCTACGAAAGATAAAAAGCCCACAATAAAAAAGAAACGAAAAAATATCGTGAAAAAAATTTATAAATCAGCATATACGCCTCGAGGCGCGCCTCATAAGCCTCGAGGCGCACGCCTCACTGAAGCTGAATGAGGCTATAGCCTCGAGGCGTACGCCTCAGCGCCTCGAGACGCGTTTTCAAAAACAATGGTTCCAAAAGGTCTTGCATCCTCTGCTTCTACAAACCAGTAATAATGTAAAGCATGATGCCCTCATCCCATTCATCATTTTGGTTGAAAATTTTTTTACCGTCACCTCCTTGTTTTATCGCAAAGAGTCTCGAGAACTTGTCGTAGAAGACAACAACCTCTGATTATTTATGTCCGGAAAGGTGAGGAAAATGTAAGCAGAGAGATGACAGATTATAAAATTTATAAGTTATATGATGCTATTCTTTTAATTTTTGTAATAATTTCAACGAAATATAAAATAGAATGCATGATATCAAAGAACATTGATTTATGTGGTCGACGGTCTTGGTGACCGCTCTACTCTATAAGAGAAGGGACTCCCTAGGGCAGATTCTTATTTTATACTTGTCAAGAAATACAAGAGTATGCGGCTTATTATATATTCTCGCCAACACATCCAAATTCCATCACTGTGAAATGCACGAGAAGACATGAGATCGGTGTAATGGGATCTTAGAGATATCTAATTACCTCTTTAAATATATAATCGGACATTTCCCCCTCAAGTTAGAGCTAGATTCATGTTGTTTGTTACAAAAGGAAATAATCAACACATCTTCACTTAGTTCATCTTGTGAGGTATTAGGAGGAAGCTTGCATAAAGGAGATAATAGTAGGAGGAGACTCATGCTTGGAGTGGATGGTTGGCGAAGATGTCCGATTGGAGGTAAATAGGCTAGAGTATTGATATTTATGCAAGAAAGTTGATAGGCAACAACAAATGGGACAATTATAAGCAACATTAGTGGAAGTCCATCCCAAGTAGCAGTGATCCTCCATACAAAGATCTTAAGAGAGTGCATGTCCTACATATGAAAACATAAAGATTAAGCCTATCCCATACAGAAGTAGAATCAAGTCTCTCATATAGGGACCTAAAAAGGTGAGTTTCCCTTTGAGGGGCCTCAAAAGGTTCCGCCAAGACCTTAGATGTTGAATTTCGATTTCGTTTCGTATAAGTATGGAAATAGAAATTCAATGGAGTTTCGGTCGAATTTCAGTGAAATGACCAGAAATTGGGGTTATACTTGAGAACTCATTTTTTTATAACATTAAGATTTCTAATATTCTTCAATCAATAAATGAGATAGAGATGCACAATTTTTTGCTAATAATATGATGTTAACATCGTATGTTACATTTTCCATCCAATCTCTCCAACAATCGTAGTATGCTCCTCAGAGACAGAACATGATTTGGAATCAGAATTAGAAGCCATTAATTTCACCTCATGAATATGAAGAGAATGGTGACACATGCAATACTAACAGACAAAAACATATGCTAACGAAGAAGACTAGAAAAATATTATCTTATGTAAGAAATTAAGGATCGAAATGATAATTTAGAACTTGTATCTAACCAAAATACTTCAAACTTAGAAAAATATTTAATTTTATTAAAAAAAGATGCAAACACACACAAATCTTTTTAACATATATGCCTAATAGGTCATTTTAGAGCTTGCAATTGTAAAATATACGCTATACGAGAAATAAACGAATCAATTATTACCGAGACACTGAGTAACATTCACATGTACAATCTATACCCAACCTAATAATAGGAAAATACTTACAGTCACAAGACTTGGAAGGTTGTTAACAACCTAGCACTCGCACAACCACACATATTCCTTGTAGTAGAGAGAACAAATAAGAGAGTCTGCGAAATGAGCAAATTTCTAGTGTCTTCTGAGATGAAATGATGCGATATAATGCACCAATATATAGAGCTCAAAAAGTAACATAAAATGTCCGAAATTAAATGAAAGAGTGGCCTAAGAGTGTAGAGATATTTCTATATTCATATGTACCTTTTCTGTTATTTTCTTTCCTTATATCTATCTTATGTAATTTACCCATAGGTCTCTCCTCTATATAAGAGAGCCTAGGGTTCCTAGGAATAAACAACTTACTTATTTTTTTCCCAACATGGTATCAGAGTGACGGTGCTAAACCGGAGCTCTCATATCCAAAACCCTAACCCTAGCCCCACCCTCCGTCCTCATCTTCGCACGCGCGTCGACCACCACTACACACCGCCCTATGCACCACCGCTCTGCGCATAGCCGCACACCGTCGCCTCACGTGCACCGCGTCGCACGCCAATGGCACCACCCTTGTGTGCCGACGCCTCGCACTCCACCCTTGCACGTCATCTTTTCCTCGTGTTGTGCCTCCGTACATGGCTCACCCTCTAGCCGCTCCATCGTCGGCGTCAGTCTCCCCGTGTATCTGATGGATTTGGGTGCATAAGTCTACATATACATTCAAATCCATGTATATTTGTGTAGACGTTCACTCTTTGGTCTACAAAACCCTAGTCTTCTACATCCGGCAATATATCAGAAAACAAAGTTGATGTACCTGCTACAAGCGCTTTTAAAGGTCCAGTGCCTATTGTCAAAATGGACGGGACAAATTATGAGCTATAAGGTTGCAGAAAGCGGTAGTCGTTACTCGGTCGGCAGGGTCACTGATTAAGGATTAATCGACAGCTGGGCGACTAATCGGATTTAATCGGCCATTAGTCGGTTTTGAATTTTTTTAATTATTTTAAATATATAAATCATTCTTACACAGATTTGCACATTTTCTAAACTTTCATAATAAAATAAAAGAAGTAATTGACTTTAAATATAACATTATTGCACATTAGAATAAGTTTGCTTATGTATTAACATAGATTTGTTTATTTTCTATATTTACATAATCAAACAAAAGAAGTAATTGACTTTAAATATAACATTAAGCATAGTAGAATAAATTTGCTTTAAAAAAAGAAAAAAAATAAAAGCTTGATGTAAAAGTCAGTTGACTTGCCCGACTAGTCGGCCCGACTAGGCTTAGTCGAGTCGACTACCCCCCGACTCGACTAGTCGGACCAACTAGTCGATCTAGTCGGACCGACTAGTCGATCTAGCCAGCCGATTTTTACAAGCTTGATGAGCTATGAGCTATGCAGTTCATGAGCCTTATGAAGTCGAATGGTAAGAAGTACATTCTTACCGAGGAGAAACCGGTGGAAAAACTAGGGTAAGCGCCTTGTGGGAGGCGAACGATGCATATGCCAAAGTTTGGATGTCTGGTACGTTGACGATTGAGGCGATGTGGGATATCCTCGCAACAACATATTCTCAAGCGAGGAACGAGACGAAGTTCCCCCAACTCCAGTATGATATATTTACTATTAAGCAAAACGAACGCCCCTTCATTTGCTGTATACATCTTGCGTGGGATGTTGAGAAGCTCCACAGCTTCATGTCGCTAACAACGACTCCAGAGCAACAAAAGACATATAGGAATTCTTACATGGTTGGTGTATTCCTAGCAACTCTTGATCCTGAATATTATGTTGCTCATTCCCAGATTCTGGCGGATGCCACTATTCCTCCCATGGAGGAAGCGTTTCACAGGCTCAACAAGATTACTATTCCATCCACAGCCAGTAGCCAGACTTCTTCGGTTATGGAAACCTCTCGAGGAAGAGAATGCTCTTCTTCTTTCCATGGACGCAGACCTCGTGGTAGAGGAGGTCGCATTCGTCATCCATGTACGTACTGTCACCGTCCATGACATATTGAGGATACATGATATTTCAATGATGGCTTTCCGTATTCAGCCCGTGTTGCAGAGCATGTTGAGTCTCCTGCGGTTCCTACTTCTGATCAGAGGTTTGATGACTTCGTAGTTAGATTGCGGGATATCATGCCTCCTGCTTCATCATCTCAAGGAGGTCATTAAGATGTCGCAGTCTCCGCATCTGCCAGTACGTCTGTTGTGGCTGGTACCTCAGGTAGTACTTTTGCTTTTCCATCTTGTCACAGATATGAGATTACTGATTGGATTATGGATTTTGGAGTAACTCATCATTTATGTGCGGACAGAGATCAACTTATAGCATATAGACATATTCCACCAGGGAGAACTGTTGGATTGTAGATGGGACACATTCCTCGATCACTAGACATGGGGATATTTGTTTAACGCCTTTGATGCGTCTGCAGAATGTGTTACATGCTCCTGATTTCTTTATGAATTTGTTATCCATTAGTCAGATTACAAAGGAGTTGCACTGTAGAACGTTTTTTACCCATCGTCTCTTGTTTTTCATGATATTCTTACGGACAGAGTGATTGGGTGTGGCCGTGAGCAGGGTGGTCTTTATCGCCTGGTCCGAACTCGTTATGCTGGCGTATCCTCTTATGAAACATGACCAGTTTCTCCATATACCTAAGGCATGTCAGTTGGGAAAGTATCATCGATATGCTTTTCCTAGTCGTCAGAGTCGGAGCAGTAGTTCCCTTTTTGAGTTATTTCATGTTAACATTTGGGGTCTGAGTCGCGTCCCTGATCACCTAGGGCACTGTTGTTATCTTGTTGCTGTGGATGATTTTTCTCGTTTGTCATGGGTATTTCTTTTGAAAAATAAATCCGAAGTAGGGGATGTGATCAAAACTTTTATTAATGAACTTCAAAGTGTTTTCTCTACCTTTGTGAAATTTGTGCGAACTGATAATGCTTTAGAATTCTATACTCGTGCTCTATCCCACTTCTTTCTTCCCGTGGAATTATTCGTCAATCATCTTGTGCTTACACTTCTCAACAGAATGGTGTTGCAGAGAGAAAGTATCGTCATTTACTTGATGTAACTCGGACTCTTCTTATTCGGAGTCGTGCCCCCACATTCATTCTGGGGTGATGCAGTTCTTTCATCATGCTACTTGATGAATCGCATGTCATCGTCTGTCTTGGATGAGAAAATTCCTTTCTTTTTTGGTTTTCCTTAGAAGTTGTTCTCACTTACTCGTGTGTTTGGTTCTGTTGTTTTTTCTAGGTCTTGATAAGCTCTCTCCTAGAGCTGTCAAATGTGTGTTTGTTGGGCACTTCAAGACTTAGAAGGGATACCGATGTTATGATCTATCGCAGAGGAAATACAATATCTTTGCTGATGTCACATTTTTTGAGTCTGTGATATATTTCTCTCCTATAGGTGACAAGTTGGCTTCATCAGACTCAGATGATGAGGTTTACATGCCATCTCCTCCTACGAGTCAGTCACCTCCTCCTCCTGTGTCTGTGGTTCCCCCACCGGCACCACCACCACCTCCTCCGCCACCACCTCCTACTACCCAGTCGCATATGCCCATTGTTCCACCACTACCTATATTCTATACCTGTTGGACTGCTTCTGCTCTTGGTCATCACCCATCATCAAGTATGTCCCAAGTTTGTTTTGATAACATGGTTTCTAATGACGGGTCTGGAGATTTCTGTGCAGGAATCATTGCAGGAGAAAAACCAACGACTGGAGGAGGTTCCCAATGACCTAGATTTATCGTTGCAGTTCGGAAACAGAAGCAATCTTGTACTTCATACCCTCTTGCTTTTCAGGTATCTGTTGACGCATAGGCTATTTTGTATCTCTTTGTTATTTTATTTTCTTGTTATTCTCTTTATGTAATTTACCCATAGGCTACTCTCCTATATAAGAGAGCCTAGGGCTATGGAATAGAACATCTCATTCACGTTTCCCAACATGGTATCAGAGCGACGGTCCTAGACCGGAGTTCTTGAAACCCTAACCCTAAACCCCACCCGCCGGCCCTCTTCTTCTCCCTCTCTCTCTCTCTCTCGATCGGCGCGCCATCCAACGCCGTCGCCTCTGCTGTGCGTGCTTGTGCGCATCACCAGCGCTTCCCTGGCGCGCTGCAGCCCTCACGATCTGCAGCCCTAGCGCCTGTGCGCTACATCCCTTGCATCTGCGCGCGGTCCCTGGCGCCTGTGCGCTACAGCCTTAGCGCCTGCGCCTTTCCTGTGTGCATCTGTGCACTGGTGCGCTAGAACCGTGCGCATCTGTGCGCATCTGTGCGCACTGGTGCGTGTTGAAGTAACGCACTGTGCGCACTTTTCGCCCCAGTTGCACACGCGGGTAGCGGCTTCTTGTTGCCCTTGCGTGTGACCTTTGTGCTCGCGTATCCAGACCATATCCAGACCGTAGCGCGCACATAATCATGGGGGTAGTTGCTTGACGTCTACACAAGCAACTAATCCCGTCTATGTCATTGTAGACAAAGATTATCTTCTCTTAGTCACTCCAGTCTTCCATCTCCAGTATGACAGAAAGCAAGGCAGATACCCCATCTATGGGCGCATTTCGTGGTCCAGCGCCCATCGTCAAGATGGATGGTACGAACTATGAACTGTGGGCAATGCAGTTCATGAGTATGATGAAGTCCACGGGCAAGAAGCATATTCTCACAGAGCCCGAGCCTGCAGAGAAGACTGGAGTTCATGCCTCATGGGAGGCAGACGACGCATATGCCAAGGTGTGGCTATCTGGCACATTGGCTATTGAAATCGCCAATGACATTCTACATCAACCCACAGCCAAAGACATGTGGGATATCCTCGCAGCGACCTATTCTCAGGCAAAGAATGAGACGAATATCCTGCAACTACAACATGATATATTCACGATAAAGCAGAATGGTCGTCCGTTACATTCTCTCTATACATCTTTGAGAGGAATGTTTGAGAAGCTTTATAGCTTCATGCCTCTTACCGCCACACCAGAGCAGCAAAAAACATACAGGAATGCAACGATGGTGGGTGTGTTTCTCGCTGCACTTGATCCAGAGTATGAGGCCGCACGTTCACAGATCTTGGCGGACTCGACTATTCCTCCCATGGAGGAGGCTTTTCACAGATTGAGTAGGATAACTGTACCTTCAGCAGCTGCTAGTCAGAATCCCTCAGCCATGGCGGCCAACAGGGGCCGTGGTTCTCATTACCAGGGCCGTGGACGTACTCCCCGTGGAAGGGGTGGTCGCACTAGGCCTACATGCTCATATTGTCACCGCATCAGACATACTGAGGACACATGCTACTCAAAGCATGGATTTCCTGCATCTGCACGAGTCGCTGAGCAGATAGAGCCTCCTTCTGCTGCTTCACTGGATCAGTGTTTTGATGATCTGGTTGCCCGCCTCGGGGGCATTATCCCACCATCTGGCCCAACACCGATGACATAGAGTCATACTGATGTTGCTGCTTCTGCTTCTGCATCTGCCTCTACGAGTACTTCAGGTAGTACACTTGCACTTCATAGTAGTAGATCGGATACATTGCCATGGATCATGGACTCAGGCGCTACACATCATCTATGTGGCGACCAGAGTCTACTTTCAGGATATACTCAGATCCCTCCAGGACGGACAGTAGTGATTGCCAATGGCACACATTCCCCCATCACGGGTCAGGGGGAGATTAGATTGACATCCTCTATGCAGCTCAAGAATGTTTTACATGCACCGCATTTTTCTATGAATCTTTTGTCAATCAGTCAGATTACGAAGGATCTCCAATGTCGAGCTATTTTTGATCCATCTTCTTTGATTTTTCAGGACATCCGTACGGGCAACGTGATTGGTCATGGCTATGAGCAAGGAGGCCTCTATCGTCTGAACCAAACCCCATTTGCCGGAATCACATCTTCTCCCGCTGGACAAGTATCTTCTCTCCTGTGGCATCTGCGTTTTGGTCATCTACCGCTTCAGAAGTTGCGTCTTGTCTTACCTTATAGTTTTTCTCACACACCTATCCAGTGTGAGGCGTGTCAGTTGGGAAAACATCACAGGTCATCATTTCCCAGTAGTCAAGGTCGGAGTAGTAACTCCAAATTTGAGTTGTTTCATGTTGATGTCTGGGGTCCAAGTCGTGTTCCCGATCATCAGGGGCACATGTTTTATATTGTTTTTGTGGATGATTTCTCAAGAGCATCATGGGTTTTTCTAATGAAAAATAAGTCTGAAGCTGGAAATATTATTATTTAATTTCTAAATGAGATTCAGAATGTTTTTTCCACAACTGTCAAAATTATGAGAAGTGACAATGCCTTAGAGTTATGCACCAATAATCTAGCCAACTACTACTCCTCTAAAGGAATTGTTCACCAAACATCCTGTGCCCATACGTCTCAACAAAATGGGGTTGCAGAAAGAAAACACCGTCACCTACTTGATGTCACAAGGTCACTTCTCATTCAGAGTCATGTTCCGTATTCATACTGGGGTGATGCAGTCCTTACTGCATGTTATCTTATAAATCGTATGCCATCGTCTGTCTTGAATGAACAGATTCCTTTCTCACTGATTTATCCTGACAAGGATCTGTTCACTCTTACCCCTCGTGTGTTTGGGTCAGTCGCGTTTGTCCATCAGTTGTCGCCCGGTTCTGACAAGCTCTCTCCTAGAGCTGTCAAGTGTGTCTTTGTGGGGTACTCCAGAACTCAAAAGGGGTACAAGTGTTTTGACCCTGTGCGTCGGCGGTATATGATCAGTGCAGATGTTACATTCTTTGAATCCATCATGTATTTCTCAGATTCTGGGAAGATGCAGCCGCCACCTATATCCCCTGACATTGTATTCATGGCACCACCAACATCACAACCGCCACCAACATCTGAACCACCACCACCACCGCCACCGCCATCAATAGTACCTCCGTTACCATTCCATTACACCCGGAGGCCGAATCAAGCTCATGGTCCTGACCAGTCAACTAGCTCGCCTATGGTATGTAATGAGAATATTAATGTTGATGGATCTGACGACATTTCTCAGCAGGGTGCATTACAGGAGCATGGTGATACCACAGAGGACCTAGATATTCCAATCGCTCTACGGAAGCCGAAGAGAAGCTGTGTCCAGTATCCAGTATCAGCAGTGGTGTCGTTTGAGAGGCTATCTGGACCATTCAGGACGTTTGCATTGGCACTTTCAGCTACAGCCATTCCACGGAACCATCATGATGCTATGCAGGATGCTAGATGGCGACTAGCAATGGAAGAGGAGATGGAGGCACTTCAGTCTAGAGGAACCTGGAGTTTGGTTCCTATACCTCCAGATGTTAGCCCGGTGAGTTGCAAATGGGTGTTTACAGTTAAGCACAATGCAGATGGTTCCATTGACAGGTACAAGGCACGCCTTATTGCTCGGGGCTTCACGCAGACATATGGGGTAGATTACCTAGACACCTTCTCCCCTGTGGCGCGTCATTCTACTTTACGGATCCTGCTATCTGTTGCGGTTGCTAAAGACTGGCCACTCTATCAACTGGACGTAAAGAATGCATTTTTGTATGGAGACTTGCAGGAGGAAGTCTATATGCAACAGCCACCTGGTTTTGCTGTTGAGGGGGAGTGTTCCAAGGTTTGCAGATTGCATAAGGCCATCTATGGTCTTAAGCAGAGCCCCAGAGCATGGTTTCAGAAGCTTTCAGACCTCTTTGAGAAACAAGGATATAAACGCTCCAATGCTGATCATTCCTTGTTCGTGCAGAAGACGGCGAGAGGTATCATTGTAATCATGGTTTATGTTGATGATATCTTGATTACAGGTGATGATGACCAAGGCATTAAGCAAGCAAAGGAAAGGCTGGGGACCGAGTTTGTCACCAAGGATTTGGGAGTCCTTAGATATTTCCTGGGGCTGGAATTTGCTAGAAATCCATATGGATTAGTCATGACACAGAGGAAGTATGTCACAGATCTACTGAGTGAGACAGGTATGCTAGGGTGTCGACCTGCTAGGACACCAATGGACCCTAGCATGAAGCTGTATGATGATGACACAGAAGAGGTGGATCAGAGAAGGTACAGAGAACTGGTGGGCAAATTACTGTATGTCACTATCACTAGACCTGATATACAGTTTGCAGTGAGTCGTGTGAGCCAGTTCATGGAGCAACCACGCCAGGTCCATATGGATGCCATACACATGATTCTGAGATATCTAAAATCATCTCCAGGTGCAGGCTTGATATTTAAGAAAGGAAAGGAGATTTCTGTTACAGGATGTGCGGATGCAGACTATGCAGGATGCCCCAAGGACAGGAAGTCAACATCAGGGTTTGCAGTCTATGTTGGAGATGCTCTAGTTTCGTGGAAGAGCAAGAAGCAGACAGTAGTAGCTAGATCCAGTGCTGAATCAGAATATAGGGCTATGGCCCAGGCGAGCACAGAAATGATGTGGGTAAAATCCTTACTTGCAGACCTATGTATTGACATACCTCTTCCTATGAGGTTGGAATGTGACAATCAGGCCGCCTTGTTCATTGCAAATAACCCAGCTTTTCATGAGAGGACCAAGCATATTGAGGTCGACTGTCACTACATACGTGACATGATTCAGAAGGGGTTCATTGCTACATCTCACGTCACATCAGAGAATCAGACTGCTGATATTTTCACCAAGGCATTATTTAAAGGCCCATTCCAGAAGTGTGCGTCCAAGCTGAGCATGATTGATATCTATGCTCCATCTTGAGGGGGAGTGTTGACGCATAGGCTATTTTGTATCTCTTTGTTATTTTATTTTCTTGTTATTCTCTTTATGTAATTTACCCATAGGCTACTCTCCTATATAAGAGAGCCTAGGGCTATGGAATAGAACATCTCATTCACGTTTCCCAACAGTATCCTTTCATCATCTGACTGGGGAATTTCAGAGATCTGCAGTGGCTCTATCTGCCGTGGCCATTCCATGGAATTATCAGGAGGCCTTTATGGATGGTTGCTGGTGCTTGGTTGTGGAGGAAGAAATGGATGCGTTGTGTTGGGAAAATAGAAGAACTTGTTTATTCCATCAGCCCTAGGCTCTCTTATATAGGAGAGTAGCCTATGGGTAAATTACATAAAGAGTACGACATGGATGGAGAATAATAAAAACTATATAAATAGATAATATATGTTTACACTCCCCCTCAAGATGGAGTATAGATATCAATCATGCTCAGCTTGGACGCACACTTCTGAAACAGGCCTCGCAGTAATGTTTTGGTAAAGATATCTGCAGTTTGATTTTCTAAACTATCATGGGATGTAGCAATGAATCCCTTCTGGATCATGTCACGGATAAAGTGGCAATCAACCTCAATGTGCTTGGTTCATTCATGGAATGCTGGATTGTTTGCAAATGAACAAGGCCGCCTGATTGTCACACTCTAATGCCATAGGAAGTGGAACATTTATATGTAAATCTGTAAGCACAGCTTTTACCCACATCATTTCTGTGCTAACCTGAGCCATAGCCCTATATTCAGACTCAACACTAGACCGCGCTACCACGGTTTGCTTCTTGCTCTTCCATGAGATTAGGGAATCTCCAATGTATACAGCAAACCCCGACGTAGATTTTCTGTCCTTGGGACACCTTGCATAGTCTGCATCTGCACAAGCTGAGATAGAGATCGCTTTACCCTTCTTGAACAGCAAACCCGCACCTGGAGAAGACTTAAGGTATCTGAGTATCATGTGTATAGCATCCATATGAACCTGGCGTGGTTGCTCCATGAACTGGCTCACTCGACTCACTGCAAAGGATATGTCGGGCCTAGTGATATTGACATACAGAAGTTTACCCACCAATTCTCTGTATCTTCTCTTATCCACCTCCTCCGTATCATCATCATATAGCTTCATACTAGGGTCCATTGGTGTGGTAGCAGGTCGGCAGCTAAGCATTCCTGTTTCACTCAACAGGTCAGTAACATACTTTCTCTGAGACATTACTAGCCCATACGGATTTCTGGCGAACTCCAGTCCCAGAAAATATCTAAGAACCCCAAGGTCCTTAGTAACAAATTCACACCCCAGCATGTTCTTTTGCCTCCTTTATTCCTTGTACATCATCACCTGTAATTAAGATGTCATCTACATAGACCATGATTGCAATGGTGCCTCTGGAAGTCTTTTGTAGAAACAAGGAATGATCAACATTAGAACGTTTGTATCCCTGTTTTTCAAAGAGGTCTGAGAGCTTTTGAAACCACACTCTAGGGCTCTGTTTAAGGCCATAGATAGCCTTATAAAGTCTACACACCTTCGAACACTCCCCCTCAACAGTAAACCCAGGTGGCTGTTGCATGTAGACTTCCTCCTGGAGATCACCGTATAAGAATGCATTCTTGACATCCAACTGATACAGAGGCCACTCACGAGTAATCGCAACTGACAACAAGATCCGTAGAGTAGAATGGTGGGCCACTGGCGAAAAAGTATCAAGTTAGTCCACCCCGTATGTTTGTGTAAAGCCACGAGCAACAAGGCGAGCCTTGTACCTGTCAATACTGCCATCCGCATTGTGCTTGATTGTAAATACCCACTTGCAGCTCACAGGTGACACATCAGTAGGTATAGGAACCAGACTCCACGTTCCTCTAGACTGGAGTGCTGCCATTTCTTCCTCCTTCACTAGACGCCATCTACTATCTTTCAGAGCGTCTTGGTAACTCCGTGGAATATCTACAGCTGACAAGGCGACTACAAAGTTCCTGAAATCTCCAGATAGTCGTTCGAATGACACAGAAGCTACTAACGGATATTTGGCGCAGCTACGCTTCGACTTGCGCATAGCAATAGGAACATCTAAGTCAGCTGTGTCCTCGTCTGTCCTCTGCAACACATCCTGCTCAGAAACATCATTAGATCCATCAATAGCAGTATCTTCAGAACATATCTCAGGCGAGCTAGTTGATGAGTCATGACCATGAGCTGGAGCAGGCCTGCGGGTATAATGGAATAGTAAAGGAGAAATTGGTATAGTGACAGGTGGTAGGGATAGTGGTGGTGGTGACATGTAAATGGCATCATTGTTATTATTATTAGCAGGGAGTATCAACTGGTCACCAGAGGTAGAGAAATACATAATAGATTCAAAAAATGTAACATCTGCACTAACAAGGTACCGCCTGCGCAGAGGATCATAACACTTGTTCCCCTTCTGAGTTCTGGAGTATCCAACGAAGACACACTTGACAGCCCTAGGAGAGAGCTTGTCAGTCCCAGGAGACAACTGGTGGACAAACGCAACCGAACTGAACACACGTGGAGTAAGAGAGAATAATTCTTTTCCAGGGAAGATAAGTGAGAAGGGGATCTTCTCACCTAAAACCGATGACGGCATACGATTGATTAGGTAACATGCTGTAAGAACAACCGTCACCCCAGAAAGAATGAGGGGCATGACTCTGTATAAGGAGCGACCTGGTCACATCCAATAAATGACGATGCTTCCTTTCGGAAACCCCATTCTGTTGGGAGGTATAAGCACAAGATGTCTGGTGGACGATTCCTTGGGATGAAAAATAACTGGAGAGCATGAATACACAATTCCAGGGCATTATCACTTCTCACAATTTTAACAGATGCCGAAAAAACATTACGAATCTCATTCAAAAAATTGATGATAATATTCCCTTCAGATTTATTCTTCAACAAAAATACCCATGAAACACGAGAGAAATCATCCACAATAACTATATAAAACCTGTGTCCCTGATGATCAGGAACACGACTCGGACCCCAAATATCGACGTGAAACAACTCAAACTCGGAGGTACTACTCCGATACTGACGACTGGGAAAGGTTGAACGATGATGCTTTCCCAACTGACAAGCCTCGCATTGAATAGACGTATGAGGTGAAACCTGGGGTAACACATAACGCAGTTTCTGAAGCGGTAGATGTCCAAAGCGCAGGTGCCATAGCATAGGAGAGACAGGACCAGTAGGTAGAGATGAGGTTCCGGCAAAGGGAGTCTGACTGAGACGATATATGCCTCCTTGCTCATAGCCACGCCCAATCACGTTGCCCGTAAGGATGTCCTGAAAAACAAGAGAAGATGGATCAAAAATCGCCCGACACTGTAAATCCTTTGTAATTTGACTGATAGACAAGAGATTCATTGAAAAATCAGGTGCATGTAACACATTCTTGAGCTGCATAGATGATGCCAGTCTAATCTCCCCCTGACCAGTAATCGGGAAATGTGTGCCATTAGCAATGATCACTGTTCTACCTGGAGGGATCTGTCTGTACCCTATAAGTAGACTTTGATCACCACATAGATGATGTGTGGCGCCAGAATCCATAATCCACGCTAAAGTATCTGATCCACTACTAGTAAATGCATATGTACTACCTGATGTACTGGTAGAAGCAGAGGCAGGTGCGGCAACATCAGATTGGTTCTCAGTAGTGAGTGTTGGTCCAGATGGAGGAATAATGCCCCTTAGACGGGCAACAAGATCATCAAAGCACTGATCCAAAGAAGCAGCAGATGGAGGCTCTATCTGCTCAGCAACTCGTGCAGATGCAGGAAATCCATGCTTGGAGTAGCATGTGTCTTCAATATGTCCAATCCGATGGCAGTAGGTACATGTTGGCCGAATCCGGCCTCCTCTACCACGAGGGCCACGACCACGGGTAGGATGGTGACCTCCTCGACCTCTGTTGGCAGCCATGGCTGAAGCAGTCTGATTCGTGGCCGTAGAGGGGATGGTGATGCGACTCAGTCTGTGAAAGGTTTCCTCCATAGGAGGAATGGTAGAGTCTGCCAAGATCTGGGACCGTGTCGCCTCATACTCCAGATCAAGTGCAGCAAGGAAAACTCCTACCATGGTAGCATTCCGGTAGGTCTTCTGTTGCTCTGGCGTGGCAGTCAGGGGCATGAAGCTGTACAGCTTCTCAAACATCCCTCGTAGAGATGTGTAGAGTGAGTGTAGAGGACGACCGTTCTGCTTGATGGTGAAGATGTCATGCTGGAGTTGCAGAATCTTCGTCTCATTCTTCGCTTGAGAGTATGTAGCAGCCAGAATATCCCACATCGCTTTCGCCGTGGGCTGATGAAGAATATCATTGGCAATCTCAATTGCCAAAGTTCCAGACAGCCATACTTTGGCATATGCGTCATCTACCTCCCATGAGGCATTAACTCCAGTCTTCTCAGCAGGCTCTTCTTCGGTAAGAATGTGCTTCTTACCGGTTGACTTCATCATACTCATGAACTGCATCGCCCATAGTTCATAGTTCGTACCATCCATCTTTACAATGGGCGCTGGACCTCGAAAGGCACCTATAGATGGAATATCCGCCTTGCTTTCTGACATACTGGTAACAAAGGACTGGAGTAGTAGACTGAAGATATGATTGTCTACACGAACATGTACGGGTTTAGTTGCATATGTAGACTTCAAGCAACCAACCCCATTTCTTTGGAGTTGTGAGCGCTAGAAATACGTGCAAGGTTGATTTACACCTTACCGGCGCTCAACAAGAAGTGCGCGATAGGTCGCGCAGGAGAGCGCAGGGAGTGCGCAAGAGTGGGTGCACCGAAGATGTGCGCGCTGTAGGATATGGAATTATCCTCAAGCGCATCACGGAAGCGTGATCGTCGTATCGGATACGACGAAGAACGACTAGACGTACTAGTTGTTCTGAGCAGCGGAATTTTAAAAAGTTTTCATACGATGAAACCATATGATCCAAGAACACTTCTTGAATCGTTTCATTTATAACCACAATAAGTATAAGAAATACCTCTTGAAACGTGGTTGATCAAGTCTCTAAAGAAAGAGACCTTCTGTCTCAAGTCCGATCGTCGGCGAGACCGCTTGCGAGCGCGGGGATGAACCGCGTTGTCCTCGCAATCCAAGAAGATGATCCAAGCGTGGTTGCTCGTGATCTCGTCGCACGAGATCGAAGTCTCCTTCGTGAGTGTAGCACTCCAAGAAGACGGAGAACCGAAAAACGTCGAAGCGGCGACGCGGTGGCGAAAGCGTCGACGAATCTCTCCTCTAGGGTATGGTGGATGGCCACCAAAATTAGAGGGAGAGAGGGCTGTCGTGTATGAAGAAAAAGAGAGAGAGAGAGCTCCAAAATTGCATGTAAATGTAGAGCATGGTATGCCTCTCTATTTATAGGGTTTTGGGATCCATGGATCTCAATCCATGTGTCATATAAAATCAATGGATGAGATTGATTTATGTCAATCCAATGGTCAAGATTGTTGTTTGTAAAATCAACAAATTTAGATTAAAATATATTTGACAAAATCAAGTATAAATCAGTCCTAAATTAAACCAATAAATAAGGAGAGAATATACATGGAGATCAACATCTACCATGTATATCCAAGTGGACGGCCACCCATTCCAATAGGAATTGGGTACCGCTACTTTGAGATCTCAAGGAGGCAATCTCATGGATTTCCATGAGATTGCATATCTCCTTGAATTTCTCCATTATTTATTTGCAACAAATTTTGTTGGTTTTATTCTTCAAAAATAATTTTTTTTGATGCTCAAAAAAGGGGGAAACACTCAATGGTGTTCGCCCCAATCCATTAAAAAGTAAAGAGATGAGAACTTACAATGCGGAAGAGGAAAACAAAACAGAATGGTGGATGATATCGAGAGAGATACCATCCACGCACCCAAATACCGCTACATGGCAGACCAATCAAGACAAAAACGAGACGTCGCAATACAAATATTTTCCTTATAGAACCTCTGCCGAGCAAATATTGTCTCGTTTCTTCCCAGCGAGATACTCCAAAGGCGCGCAGTGGGAACCAGCCTGTCCTCCCTCGATCGACTCCCGGCGTTATACAAGCTCTCACAGAAAGCAACAATACTGGATAGATTCAGCCACCCCACATCGTCCCAAATGGCGCGCACATGGTCGCATTGTAGGAAAAGATGATCGGCGGTTTCCACCTCCGTACCACATAGCCCGCACAAATGCGAAACATTGGGGAACATCAAAGCACAACGATCGCGAGTAAGCAACCTTCCACGTCAAAGAATCCAAAGAAAAATACCAACCCGTTCCGGAAGCTTGAGACTCCAAATGAGCTTACAGTGATTGAGCAGGGTTGCATCCATCCCCGCGGCGCTGGGGAGAATAGAGAAGTACGCCTTCCGCATATTGAAAGAACCCTCCTTCCAGGTGAAATGATCACGACCCCCAGTAGGCGTGGGAGCATCAGAAAGGAGGGCCATCAAGGAAGAGAAGTCGAGCAGCCGTTGTTCAGATAGATTATCCACCAACAAAGGGCACCAGCAACCATCGGACCAGCAAGAAGCCACAGTGGCGAATTTATCGCCCGCCAACGCAAATAATCTAGGAAACAAAGTCTGGAAGACCCCCCTCCCGGACCAATCCTCCGACCAGATGCGGAAAGAAGTCCCATCGCCGAGAGTAGGCTTGAATAAAGATCGGTTACGGTTGAAAGCAGACATAACATCGCGCCAAAAGGAGGGAGCATGTCCCTGGGCACGCCCGCCATAAACTTAACAAAAAGCACTCCCCGCCGCCTCGCGAAGGCACTGCAGCAAGAAATTATCATCCCGACCCAACACCTTAGCCGCCCACTTGAGAAGCATAGCCTCATGCACCACCTCCAACCGCCTAACGCCCAGGCCCCCATCGCGCTTGGGACGCGAAACATCCTCCCATCCCACCATGTGGATCCCCCTTCTCCCATCGCCCTTCTTACCCCAAAGGAAGCCCCGCATACATTTTTTTAAGCGCGTCCGAACCCCCTTCGGCAAGCCTCGCACGGACAAGAAATAAATAGGGATCGCAGAGATCACAGATTTAAGAAGAACCAAGCGCCCCCCCTGGAAAGAAGCGCCGCGCGCCAGCCAGCCAACCGAGCCTCCACCTTCTCCACCACCCTCTGGCAGTCACGCAAACGAGCACGGCCAACCGAGAGTGGCAAGCCAAGATATTCCAGAGGAAGGCCACCAATGGAAGAGCCCAGAATAGAAGAACACTCCTCAGCCTCCACCGGCGTCAAAGCAAACGGAACAACCTTCGATTTGGTCCTATTGATGTGGAGCCCCGACATCTCGCAAGATAGTTGGAGCGTAGTAGCCATCCCCATGGCAGAAGGCGGATCCCCCTCGATAAAACATAAGGTGTCATCAGCGAATTGCAGGAGAGGAATATGAAACTCACCCAAAGAACAACCGCGCGTCAGACCAGCTTCGGTCACACCATGAATCATACGCGGCAACACATCGACCGCCAAAACAAAAAGGAGCGGGGCAAGGGGGCACCCCTGGCGAACCCCCCTGCGAGGCTGGACCCACCCCCCGGCCGACCGACCGTTAATAGAGATGGAGAAAGAGACAGTGGAAACACACCGACGAACCCAGGATATCCAAATCGGCGGAAAGCCCCGCCGCTTCAAAACCGACCATAGGAAACGCCAATCCAAAGAGTCATAAGCCTTAGCAAAGTCAATTTTCCAGAGCATCCCCTTCGTAGCATTTCTGTGCCAACCATCAATAATCGCATAAGCCAAAGCATAGCAATCAGAGATTTGCCTCCCCTGGACAAAAGCGGCCTGCGAGTGAGAGATGAGAGAGCCGAGGAGAGGCGCAAGCCTCCTAGCTAAGGCCTTAGCAACAATTAAGTATATGCCATTAGAGATAGAAATTGGGCGGAAGTCCTCAATACGGTTGGCGCAATAGTTCTTCGGGATTAGGACAATATTAGCCCGGTTAATCTTGTTGTAGCCCCTGTTCCCCGCACAGAAATCGAGAGCAACGTCCAACACGTCATTAGCGATAACATCCCAAAAGTCCCGATAAAAAGAGATGGGGAACCCATCAGGACCGGGGGTGGCGTCAATGTTAAGGTCCCAGACCGCTCCCTTAAGCTCCTCCAACGAAAAAGGCCGAGATAACAACGCCGCATCTGAAGGTGCGATGACGGGAGCCCCACGGCCCGTCCACCGCCACGAGCCAGGAGGCTGGCGGTCAAAAAAATTCTTGAAATAATTTATCAAAGCCGCACCCAAATCCTGCTCCCCCTGAAAAAGAACACCGCCGACCTCAAGGGAGGAAATAGTATTAGCACGCTTACGAGCACTAGCGACCTGATGAAAGAAGGCGGTATTGGCATCCCCATGTTTGATCCATTTCAGACGCGATCGTTGCCTCCATTCAATAGCCCTTTTCCTGTCATCCTCCGAAACGACCTGCACAGCAGAAGAACGCTCGGCCAATTCCGCGGGAGATAACTCCCTCTCGTTCTCCAACCGATCCAGTCGAAGAATAATGCCATCAGCCTCATTACGAGAAGCTAATCTTGCCCGACGAGTATTAATTTTAAAGGACGCGAGAACACTGCGAAGGGACGAAAGCTTTTGATCAAAACGACGAGCCGCACTGCCAGCAAAAGTGTTCTGGGACCAATGATTGCGCACAATGTCCCTAAAATGAGGTTCTAGCAACCAACTCCGTTCGTAGCGAAAGATACCACGCGGGCGGGAGGAATCACCATCATCCCAAACAATGGGACTATGATCAGAAAAAGACCGCGGCCGAGAGGAGACTGAGCACAGGGGGAAAGCTTCCATCATGCGACTATTTGCCAAAAACCTATCGAGCCGAGACTGAGAAGAGTTATTTCGCTATGTGTAGATAATATCGTTTGCCACCAGACCTTCAAGAGCCAACTCCTGAACGAAATCAAAAAATTCGCGTGAACCCGGATCCTGTCCCCCACGACCACGTGGACGGTCATTAGAGAGCAAAGTAACATTAAAATCTCCCCCCACAAGCCAAGGAATATCCCCCAAAGCCAGGGCATCACTTCGCAGATCCTCCCATAAATTACGACGAGCCAAATGACATAAAGGCGCGTACACGCAAGTAAAAGCCATAGAAGCATTAGAGTCCGCTCGCACGAGCACCACAATAATAGAATGATGCCCAATACGAGAAGAAGAAAAGGAAAATCTGGACGAGCGCCATGCCAAAATAACACCACCTGAAGCGCCAAACGCGTCCAACGAGCAAAAGGCATCCACGCCCCCCGCCCCAAAAGATTTCCACATAGCATCATCGACCCCCGAAAGTTTTGTTTCCTGCAGGAACACTATGTCACAGTCCCAATCAAGTAGCCGAGAGCCCAAAGCACGGCGACGCGCAGGGTCGCCAAGTCCACGAACATTCCAGGATAGCAGCTTCATTAAAAGACACCAAAAAGTCCCCAAAAACTCGATCACAAACCAAGCCACAATCAGTCCCGAGAATAGTGTTGACCAGTGCGACGAAGACCAGCCGCCTCCGCCACTGCCTTGCGCATAAGCTGAGTAGGGGAAGGAAATGACTCCTCGCTGATAGGCTGCTGGCGACGAGTGTAAAAATTTCCAAACCGGGATGGGGGAGGAAATCATAGCATTCCAGGCATTCCAAGCAAAACAAGAGCGATTCGAAGAGGCCAACGTAGCATTCGATGAAGAGCCCAGAGATCCGCTGCCTGACCTAGATATCGGAATATAAGAAGAGGGCTGGACATTAGGATGAGGAAGCATACCAACAACTTCCGGAGTGGATAGAAGCAAAGAGGCGCCCTCCGAGGTACCCGAACCATTCGTCAGCATCAATGGCGAAGAGATAGACGGCGAGGAGATATAATCTTCGAAAATATGCATCTGAGGAAAGGGCACCGAGGATACCGGTTGAGGGCAGAGAATATCGGATGCCCAAATAAGAGGCCCGGATAGAGAAACCAGGTCAGTTGCAGCCCAAGCCAGGGCCCAAAAATCCTGAAGATCCGATCCGGGTGGAGGAAGTGGAAACACCGCTTCAAGGCCCGAGACCGCCACGTGGGCCTGGAGACCCGACACAGCAGAAGGTTCAACAGAAATCGAATCGCCCTCGAGAATGTCCCATGACACATGAGAAGGAGCGCCCTCAGCCGCACGCACGATTCGAGGAGCAGGCGACGTCCCCGAACAGTCGCCATGCACTTGCGCCGCTTCGATAATATCCTTGCAAAAAGACACGTGGCCCGAGGAATGTGAACCGGCAAGACCCGAGCCGGAGAACGAACCGCCGCCAACGGACGACGAAGGCAGGGTCGGAGCATCCGGCGCCGGGAAGAAGAATTCGAGCTTGAAAGACCAGCGCCCCAAGCAAAGCTTCTCGAACAGGACCTTTCCAGCCATAGAACTGCAAAGTGTTGAAGGGCACTCCACGAGTAACGGCGTGCATGTCCAATCCGAGCCGGGAGCCAGGCCGTCGTCGAGAATCGTCACCACCTGACCCTAGCCGCTGATAACCTTAGATAAGCAATGCACCGTGCGCGAGAGGAAGGGAACGCCGCGAACTTCTACCACACACATCTCGGAACCGATGTTCGCACCATCCGCAACACGCAAACATCGCCACTTCACGAACGAAGCATCAACTTGACAAAGGAGGGTCTCCCGTTGCTCCGGGGATAACCCTCGAACACAGCAACGAAAATCGTCTAAAAAGAAGAAATCCCCGGAGAAGGCATCTCCCAAGAGAAGTAATATACCTGTGCGAATCTCCTCACGACCCACACCCAGTCGCTGCACAACACCAACCGCCACCACGCAGTTAGCACCCTTCGCTTTAGCATCGAACCTCGCCGCCGGCACCTGAAAGGATCTTCCACCGAGCACGCCAACCGCTGGTTTAGCACAAGCAAGCACGTGAGCACCACCCCCGCCGGAGGAGCCGCGCTGCTCCTGCTCCACCACCTCGCCGCGCTGTACATGCACCACCGCAGCCGGAGGATCCCCCGACCCACCACCCACGGCAGAGCGGCGTGGCGGAGGATTGGGAGCGCTGTCCCCCAAGGGCCCGCTGGAAGAGTAGCCGCCACCGCCATCGCGCACCACTTGAGCAAAGGAGCGAGAATCCCTGAGAGTAGGCGAGCCACGACCACGAGGATGCACCTCCATGCGCACAGAACTCTTCCAAATCAAGATCCAGTGGACCTCCCACTGATGCTTGATCAAATCAAGACCATGGACCTAATCTTCTCATGAATCTCATTCAGATCAATGTCAAGTTCATGGACTAAGATTAGGTCACTTCTCTAATGAGAGGAGTCACTAAAATCCAAACATGTTTCATTACTCCCTCGGAATGGAAGAGTCATGGTTATACAATCTTTTATGATCACATCACCCTCAGGTATTCCCAATACCTGTACATCCTGCATACTGGAAGACCTATGATCATTCTGAAGATAAAGATCACTTTTACATTGTCATCTTCAGGGTTTGATCATTAAGTTTCTCAATCTTGGTCACTGGGATTTGGTATAGATCATATGCTTTCTCAAAGCATATATCTTACCTTTCAAATTCATGTCATGCTTCCAAAGCATGACGATCATGCATGGAATTTGTTCAGTCCCAATACCTCATGAGTGAGCTCATGTCTCTTGGTTCACAAGTGAACCTGTATGATCCCTATGAGAGATCGTATTACTCATATGTCCTTACATGCACACCAGCTCGCCGGTGTATAGACCTTGGTTAGGTCATCAACCTATTGGTCTGTCAAATGTACACACTCAGACATATAGCAACACATCTGTCTCTGGTCAGAGGATGCATGCTATGCTGTGACAGTATTCAACATTAGGTCTTTGGTTATCTCGATCTCGTTAAGTCAACTCATTAACTCAACTAACCTGACACCTCCGAATCACTATTCCCATGCAGAGGATCTGCATCAAGAGGTCAGTCAGATATCAACCATCTGAGAGAGGATTGCCATCTCCTACTCAGTCTGGAGATCATCACTTAATAATCATTTGACGATGCTTGATGAGTCCTCTATCTAACTCCTTAGATATTCATCCAAGCATCAGCCTCTATGATTCATCCAATGAATCAACAGCTGTATAATCATCAAGTTGGCCATGGTACATAACCCTTATTGTACAGAGGGACCCTATAGTGCATTCATTCATTTATTCTCAGAAAGGGAGTGAAAAATAATAAAAAACTTTCATTTATAATTTATTCATTACAATAACATTTATTGTAGAAATGGTTCGCCCGGGGCACACATTGCTAACAATCTCCCACTAGCTCTCAGAACCATTTAGGTACAATCCTTAAACCCATACTCATTACATGCTGGTCAAAAACCTTCTGTGTTAGAGGTTTGGTAAGGGGATCAACAACATTGACGGTAGAGGCCACCTTGGTGATGATGATATCACCACGCTTTTGTATCTCCTGAATGATGTGGTATTTCCTTTCCACGTGCTTGCTCTTCTGATGCCATCTGGGTTCCTTTGCCTGGGCAATGGCTCCGTGTTATCGCAGAGTAACGGGATGGGAGTATCAGAGGAAACTACGCCAAGCTCCAGGATGAACTTACGCAACCACACCGCCTCCTTTGCAGCATCCGATGCGGCAATGTATTCGGCTTCTGTTGCCGAATCCGCAGTGGTGTCATGCTTCTTGCTTTTCCAGCTCACAGCACCACCATTCAACAAGAACACAAACCCTGATGTCGACTTTCGATCATCTACGTTCGATTGGAAGTCAGAATCTGTATATCCCAAGACTTGGAGATCACCATCTCCATAGACCAGGATGTAATCTTGCATCCGTCTTAGATATTTGAATATGTTCTTTACTGCATTCCAGTGTTGTTTTCCATAGCAGGATTGGTAACGACTTACCACTCCCACTGCATGGCAGATATCTGGCCTAGTGCATATCATGGCATACATTAAGCTTCCTACGGCTGATGCATAAGGACATCCAGCCATGGCCTTCTTTTCCTCAACAGTTTGAGGAGCCATTCCTTTAGACAGGTGGATACCATGTCTTAAGGGTAGGAATCCTTTCTTGGAACTATCCATACTGAATCGTTCAAGAATCTTCTTAATGTATCCATGTTGTGACAAAATCCTCTTTTATCGGTTTCTGAACAACTTCACGCCTAAGATGTAAGAGGCTTCTGCAAGATCTTTCATCTCAAAGGTATGGGACAACCAAATCTTGACACTGGTCATCATCCCTGTATCATTTCCAATGATAAGGATGTCATCTACGTAAAGCACGATGAACACAATGGCGCTCCCACTAGTCTTGTATACACAAGGTTCATCAGGATTGTGCACAAAATCATAACTCTTTATGGTTTCGTCAAATCTGATGTTCCAGCTACGAGACGCTTGCTTGAGCTCATAGATGGATTTCTTCAGCTTGTACACTTTGCCATCCTCAGTCATAAAGCCCTGGGGCTTGCTCCATGTAGATATCCTCCTCGAGGTATCCATTGAGGAAAGCCGTCTTGACGTCCATCTGCCAGATGTCGTAGTCAAGATATGCAGCTATAGCTAGCAGTGTCCTGATGGATTTAAGCATAGCCACAGGAGAGAATGTCTCATCGTAATTGACGCCTTCTCTCTGTGTGTAGCCCTTGGCTACGAGCCGTGCCTTGAAAGTCTCTACTTTCCCACCAGGTCCCCTCTTTCTCTTGAAGATCCATTTACACCCAATGGGTTTTACCCCTTTAGGTGGATCCTTTAGGGTCCATACACCATTCTTATGCATGGAGTCAATTTCTGACTTCATTGCTAGCATCCATCTATCCATGTCTTGATTCGCGAGTGCTTCATCAAATGAAGTAGGATCAATGTCAGTCTCACTTGACACATGCAATCCATACCTTTCAGGTGGTGCAACCACCCTCGAACTCTTTCGAAGAGGTATGGGTGTTTCATCTTTATTTATCTCTTCAGTTTCTGATATAGGAGGCTCAGAATCCTCAGGGGATTCAATGAGTTCCTCTACTTCATCTTTGTCTTGACCTTTAAGGAAATCATTCTCCAGAAACTTCACATCTCTGGAAACAAAAACCTTTTGGGTCTCAGGGTCATAAAGTTGGTATCCAATACCATCCTTAACATAGCCAATGAAGTAACACTCATGAGTGCGAGATTCTAGCTTACTTGCGTCCACATTCTTCGCATGGACCGAGCAACCCCAAACCCTCAAGTGATTAACACTAGGTTTGGATCCATACCAGAGCTAATGAGGAGTCTTAGGTACATATTTGCTAGGAATCTTGTTGCAGTCTCTACTGCATATCCCCAGAAACTAAGAGGTAAATGTGCTTTACTCATCATTGAACGGACCATGTACATGATGGTCCTGTTGCGTCTTTCAGCAACACCATTAAGTTGGGAAGTTCCAGGAGGAGTGAGATTCGAAACAATTCCATTCTCTTTAAGGTATTCCTTGAATTCATCTGATAGGTACTCGCCACCTCGATCAGATCGAATCCGTTTAATCTTCCTATCAGTTTGGTTCTCAAGCAAAGCCTTGAACTCTTTGAACTTTTCAAAGGTTTCGGATTTATGACGTAATAGGAAGATAAACCCGTACCGCGAATGGTCATCAATAAATGTCAAATAATATCGATATCCATTTCGAGTCGCGATATTGAAGGGACCACATACATCGGTATGTATTAGGTCAATAATACCTTCGCATCTGGTAACCTTGTTATGGAAAGGCATCCTGGTCATTTTACCTCGAATACAATGTTCACAGGTAGGCGAAGATTGAACCTATAGAAAATCTAAAGGTCCATCCTTTATCAATCTATTGATCCTATCAACAGATGAATGACCAAGCCTTTTATGCCAGATCTCATTCGAAAGATTTTCCCTGGATCTTTTAGGGTTTTTACTAGTGGTTGTAACATTCATGAGATTCTCATTAATGCACAATTCATAGAGTCCTCCAGAAGTTAAAATACCCTCTGCAATATATTTATCATAGTGATTTATGACTAATTTATTACATAACATGAATAAATATCCACTTCTAACTAGTTTAGATACAGATATCAAATTCCTTCTAACTTCAGGCACATAAAGACACTCTTTAAGTACTAGAACTCTACCACTGGGTAATGATAGTCGACACGTCCCGACGGCGGCCGTTGCAACACTTGCATCAGATCCCATCTGGATGACTATCTCCCCTTCTTCAAGACTTCTAGTTTCCTGAAACAAATGGAACACATTGCATACATGAACAGAAGCACCAGACTCTACAACCCAACTTCCTTTTCGTCCGACGAGAAAGCTAGTTTCAATGATGAAAGTAGATTTCATACCTGTTGGGGCTTTACCTTTGTCTGACGACTTCAGGTATTCTGGGCAGTTACGCCTCCAGTGCCCCGGCTTTTTGCAGTGGTGATAGACGTCGTTTTCTTCGACACCATTAGAGTGGATGCATTTGAAGAAGAGCCAACACTTTGTCCCTTCTTCTTTCTCTTCTGGGCTGGGCCCTTCTGAGAACCTTGCTTCCGACTGCACTTCCCTCTGACCTGTGCAACCATTGCACTGCCAGTGGGACCATCTTTCTTCATTACATCTTCCGCAGATTTCAATGCGGCAAGAAGACCAATGCTTGTCAATTCCAGCTTGTTCATGTGGAATGACACTACAAAGTTATTGAAAGATTTGGGCAACGACAGTAGAATGAAGTCAGCTTGCATGTCTGCATCCATTGTTGCCCCAAGAGTCTTTAGCTCCGACAAGTAGCCAAACATTTTGAGTACATGTTCACGGACCGAAGTCCCTTCCTGCATCTTGTAGCGAATGAGGTCTTTCCTAACATTGTATCGCTGGGTGCGGTTAATGTCACCAAACATATCTTTAAGATTCTGCATTATCTCCTGGCAAGTGCTCATCTCCACATGTTGCTTCTGCAGAACATTGGAGAGAGAACCCAGGATATAGCATCTAGCCAAGACATGATCTTCATCATACTTGTCATTATATGTTTTTTCTTCCTTAGATTTAGGGTTTTCATGCTTGTCCTCGAAGAGCACATAACTAATGCGCTTTGCTGAGAGAACAAGCTCCAAATTACGGATCCAATCCGAGTAATTTGGGCCGGTCAATTGGTTGACCTCAAGAACCTACTAAGTAGGTTCAAGGACTTCATTTTCTGAAATTAAGAATGCACTATATTAGAACATATTAAACATATATTCATAATGATATTTGATTAAGGCATTTTTAAATCAAATTGTTCTTGCTCTGTCAACCTTGAAAGTTTATTTCCTTAATCACTTTCAAAGTAAGAGATATACATACCATTATATCTCAAGCAAGAACTGGGATCTCGTCCTTATCTTTGTCATATCCCAATAATATGAGAATCTATGACTCCAATAAGGAGAAGCAGGAACACATTCCGCCTTGCAAGTTCAACTTACATTTCCCAATTCGGTGTTTAATACCCGGGCCCACCACCCCTAAGGTGATGTTGACCCGTCATTCATTGAACCAACCGTTAACAGGAATACAACTCGCTATGCGCAATCCAATATCGCCCCAATAATATGAGGATCCGATATTGGGGTCACTATGCATACGTCCTTACTCTTTCGAGAAGCGACGAGCCCGATCCAAATGGATCGTATGCAGGAGCTGTCACTTCGGACATGCGTTTCCTACATACGATATCTGGCGACGGAACACTTCGCCTTAACGGGAGACCATGGATGTTACTTATGTGATCCTCCACCTCATATTCAAATTTTAATTAATTATCATGAATCACATTAACATAGTTAATTCTTCCAAGGGAAATTATAACTCTATTCATAATAGAGTGTCTCAATTGGACATAATCAATTTAATCACATTAAATTAATTATCAATCCAATTCAATCAACAAACTTGATTGCTTTACTTGAATATATATGGTAATATCTCAAAATACGTGTTAATTCGAATTTTAATAATTAAAAAATACACCTTGATTTTCTCTGGCATTATACATTCCCTACTCGCTGTCATGGTCAGTACCGACGAGAGTGGGACGGACCACATACGTTGCAACCCGCAACCCCAATGCTCTCCGACAAGACACCATATCCACCTCGGGAAAGCATAATGCCAGATATATCAATTTGTACTTGAGATGATCATCGGTTATTCAAACGAAATCATACCATATAGTAATAATCAAAACATTTTTGATTATAAGGAAATTTGCTACACAAATTCCCAATCCTATTCAAGCATCAAGTTTGATGATTGTGTTTCCAATTAAGATTTAGGTCAAATCTAATCAATTAATTGGTTGCAGCCAAGTCAATTATGTAAATAATCATCTTCCAATATTTCACAAATATTTTTCATGATTATTTCATGAAATTAACAATTAATTTCACTAATTGACAATCACTTGGTTCTAGATTAGGACTGTAATTTCAGTAGTGACCCCTACTCACTAAAATTAACATATCTCAATCAATTTAAATCGAAATTAGACAAACTCAATTTTCAAAGATTGCTAACTTGATTTAGGACATAAGCCAAATGATGTTTCACGCATTTCGAGGTGGATCAAAACAATAATTAACTCTTTAATCATGTTAAGATCTGCAGTTCCTGCAACAGTGCAAACATGTTCATTAAAACAACCATATCTCGAGCATACGAAATCCGATTTACGCAAACTCAGATCCTATGGTTTCCTTATTTAATGGGAAATAAAATCCAAGTAAATAATTCGTGCTTAAACAATTTAAACATGGCCGAAATTATTTACTAAATAGATCTGCGAAATCAAACGCGATAAAAACTTTCGCGACCTTAACGAACCCAAGTCGTCCTCAGTTTGCGAATCATATTCGAAACTGTCGACCTAAGGCTCTGGTACCACTTGTAGGATATGGAATTATCCTCAAGCGCATCATGGAAGCGTGCTCGTCGTATCGGATACGACGAAGAACGACTAGACGTACTAGTTGTTCTGAGCTGCGGAATTTAAAAAAAAAATTCATACGATGAAACCATATGATCCAAGAACACTTCTTGAATCGTTTCATCTATAATCACAATAAGTATAAGAAATACCTCTTGAAACGTGGTTGATCAAGTCTCTAAAGAAAGAGACCTCCTGTCTCAAGTCTGATCGTCGACGAGACCGCTTGCGAGCGCGGGGATGAACCGCGTTGTCCTCGCAATACAAGAAGATGATCCAAGCGTGGTTGCTCCTGATCTCGTCGCACGAGATCGAACGTCTCCTTCGTGAGTGTAGCATTCCAAGAAGACGGAGAACCGAAGAACGTCGAAGCGACGACGCGGTGGCGAGAGCGTCGACGAATCTCTCCTCTAGGGTATGGTGGACGGCCACCAAAATTAGAGGGAGAGAGGGCTGTCGTGTATGAAGAAAAAGAGAGAGAGAGAGCTCCAAAATTGGATGTAAATGTAGAGCATGGTATGCCTCTCTATTTATAGGGTTTTGGGATCCATGGATCTCAATCCATGTGTCATATAACATCAATGGATGAGATTGATTTATGTCAATCCAATGGTCTAGATTGTTGTTGGTAAAACCAACAATTTAGATTAAAATATATTTGATAAAATCAAATATAAATCAATCCTAAATTAAACCAATAAATAAGGAGAGAATATACATGGAGATCAACATCTACCATGTATATCCAAGTGGACGGCCAACCATTCCAATTAGGAATTGGGTGCCGCCACTTTGAGATCTCAAGGAGGCAATCTCATGGATTTCCATGAGATTGCATGTCTTCTTGAATTTCTCCATTATTTATTTGCAACAAATTTTGTTGGTTTTATTCTTCAAAAATAATTCACAATTATATTTGAGAATATTGCAATCTTGCCATGGAAAAATTGCGAATCATATTCACAACCCAAAACAACATATAATTTACATTGTCAATTAATTACACAATGTGTATCCAATACACATAGTAATTAATCAACACATATAAATTATAATTAGCTCTCTCTAATACATTATAAATCACATTTATAATATATCATGAATAATTGAATATTTCTATCCACATTATTCTTATCCATAATAATTAAATCACATCTAATTATATTGGATAATTTCTTCACACATCAATATAATTAAATCACATTTAATCATCATTTCTTCATTGCTTAGATCTTATGGAATTATTCTTGAACCCTTCAAGAATAATGCGATCTCTCCGCAGATACTTGGAGATAAGGACAGGGCGATTGCATTGTTCCAAGTATAGTGACTTGGATGTTGAGATCATATCTCAAATCCAGATCCCATGGACCTCCCACTGATGCTTGATCAAATCAAGACCGTGGACCTAATCTTCTCATTGCATCTGAATCTCATTCAGATCAATGTCCAGTTCATGGACTAAGATTAGGTCACTTCTCTAATGAGAGGAGTTACTAAAATCCAAACCTGTTTCATCACTCCCTCGGAATGGAAGCGTCATGGTTATACAATCGTTTATGATCACATCACCCTCATGTATTCCCAATACCTTGTACATCCTGCATACTGGAAGACCTATGATCATTCTGAAGATAAAGATCACTTTTATACTGTCATCTTCAGGGTTTGATCATTAAGTTTCTCAATCTTGGTCACTGGGATTTGGTATAGATCATATGTTTTCTCAAAGCATATATCTTACCTTTCAAATTCACGTCATGCTTCCAAAGAATGACGACCATGCATGGAATTTGTTCAGTCCCAATACCTCATGAGTGTGCTCATGTCTCCCAGTTCACAAGTGAACCTGTATGATCCCTTTCAGAGATTGTATTACTCATATGTCCTTACATGCACACCAGCTCGCCGGTTTATAGACCTTGGTTAGGTCATCAACCTATTGGTCTGCCAAATGTACACACTCAGACATATAGCAACATATCTGTCTCTGGTCAGAGGATGCATGCTATGCTGTGACAGTATTCAACATAGGTCTTTGGTTATCTCGATCTCGTTAAGTCAACCCATTGACTCAACTAACCTGACACATCCGAATCACTATTCCCATGCAGAGGATCTGCATCAAGAGGTCAGTCAGATATCAGCCATCTGAGAGAGGATTGCCATCTCCTACTCAGGCTGGAGATCACCACTTAACAATCATTTGACGATGCTTGATGAGTCCTCTATCTAACTCCTTAGATATTCATCCAAGCATCAACCTCTATGATTCATCCAATGAATCAACAGCCGTATGATCATCAAGTTGGCCATGGTACATAACCCTTATTGTACAGAGGGACCCTATAGTGCATTCATTCATTTATTCTCAGAAAGGGAGTGCAAAATAATAAAAAACTTTCATTGGTAATTTATTCATTACAATAACATTTATTGTAGAAATGGTTCACCCGGGGCTCACATTGCTAACACGCGCAACGCACTGGAGATGTGCGCGCAGCGCACTGCAGAGGTCGGCAGGGCGCGCAGATGCGCGAGACCAACGGTGCGCGCAAGCTGTGGGGCGCGCAGCACGCTGAGCGCAAGCGCGCGGGGCGCATGGCGATGCGCATGGGAGCGCGCGTGAAACCGGGTGCACGGAGCGGAGCACAGTCGGCGACGCACGGGGAGATCGGTCGGCGGCACGGAGAGGAGGCGGCTCGACGGTGAGGATAGGGTTTCAAGAACTCTGGTCTAGGACCGTCGCTCTGATACCATGTTGGGAAAATAGAAGAACTTGTTTATTCCATCAGCCCTAGGCTCTCTTATATAGGAGAGTAGCCTATGGGTAAATTACATAAAGGGTACGACATGAATGGAGAATAATAAAAACTACATAAATAGATAATATATGTTTACACGTTGCAATCACATGTTACATGGAGTATGGTATCTGCTCCCCATGGAGCGTCTGTTGTCAGTTGCGAATGAGAGGTTGTTATTAAACATCATGCAGATGAGAGCCTTGATCACTGCAAGGCAAGATTAGTGGCATGAGGATTTACTCAGACTTACGGTGTAGATTAGTTGGACATGTTTTCCCCAGTGGCTCGTTACTCTACTCTTCGTGTCATGCTTTCAGTTTTAGTGGTACGTGATTGGCCTTTGTTTCAATTAGATGTTAAAAATGCTTTTTTGTATGGAGATCTACACGAGGAGGTTTACATGCAACAAACCTCATGGGTTTGCTGCTGAGGGGAGTGTTAGCAGGTTTGTAGCCTCCATAAGACAATATATGGCCTGAAGCAAAGTCTAGTGGTGTGGTTTCAGAAGCACTCGGATCTGATTGAAAGGCAAGGGTTCAAGAGGTCAAATGCAGACCATTTACTCTTTGTACGGAGAACATCTAGAGGTACAATTGTCATTATGGTCTATGTGGATGATATACTTGTTACAGGGGATGATGTGTAGGGGGTCAAGATGGCAAAAGAATTTCCGGGTCGTCAGTTTGTTATCAAAGATCTTGATACCCTAAGGTATTTTTTATGGTTGGAATTTGCTAGGAATGCGCAGGGTCTTGTGATGATCTAAAGGAAGTATGTTACATATATGCTTGTTGAGACATGCATGATCGGGTGCCGACCATCTGCTACTCTTATGGACCCCAACATGAAATTTGTACGATGATGATACAGATGAGGTTGACAAAAGGAGATATAGAGAGATGGTGGGAAAGCTCCTCTATATTACTATTACTAGACCCGATATCTCCTTTACAGTGAGTTGGGTGAGTCAGTTCATGGAGTAACCTCGACAGGTTCACATGGTTGCTATATACATGATTTTGAGATATTTAAAATCCTCTCAGGATTACTATTCAGAAAAGGAGAAACTCCGACTGTGTCTACATGTGCTGATGCAGATTATGCAGGATGTCCTAAGGATATGAAATCTACTTCAAGCTTCGCTGTATTTGTTGACAGTTCATTTGTGTCTTGGAAAGCGAGAAACAAACAATGGTGGCTAGATCAAGTGTCGAATCTGAGTATAGGGCTTAGTGGCAGTCTATCTTAATATGTTTTGTACTTTCATGAAAGGCTAGATTATTGGCAATGAACAAGGCAGCTTGATTGTCACACTGTAGATGCATGGGTAGAGGTACATTTATATGCAAGTCTTCTAGTACAGCTCGAACCCACATCATCTCCGTGCTTGCTTGTGCCATTGCCCTATATTCAGATTCAGCACTAGATCTAGCCACAACAGTTTGTTTCTTTCTTTTCCAAGAAACCAGAGAGCTGCCCACAAAAACTGCCAAGAATGAAGTAGACTTCCTATCCTTGGGACATCCTGCATAGTCTGCATCTGGACATGTCGAAATGGATAAATCTGTGTCCTTTTTAAACAGCAATCCTGAGTCTGGAGAAGACTTCAGATATTTTAGTATCACATATATAGCGTCCATATGTATCTGTCTTGGCTGTTCCATGAACTGGCTCACTTGACTCACTGCAAAGGCAATATCAGGACGAGTTATATTAATGTAAAGGAGCTTACCCACCATTTCTCTATACCTTCTCCCGTCAACCTCCTCAGTATTATTGTCATATAATTTCATGCTGGAGTCGATATGAGTAGTCGAGGGTCTACATCGAACCATGCTCGTTTCAACCAGCAAATATGTAATATATTTCCTTTGGGTCATCACAAGACCCTGTGCATTCCTGACAAACTCCAGCCCCAGAAAGTATCGTAGGGTACCAAGATCCTTCGTGACAAAATGACGATCCAAATATGCTTTTGCCATCTCTATCCCCCGAGCATCATCTCCTGTAACCAAGATATCATCAACATATACCATGATGACAACCGTACCTCTAGAAGTCTTCTGAATGAACAACGAGTGATCGACATTTGATCTTTTGAATCCCTGTCGTTCAATTAGATGAGACAGCTTCTGGAACCACGCCCTTGGGCTCTGTTTAAGGCCATATATCGCCTTGTGAAGTCTATAGACCATATGATTCTCCTTCTCAGCAGTAAACCCCGGTGGCTGCTGCATGTAGACTTCTTCCTGCAGATCGGCATATAAGAATGCATTTTTGATATCAAGTTGAAATATTGACCAGTTGCGTACCACAACAACAGATAGAAGAATGCGAAGAGTAGAGTGACAAGTCACTGGAGAGAATCTATCCATATATTCCACACCATATGTCTGAGTGAAGCCCCTCGCCACTAGCCTTGCCTTGTATCGGTTAAGGCTCCCATCTGCATGGTACTTTATTGTGAATACCCATTTGCAGCTACCAATAAATGCACCTGAGGGAGCGGGAACCAAGCTCTATATACCCCGTGACTGTATTCTTCTTCCATAGCCAACCGCCAGCAGTCTATCTTCATAGCATCCTGATAATTCCGAGGTAGCTCCACAGAAGACAAAGTCACAACAAATTTCTGAAAGTCTCATGTGAGACGGTGAAAGGAAACCTGGGAAGCAATGGGATAAGACACACAAGTACGTTTCTGCTTTCGAATAGCAATAGGATTATCAAGATCATCATCCAATGCACTCGTCGGTGCACATTCCTCCTGTAAAGAAGAATCCTGCACAAGCACACTATCCGACCTGTCGTTAGTAATAGCATCTGAACATACCTGAGGCGTGATAGATGATTGTCGTGCAGCCTGAGCGGGACCTGACCGACGTGTATAGTATTTAGGGAATGGCATGATAAGTGGTTGTGGTGGTGGTGGTGGTGGTGACATTAGTGTGATGACCGGGATAGGAATGGACAAAGATGGACTCACACCAGGAGGAGGGGGACATACACGTCGACATTAGAAGTAGCGGAAGCCAACCTGTCACTTGCAGGTGAGAAGTACATAATTGACTCAAAAAATGTCACATCACCACTGACAAAATATTTCTTGTTGATTGGATCAAAACATAGGTACCCCTTCTGGGTCTGAGAATAGCCCACGAAGACACACCTGACAGCTCTATGTGAGAGTTTGTCAAGTCCAAGAGACAAGTGGTGAACAAATGCAACAACACCAAAGACACGAGCGGTAAGAGAGAGTAATTCCTTGTCAGGAAAAAGAACAGAAAAAGGAATTTTCTCACGGAGTACAGAGGACGACATACGATTCAAAAGGTAACAAGCCGTAAGAACATCATCCTCCCAAAAAGAGATAGGTGCACAACTTTGGAGAAGTAGGGTTCGAGTAATATCAAGGAGATGACGATGTTTTTGCTCTGCCACTCCATTCTGTTGAGATGTGTAAGCACATGTGGTTTGATGAATAATTCCTCTGGACAAGAAGAAATGGGAGAGAGAGCGAGTGCAAAACTCCAACGCATTGCCTGTACGAACATATTTGACATGAGAGGAAAAAACATTCTGCACTTCAATTATAAGATTTCAAATAACATCTCCTGCTTCAGATTTGTTCTTTAACAGAAAAACCCACGACACACGAGAAAAGTCATCAACTACTATAAGATAGAACCTGTGTCTATGATGATCCGGAACACGACTCGGACCCCAAATATCAATATGAAATAATTTAAAAAGGGAGCTACTGCTCCGATACTGAGGACTAGGGAAGCTAGCTCGATGATGCTTTCCCAACTGACACGTTTTACATCGAAAAGAAGAACTGGGAGGAATCTGAGGCAAGAGATGACGCATCTTCTGAAGTGGGAGGTGACCAAAGCGTAGATGCCATGTGTACGGAGAGACTGATCCAACTGAGTAGGAGGAGACGCCAGCATAGGAATTCCAGACCAGATGATAGAGACCATCCTGCTTAGAGCTACAACCAATCACCCTGCCCATTAGTATGTCCTGAAAAATAAGAGAAGATGTGTCAAATATAGCGCAACAATGCAAAGCCTTCGTAATCTGACTAATTGATAGTAGATTCATGGAAAAATCAGGGGCATGTAGAATATTCTGTAAATGCATGGAAGGTGACAAGGTAATTTCCCCCTGTCCAACAGTGGGGGAATGAGTCCCATCAGCTATGTTCACTGACCGTCCTGGCGGAATGTCTATGTAAGACACAAGTCTATCTCTGTCCCGGTAAAGATGATGAGTTGCACCGGGATCCATAATCCAATATGAGACATTATGATCGGCTGTAAAAGTAGAAGCACTACCTGAGGTGCTAGCAGAGGTAGAAGTACTGGCATATGCTGAGGTAGCAATATCTGAAGAGCTTCCTGGGGAATCTATAGAAGGTTGAGGCATAATATCGCGTAATCGCGCCACAGGCTCTTCAAACTTGTGATCTGAAGTGGTTACCGATGGAGATGCGACATGCTCAGCTACGCGTGCCGATGCAAAAATCCCATGCTTAGAATAGCATGTATCCTCAGAGTGTCCCATGTGATGGCAGAAAGTGCATGGTTGGCGAAAACGACCTCCTCGATCATGAGGTTCACGTCCACGGAATGAAGACTGACCACCTCTCCCTTGCGACACAGCCATCACCGAAGGAGGTGGAGTAGTGGTACTGGAAGAGACAGAAATGTGGTTGAGCCTCCGGTAAGCTTCCTCCATAGGAGGAATGGTAGAATCAACAAGTATTTGAGATCGAGCTGCATCATACTCAAGATCAAGAGCAACGAGCAGTACCCCTACAATGGTAGCATTCTGAAAAGTTTTCTGCTGCTCAGGGGTAGCCGTGAGAGGTATAATAATGTAGAGCTTCTCAAACATCCCCCCTAGGGATGTATATAAGGAATGTAGTGGTCGGCCATTCTGCTTCATAGTGAATATGTCATGCTGAAGCTGCAACATCTTCGTCTCATTTCACACCTGCAAATAAGTGGCCGCCAGAATGTCCCACATCGCCTTAGTGGTGGGTTGATGGAGAACATCATTCGCAATCTCCATCGTCAACATGCCTGAGAGCCAGACCTTGGCATATGAATCATCAGCCTCCCAGGAGGTATAGATCCCAGTCTTCGCTGTCGATTCTTCCTCGATAAGAATGTGTTTCTTACCATTCGACTTGATGATGCTCATGAACTGCATCGCCTAGAGCTCATAATTCATCCCATCCATCTTGACTATTGGCGCGGGACCTTTGAACGCGCCTATGGAGGGCATATCTACTTTGTTATATGACATGACGCCGGAGACGAAGAACGGGGATCCGTAGACCAATGAAAAAGTGTCTACACAAACTGGACAGGATTTGAGTGCATATGTGGACATTACACACTCAAATCCGTGGAGAGAGGAAGGCCGACTAAAGAAGAAGGTGCCGGCGTTGGAAGAGGGGGACCCGACGGAGGAGGTCCACTACGGTGGAGAGGTGGTCCCGGCGGTGGAGGACTTGGTGGTGGGAGGGAGAATGAGAGGGGGCGGCGGTGCCTCTAGGGCTCGGCGGCGGTGGGATAAGGAGAGGGGAGAGATGGTGGACGGCGCTGAAGGAGGAGGTGGGGGGGCGCGATGGTGGAAGGGTTAGGGTTTTGGCTCTGATACCATGTTGGTGGAAAAGAACAATCTATTATTCCATAGAACCCGAGGCTCTCTTATATAGAGAGGACTAAATTACATAATAGGTTCTCAGGAAAATAAAAATAGAATAAACGATACACATAATATATAATTATCTCTACAATATCTATGCTCCATTTTGAAGGGGGTTGGGGAGATATCTATGTTCCTATGTGCCTTTTCTATTATTTTATTTCCTTATGTCTATCTTATGTAATTTACCCATATGTCTCTCCTCTATATAAGAGAGTCTAGGATTCTCATGAATAAACAACTTGTTTATTTTTTCCCAACAAAGAGCCTAGAAGGATGAATTTTGGTGAAACATGGTTAGATTCCTCTTTTTTGTTGTTTTAGCCGAAATTCGACCGAAATATGTCGAAATTCCACCGAAATGGACCGAATTTGATCGGAATAGACTGAAATGTTGGCAAAATCCGGGAAAAGGAAATGCTATGGGTAGATTTCGGTAACTTGTTGAAATCGTATTTCGATCGCAATTTGGTGGAATTTCGTTGAAATTTAAGGCCATGGCTTCCACTACTCCAAAACCTCTAGGAGGAAATCTCATATTTGAGGCCACAAAGAAGGATGCTGGATGAATGAGTCTCTTTTGAGTAATCTCAAGTAAAAGAAAAGTTATGCCTTGCTCTCTCACTTCTTTTTTCTCCCATACTCATCGAGAAGACATGCTTTAAATTATAATTTTCAGGTACATAGGGGGTAGAAATGGTGTTGGAGTGGTTATTCGTAATGATTTGACGAATAGTGTGGTTGAGGTGCAAAGATTTAGGGATTGGATTATTTCACTAAAATTGGTGCTCGATGAAGAAGTCATGAATACAATCTTTTAGTTTATGCGTTGCAATTTGATTTAGAGGGAATGATAAACATGATTTTTGGGAGGATTTAGATAAGATTATGCAACGAACCCTACAAAGAGATGATTTGCCTAGGTGGAGATCTTAATGAACATGTGGGAAAGGATGCTTTAGAGCATCCTAATGTTCATAAAGGCCATTTCTTCATGTATAGAAATGAAGAGGGAAAAGTCATCCTGGATTTTGTAATTGCTTATTACCTTTTCATAGCGAACACTCTCTTCAACAAGAGGGAGGAGCATCTAATTACTTATAAGAAAGGTCTGACTAACACACATATATATTACTTTGCAATGAGGAGAAGATATCGATTGTATTTGCAAAGATTGCAAAGTAATCACATGAGAGAGCTTGATATCTCAACATCGATTGCTAGTCATGGGTTAGCAAAGAAAAGGATGGTTCCCAAGATCATTAGAACTAAATGGCGGAATCTTCATATGAACCAATCAAGCTTCAAGGATAATGTTTTAGAAGACTTCTTTTGGGAATGTAAGGGAAGTGCAAACGAGATGTGAGGGCGGTAGCATCTTGTATCTGAAGGGTAGTCAAAGAGACCCTAGGCGAGTCTAAGGGAGGAGTTCCAGGCCGAGAGGAGACTTGGTGATGGAGTGAAGGGGTGCAAGAGAAGCTTAAAATCAAAAGAGCTTGCTTTAAAGCTATGTATAAGGATATAATGGAGGAAAATATCACAAACTATAAAATAGCGAAGAAGGAAGTAAAGAAGCTGTAAGTGAAGCCAAGTTGAAAGCTTATGAAGTTTTGAAAAAAAAACTTGACTTGAAGGAGGGCCGGAAGGATATATTCGAATTGGTTAACACAAGAGAAAGAAAGATAAAAAATCTTTCTCAAGTGAGATGCATCAAGAATGAGGGATACGTGCTTGTTACTCAAAAGGATATAAAGACTTGATGGAAGCAGTATTTCCATAAGCTTTTCATTAGGGAAGGGAATAAAGAGGTTACTTTGGGAGCTCTTGCTAGTAGTGAATGTTACCGGAATCGTGCAGGCTATACACGGATACAAAGGAAGGAAGTAGAGGAGGCTTTAAAGGTTATGAAACATGGGGAAAATGCAGGGCCTAATGACATTCCTATATAAGTTTGGAGAGCTCTATGTGAACGAGGTTTGACTTTGTTCACAAATTTATTTAATCTTATTTAGCGAAGCAAGAAAACGCCTGAAGAATGGAGGTGATGCATTGTAGTGCCTCTTTATAAAAATAAATGAGACATCCAAAATTGTTTGAATTTTAGAGGTATCGAACTGATGAGTTATCCTGTAAAAATTGGGGAATGTGTGATCGAAATAAGGTTGAGATAAGTTTTCAAAGTAACTGAAAACCAATTCGGATTCATGCCAGGTCACTCAACTATTGTAGCTATCCACTTGTTGAAGAGAACATTGGAGATTTATAGAGCTAAAAAACCCATATGATTTTTATTTATTTGGAGATTGCTTATGATTACCTCCGAAGGGAGATCTTGTGGAGAGTTTTGGAGATGAAAAAAGTACATGTCCTATACATTAATCTTATAAAGAATACGTATGATGTGGTTTCATCTTGTGAAAGGATTCAATTTAGGAACACTGTCTATTTAACATAAACATTAGTCAATATCAAGGTTCAACTTTGAGTGTGTTTCTTTTTACATTGATTATGGATGAGTTGGCTAGTTACATTCATGATGAGATGCATTAGTATATGTTGTTTGCCAATGATATCGTGTTGATTGGCGAGACAATAGATGCAGTAAATGAGAAGCTGGAGATTTGGTGACCTGCCTTAGAGACTAATAAGTAAGGTTAAGATTGAATATATGGAGTGTACATTTGATGGATACACAAGTAAAGATTGGAGACGATAACATTATGAAGAAAGATTCTTTTAGGTATTTGGGATCTATTTTACAACACAATGGGAAAATTGTTGGAGTTGTTACTCATAGAATAAATGTAGGTTGGCTAAAATGGAGAGGAGCCTCTACTGTTCTTTGTGATAAGAAAAACCCTTTGAAAGTCAATGGAAAGCATTACAAAGCAGCTGTGAGACATGCTATGCTCCGTGGATCAGAATGTTGGCCTGTGAACCATAGGCATGCATAGAGAACGACAGTAGCAGAAATGAAAATGCTAAGGTGGATGCGTGGTCATAAAGAATAAATGGGATTTGATGCGATCAAAAAAAAGTTGGTGTAGCTCTGATAGAGGATAAGATGAATGAAAACCACTTAAGATGGTTTGGCCATATGCAAAGGAGGTCAGTTGACGCACCGGTTAGAAGATGCGAGATTTGAGATGTTGAGCCGCTTAAGGGGGGGGGAGGAAGGCCCGAGAACTGTTGGAATGAGACTATCCGAAAGGATCTTAGTTATTTGGATTAAGCCCGAGAATGACCCAAAATATATCTGAATGGAGGCGAAAAATCCATGTAGCTGACCCTACTTAATTGTGGGAAAAGGCTTTGTTATTGTTGTGCTCATCAGAATAATAGAGGTAGCTGCCAAATTGGGAGAAAAACAATGGGAGGTGAACAAGTTATTTTTTTAACCTTTTTCTTTTTTATTCCATTTTCTTTCTTTGTAAACTACCTTTTTTCTTATATGAACCACTAATTTTTGGCATCCTTTCATTTTCTTATTTTTTCTCATTTTTTATCCTTTTCCTTTTTTGGGCATACAAAGAATAAAATGGGGAAAGATAAAAGTGAGCTTCAGGTGTATCAAGCCATCATTTGCAACCTACTATAACAATCAAGAAAATAAAATATGAATGACCCAAGAAGGGCATTACTGTTGGCGCCTTTTCGCTTGGTATAGTTGATGAAGACCTGATTTGCTAAGGTGAGGATGGTGGTTTTGAGGTTTGTCTTTAGTGTGGGGAATGTTTTTGTGCCCATCCTTCAATATGCTGACAACACTATCGTTGTGAAGGGAGATGTGGGATCTATGGAGTGAGTGTACCTTGGCCTATTGTTGATTGGGCTTAGGCTGAAGTAGTCAGATTGGTGCCTATAATTGAGAAGATGTAGAGGAAACTGACAAGTTGGCGCACAACATGTTTGTCGAGGGGTGGCCACTTGGTGCTCTTGAGTGATGTACTTTTTGCTATCTTGGTCTTCTTCCTCTCTACACGCTTGTTACCAACGGAGGTTGAAGGGGAGGTTGGAGGCGTTAATGCAGAGATTCTTTTGGGTCTATGTTGGGAAAGCACATGGGATGCCTTCGTTGGGTTGGAAGACCCTCTTGCTCAGGTAGGAGGATGGTTGCTTGGGGTTTTATGTTTGAAGGAGACGAAGAGTATTGCTAGCTGAACGAGCCACTCGCATTTGGGGTGGTGTATCTGACCTATTGTACAAGATGATTTACTATATATATATAGGATTTCTATCGACATGTCAGCTCAGATGGTTGTAGTGAATGCTCCCTCTAATCTAGAGGAGCCTTTGTTCGGTTCTCCCTCGTGTAACCCCCCTCATGAAGCTGGTTCTAGGTGATGGAATTATGTTAGTCTTTTGGATTGATGATTGGATTGGACATGGAGCGATCGGGGCTCGTTTCCCTAGACTATTTGCTTCGTCATCTGATGTTAGCTGCACTATGAGGGAGTGCATGGAGGCTGGCAACTGACTTCCTTATTTTCGTAGTGCCTTGAATGATTAACACTTTGCACAGGTTTTGCTTCTCTTGGAGATCTTTCATGAGGTTGGGAGTCTGTCAGGCACAACATGCCTTTGGACCTTGGCAGATGGGTACTTCACATTGTGGAAGGCGTAGATGACCTTTTTCGCAGTACCGGTCTTTGATCTTGGGATTGCTTTGGATAATTCAGACACATCTGGTGGTGGAAAGTACTGCTAAGAGTTCAGTTTTTCATTTGGTTTCAAGGCGAATAAAGAGTTAGGTTTTTATCAACTGATGATTGGCGAACAAAGAGTTAGGTTTTTATCAAGTACTATGAATGCTTGCTAGCACTGTACAACGATGGAGGACACTATGCATCTCTTCGTTAAATACTCTCTTTTAAGGAGGTATGGTCCGTAACACATGATGATTCAGTGACAACCTTAGATTGAGTTTCATTTTGGGAGTCTTAGGACATGATAGTGGTTCCACCAAGATTTAGGTTGTGGCTTTCCTCTAGTTCACATAGCTCACAAGGAATGGGCTCATATTCTGAGGGGAGAGAATGCACAAGGAGATTGTGTTAGAACATGCTACAAGCCCCTTGGACTTTTGTTCTTTGTAACTATTGCGATTTTGATATTGTAAATATATGGAAGTTATTGAGTGGGTGTCTCCTCGACATTGCATTCCTTTCCTTTTAAAAAAAGAAGGGCATCACCTTGCCTTCTTTCTTCGTTTTGAGGGAGATCCCATCTCATCTTAAGATGCCTTGACATGCCTGACAATGGATCTCCATCTGCTCGATCGACTTCACAAAAGATGCAGCATGTCCCTAAGTTTCCCACTTGGTTTGTGACGAATCGCCAAATGCGTTTGTAAATTTGTACTCGTTGTAGTATGACACTCAGCGAATCATGCAGAAACAAGACAAGGATCTCCGTGACGAGTGTCTCGGTATGACTTTGTATCCTGATCAAATCCATGGTCTAACAAAGGGATACAATGGATTAAGATTTTTTAATTAGGATTCAATGATGGTGATCAAGCTACTATGAGAGGCTATTGAGACTAAGCCAGGTCACAATGCACAACAACATGGATGAATGATATTTTTGGTTATTTTTAATGCAAATTAGATTAATGAAACAAAATGATGATGACAATGCGAACACACAAATGGACCTAGGTGACTATGGGTTTTAACTCAATTAAGCTCCCAAATTCATTAATTACTAAGGTGCCATACAACCCTAACCCCAAATTTTAGAACAAGTTAAGATAAATAATTGCCTAAATCAACTATGCATCAGAATTCAGAATTCAAATCATCTTCAGTGAGTAATCAATTTAGCTCCATAAGACACACAAATCAGGAATTTCCATAAAAATGAGCAATCAGATCGGGGAGCAAAGTGGTGCATTTAATCCATTTATCAAACAATATTTAATTAATCTACATTAAAGAGCATTGAATCAGCGTTAAAACAAGACCAATTTCACTAGATTTTGATATCAAGTGCTAAAGTTAATAAGTTATTCAAACATCAACCCGGAGATTTAAATGAAAGAACAAATAAAATTTTTAATTCAAATAGGTCCAAACCAGACTGAAATGCAATTTACATAAACAACCTGGATATAACTGTAGAAATCCCTATGCAGGGGTATAAATGTAAATATAAAAAATAGCGAGGGCTTATTTTGCAATTTTCCAGGAGACACGTGAGACGCACGCGCCAGACCCATGTCTAATTCTGGAAAGCTTCAGGAGTCCGGGTACAAAAATCCCAGGTCGCGTGCGACCGCTCACATGAGGCGAAGTAGGCTCAGGGCGAAGCTTCGCTTCGGCTTGGGCGACGTGGCGTGACTGAGAGGCTCGGAGAAGGCTCAACGCACTCGAGGCCGCGATGCGAAGCGGTGGCTCGACGAAGAGGCTCGGGGCTAATCGTAGTAGTTAGATCTGATTCGGATGATCAGATCCAGCGGAGGCTGTAGCGCATGTTCCCCCTCTCCGCCGCATATGGCTGCACTCGAGCGAAGATCCGACGAAGCTGCTCTGGCTCCTCCTCTTGCTGTTGGAGGTGGTGAAGATCGGAGGAGGTTGTTGACGCCTTCGTGAAGATAATGCGATGGTGTAGGAGCTCAGAGGCGGTCTGGAGCGTGGTGTTGATGAAGGCTTCGCCACCGTTAAACTCGAGGTCGAAGATAATCTCCCGTTTCCGGTCAATCAATAGAATTGGGGTACTTGCATGCGTTAGACGAAATCCGCAGCTAAGGGTGGTTCGAACCAGAGGGTTATGAGGTGAAGCGGGGGCTCGTCGGCGGTGGAGGAGTAGAGCCCGAGTGGGCTCTAACCTATGCAATACTAGAGGTGGATCGACGTGGGTCAACGACGGAGAAGCAATAAGGAGCAGAGAATGTGCGCACTTGGGTGTCGGAGTGATGGCGAAGCTGATGCGGTGGTCGGAAGGAGGTGGAAATGTCCGTGTATGCGAGGAGTAAATGGAGAAACGAAACAAAAAAAATAAATAAATGAAGAAGAAAGGATATTACCTGAGGTAGAAGACGATGGACTGCAGAAGAACAGGAGGACGGAACAGACCTATGAGTTGGAGCTTGAAGGGCTCCAGTCCTTGCTTAACATGCCTGAGGACAGATACGTGAAGCTCAAGCAGCTAGTAGAGTTGCAACAAGACGGAGCTGCCTTGGATCTCGCCGACGAGATTGCTTGTTCTTTGCGATCTCTCCCTCACTCTCCATGTCACGAAAGTGGAGGTGATGCTCGGAGCTTCACGTGCATAAAGGCAGACGCACGCGAATGAGGGCAGCAGTGGAGTATTTGAAGGAGGAGATGGAGTGCTAGTGGTGGGCGGCGTGGGTTCGCGAGGCGGTGGTTGACCAAGGATGAGGGGCGAGAGGTGGGTACGTGTCACGCGAAGATGAGGGAAGTTTGGGCTCTGACGCAGCGAGGTCAGTAGGGCAAGGGAGTTCACAGAGGCATGGGGAAAATGGGAAGGGGGCGAGTGGTTGAAGACGACGAACATGGGAGAGAGGAGCTATGGGAGGAGGACAATGCAGGGGAGCGATTGGATCAAGTGGTCCAACGTCCCTAATGGAAGCACTCTGGAGCGGTATAAATCAAAAGATTTGATCCGGGTATGTTGGAGTATAAGTTGTATGCGCCTATTGTGTTGTAACAGGGTAAATGGATCCTGGAGAAGATCCATTTACCCCCATCCAGTGTTTAGTCCCACATGGACCAGTGGTGGGACTTGGAGGCTCTGGGAAGGCTATATAAGGAGCCCCAGACCTCCTGTACTCATTGAGAAAGTTCAATAGAATATCCGCCCCGTTGAGGGCTTCTCCTGTGGTTTCATCCCGCTCCTCACGGAGTAGGGTTCCACATAAAAATCTTTATGTTCTTCGTGATTATTCTTCTTTATTATGTTATTCCGCTTCCGCTTTCTATTTTATAACATGGTATCAGAGCGGGTTTGATTCTCGAGGATTTCGTGTTCTTATTTTATTCGAGTTGATGCTGAAGATGTATTTCTGAAGATCTGCGTACTGTTTATATTTATATTTTGTTCGAGAGAATTTTTGTTGGGTTCTTTGAAACCCTAGATTTGTTCTGTCTATATGGCGGCACGCTGCTCTCCCAGATCTATAGAGCGAATTTCTTTGATTCGCCAACGCCTCTTCCGGCAAGGGTGTCTGGAACCCTAGATCGGGCTCCATCTTAAGTCATGAAGCCCAGACTTCTGCAGCGGCAGCAGCCGGCAGCCCCATAAGCAAGCGGAGCTCCTCTTCCTCGAATCCACAGTCTATCGCTCACGTCAAGAAGGGCTACCCATCCCCATCCTCCTCCAGCCGCACGGCGGCGGCGCTCAGCATGGCACCCCCATCCGCTCCAGGCGGCTCCAGGCGCTTCTCTCCACACGCGCGACCTCCCAGGGGGCCTTCATCTCGCGCGTTCTTCTCCAGGAGCCAGGCGGCGAAGCCCTTCCTCCTAGCCGCGGAGTCCCAAGGAGCAGTCCTTCCCGCGCGTGGCTCCTATCAGGCGGAGAAGGCTGCTTCACCATCTTTAGCGAGTGACGCAAGCCCGCACTCCAGTCGTGCATCAGGCAACCTCTCCCTTCTCGCGCTGGCGGCGCGCGATCACCAGGGCACAGAGTCCATATGGCTCCTCTCCAGAAGCCCTCAACGTAGCCGCACCCATCAGAGCCCCAGGTCGGGGGCGGCGATCTTCAGAAGCCAAGCCCCCAGGCACGCAAGGCCCCTTCTCCCTTCATCCAAGCCGATGGCTCGCCACATCTCTCCAAGCCGATGGCCCCGCGATCTCCCAGATGCCCTAGCGCCTCACGGGCTGCAGGTGCGAGGTGGCCCAGGCGATGCCTCCCAGTCGCGCGGAACCCTCGGCGGCGTTTCACGAGAGGGTTCCCAACCCTAATGCCGATGTCCCTTAAAAAAAATTGGGCTGTTGTTTGCAAGGCCCAAGTGGGCCGAAGGTTTTGTTTTAAAAAAATGATGAAAATGGTGAGAGAAAAGGAGAAGAGGGCATGCCCAAATATGTTGTTAAAAAAAAGAAAAAAAGGAGGTGCGTACAAATAAAAAAAAACCGTACGCAAATTCAAAAAAAAAATTGCAAAGCCGAAAAAAAAAGAGAGTTGAACGGCTTTAAAAAAAAATTGAATGAAAAAAAATGTGACGGCTTAAAAAAAAAGGCCGCGGGAATTTTTTTTGAGAATGTTTTCTCCCCATCATTGTTATCTTCTCCCAACTTGGTCGACGATCATGTTTTCCGACAAGTATGGGAGAAAGGGGGAGTATATGTAGAGTCACAGGTTTGTTCATGCTCCAGATTCCAGATTCAGATGCCAGTCTTCAGACCAGCCAGTTGTTCATACTCTACAGGTGTTCAGACTCGACGTCAGAAGGTTCCGAGTCCAGTTTCAGACACGCACGAGTGTGCGGTCATTGTCAGATGAGCATAAGTTGCCATCGTTTGTTTCGAGGTCCCCATCATTCTTCTAGTTGTCAGGCCAGAGTTTTCATGTGAGCCATAGGGACTCCAGAGTAGAGGACCATTCCCTATGCCATATGTTGGCAAGGGTTTTCATGTGGTATCATAGGTACACCAGAGCAGTGCACCATTCTCTGAGCCAGATGGGAGAGACCCAGTTCTCCGACGAGGAGACTCCAGGCGCAAGTTCAGACTCGATGGTCAGGTTCCGAGTCTTCAGTTGACTCACACTCCAGCCCGTTCGTCCTCCTCACCTGCACGGCATGAGAAGCAACGTCCTCGACTGCAGCAATGTGCGCATTGGGTTGATATTGTCCGTAGTGTCTTGTAGCGTTGAGTTGAGTTTCTGTATGTTTGTCCAAGCTGAGCATTGCATGCTCCAGCTTGAGGGGGAGTGTTGGAGTATAAGTTGTATGCGCCTATTGTGTTGTAACAGGGTAAATGGATCCTGGAGAAGATCCATTTACCCCCATCCAGTGTTTAGTCCCACATGGACCAGTGGTGGGACTTGGAGGCTCTGGGGAAGGCTATATAAGGAGCCCCAGACCTCTTGTACTCATTGAGAAAGTTCAATAGAATATCCGCCCCGTTGAGGGCTTCTCCTGTGGTTTCATCCCGCTCCTCACGGAGTAGGGTTCCACATAAAAATCTTTATGTTCTTCGTGATTATTCTTCTTTATTATGTTATTCCGCTTCCGCTTTCTATTTTATAGAGATGCAAGCGGATGCCAAAGACTAAGATGGGATATGAGGGATGATCCTACGACTAAGAGGAGTTAGTGTGACGTGGAGGGTGCACAACCTTTGGATGGGTAGCCATACAATGGCTGGCAATGAAGCGGGAAGGTGCGACACGGATTAGACCTGAGGCTTTGATCTAACGGTTGAGAGGCATGCGGGAGTGGACGGAGATGATTAGGTCTGGGCAGAGGAGATGGACGACTAGGTGGGAGGTTGGGTGGAGTGAAGAAAGAGCAGCCACGTGGACGACCTGGAAGGGGCCACATGGCCTAACCAGATTATTCAGAAAATAGGAAAATGAGGGGAAAATAAAAAGAAATAGAAGGAGACAAAATTAAGAAAAGGTCAAAACATGAACGTTGTAGTTGTAGATCTCGATGAGGTCTACGAGTTTCATGTTAGACTAAAAACACAAAATAAGTAAAACAAAGGGGGAAATATTTTTGGAAGTATTTTTAAGAAAAAATACTTTATTTTAATTGTTTTGTCATTTTTTTGTATGTTGACAATAATTAAATCCAAAACAAATATATACCATAGTTATCGAATTTTTAGTAATTTTGAATAAAAGAAATTAAAAAAGGAAAATAAAATATATACAATTACACTATCAGAAGTTAATTTTTATTTAATTATGAACAAATTTTAATGAATTGTTTAATTAAAGAGGATAACGAACAATAATAAACATGATGAATCACAAGTTCATCATCCCCCTATACTTAAACTATGCTCTTCCTCAAGAAAAGAATAAAGGATAAGTTGGACATGTCCTCGACTGTGCAAGTTAAAAGCAAGAACTTGATCCATTCAAGAACCCTTGGTTTTCGTTGACCTAAAATTCTAAGTTGAATCCAACCCTAGTCAAAAGGTATCCAACTTCCTCAATCTTCACTCTCTGGTATACATAGATAGTAGGAATATGATTTTAAAGTGTGGACTGCAGTTACAAGAGCAGATCAAAGCATCACCTCAGGTTCCAATCCAGGAGACTCTCCTAAGGGCCCAACCCTCAACACTAGAGAAGAAACCAGTTCGGCAATCAATCTGCCATCTCTTTAGTTTGTCTGACTTAAAAGTGAATATGAACGGCGGATAGATGGAAGGGTATAGGTTTGTGTCAATTCATCTCTCCCTCTCATTGGAAAAAGGATTCACTCGAGTGCCTTGTTACTCAACACTTATGTATTTTTTGGTGTTGATTAGTGTGTCTGTCAAGAGAAGTTGGAGTCATCTACACTTGTTTTCCTGGGAGTACACTGTGGTGTGCCTTTTTTAAGTATCTAATATACTTTCTACACCCAAACTTGTAGCATTTACGATGTAGAGCCCTTTTTTGGTGTTAGTCCGACTCGTGGTCCTAATAGCGATGGTCCAAGTGGACACTTTAAGATGGTTAGGAGCGCTCGCCTTTGGTGGAAGCTCTTTGATATTTGAATTTGTATGACGAGAGCTTTTCTTTCAACAATTCTTTTATTCTTTTCTATACTTTTGACTAGTTCCACTGCTTTTACCAAGTTGACGCACACTGATCAACAATTTAAAAGTTTCATCACACCTTGCACTTAGGCAAATCAAGAGATTGGTACAAGAAACCTTGTTCTCTTACCGGTTAATGGTTGCTGACCCTCAGGTTTCATGAAGGCTTCATCGATTTTATCCCATCCTCGAGCATCATAAAATCAGATAGATACTCAAATCCCACATCGCAATCCCATTGTCAAATATTTTTCAAAATAGTGTATACCCTAGCCCGAAAAAGTTCGAAAAATTTCAAAATATGAGATATGGCGAAAGTATATATACAATATATACGGTATACTTCCTTAGACTTAGCTTTTGCTATGTCCTCAGAGTGCAAAGTGATATGAAGGCATAGCTCAGGTTAAATATAAAAGGACATGCAAGAACTGATGGGTTTCCCACTATACTTAGTCTTGAAATAGCTTAAGTATATGAAGAAAACATGAGGGATCAAATGAGTGAAGAATGGGAATGGACGAAGACAACACAAAGAAGGGAATGACTCAGGATACAAACAAGAATATACGAGTATGAGCTTGGTTCCCCTATACTTAGGCTTTAAGTAGCCAAAGTATGGAGTTAGTATATACATAAGAAGGAACCTAAGCTCTAAAAGAATGAATCAATCATGTGTACAAGAGTGAGTGAATCTTCTAAGCTGCTGAATCTAGATGCTGCATCTTCATGAAGAGTAATCTGATGTATCTGCCCTGTGCTCGCTTCGTATGAAGTTGATGATCTCAACTTGGACTAACTGCTCTTTAGAATGTACAAAGTGCTTCAACAATTGTCCGTTTACCACATAGGATTATGCGCCATCTGTGTGATCAACTATATCTACACTTCTGTTACTGTGCACTTCCTTAACAATATAGGGATCCATCCACTAGATTTGAGCTTCCTGTGGAACATCTTTAACCTGGCAATGAACAACCATACCTTTTGCATAGGGACAGTCTTTGCACCTAATGTGCCGGTCATGCCATCTCTTCACTTTGCCCTTATAAATCAAGCTGTTGTCATATGACCGATTTCGGATTTCCACGAGCTCATTCAAGTTCTAGTCACGACAAAGCTTCCCTAGATGACAACTACAATTAATTTACTTAATTTTCCATTCAGATTTGTTAGTCAATGTTGCGGGCAAATGGCATGGCTTGCCATAGATCATTACAAGTGGTGAAGTGCCCAATGGTATGTTGTAGGCTATCCTATAGGCCAACGGAACCTGATCCAAAAGTTGGGACTAGTTCTTCCTATCAGGACTAATCAACTTCCGTAAAATACTCTTCACCTCTTTATTCGAAACCTCCGTCATACCATTGGACTATTGGCGATAAGTACCAGTAATTCTCTACTCAAATCTGTAGTACTTAGCTAAAGATCTCACATCTCGGTTCACAAAGTGGCTACCCCCATCAGATATCAGAACTTTTGGTACCCTGAACTTTGCAATAATATGGTCTCTCACAAACTTACAGAAAATCTTGCTGTATGAGGTTCGGGTTGGGATAGCCTCCACCCCCATGACAAATAATCAATCACCAACAAGATGTACTCGTCTCTTTGGCTGTTGGGAAAGGTACCCATAAAATCTATGCCCCATGCATCAATGACATTACAAATAATCACCGGTTGCCTGGACATCTCATCTCTCTGTGCAACTGTCCCCCCCATCCTCTGGCAAATCGGGCACGACCGTACAAAATCAATAGCATCTTTGAACAGGGTCGGGCAATACTATCCGCATTGGAGTACTTTGTGAGAGGTTCTCTTCCCCGAATGGTGCCCTCCAGCCTCAAGAGAGTGACAATACTTGAGGACACTCTGGTATTCTTGTTGAGGAATACACCTTCTCCAAACACAATTCGACCCTTCAAAGAAAAGGAACGGATCGTCCCAGCTGTATTTCCTTGAATCTGACTTCAATCGGTCAATGTTTCTCTTAGTCCCCTTGGAGAACCTGCATGGAGACAAGAAAGTTCACCATGTTGGCATACCACATGAGTGAGTCAGTAGTGAAAATTGACTCGTCTGGGATGATCTCTCTAATATGCTCATAATCAGGAGTCCTTAAGCTCAATTCGAGAAAGGTGATCAACCACAACATTCTTCACTCTTTGTTTATCGTTTATCTCCAAGTCAAACTCCTGGAGGAGCAAAATCCACCTAAGAAGATGCACTTTCGCATCCTTTTTTTCCATTTGGTATCAAATAGTTGTGTGATCCATGTAGATTGTTAGCTTAGAGCCCAAATATAAGATCTGAACTTCTTGGGGGCCCATACTACAACAAGAATTTACTTTTCAGTTACGGTGTAGTTCTTCTGTGTAGGGTTTAATACTTTGCTCGCATAAAGGATTGCAAACGGGATCTCCTCTCGCCATTGTCCTAATACATCTCATATAGCGAAATCTGAAGCGCCATTCATGATCTCAAAGGGGAGAGACCAGTCAGGAGCTTATAGGATAGACGAGGCCCAAATCTCCCATCTTCAAGAGCTCAAAGGCCTTTAGACACATGTGATCGACAACGAACTCTGTGTCTTTCCCTAAGAACTCAGTCAGTGGGCGGGCAATCTTTGAAAAGTCCTGAATGAATCTTCTAAAAAATTCGACATGCCCTATAAACGACCTCACTGACACATTGGTAGGTGGATCGAGTTTCTTGATCACCTCCACCTTGGCGTGGTTAACCTCCATTCCCCTTTTGGAGATGACATGCCCGACACGATATCCTCCGTCACCATAAAGTGACTCTTCTTACAGAAGAGTACTAGATTTACCCCCTACACCGCTTGAGGACTCAGTCCAAGTGCACTAAACATGTATCAAATGAATCATCGTGAAACGAGAAGACATCCATGAACACATCAAGGAAATCTCCCACCATCTCGACAAATACATCGATCATGCATCGTTGAAAAGTGCTTGGGGCATTGCAGAGCCCAAATGACATGCACCTGAACATGTAAGTACCGAATGGACATGTGAAGGCGATCTTTTCTTGGTCCTCAGGGTTATAGCTACCTGGGTATAGCCTGAGTACCCATCAGAAAAACAGAAGAACACTTTCCTTGCAAGTCTCTCCAAGATGGAGGATGGAGTGGCGTGTGAAGTCCGTAGGGCGAGCGCGGGGCGATGGTGGAAGGGGCGAGGCTGCGAAGGGAGCTGGTGGTGGGCCTTCGGGCCGCGATTGGCGCGGGGGGGGGGGGGGGGCAGTTCGAGCGGTGGGGGAGGTTCGCGACAGGATGGTGGCGCGGCTGGAAAGGAGGGGGAGGAGCAGGTGGTCAGTGATGCTGCGGAGGCTGGTGGCGGGGAAGGTAGCTGGCAGGTGGTTTCGCATAAAAAACGAGGAAAGAAGTGCTTCAGGTACGGCTTTCGTGGTCATATTGCTTCCTCTTGTCCTCTTCCCCCGCGATGTTATGCATGTGGGGGGGTTAGTCATTGGAGCTTCGCATGCAGGGTGTCTTTGGCTGTTTCTTCTCGTCCACCTTCGTCGGTGGTCAATGGCAACCGCCGTGTTGGCTTCGGGGGTTGGATCGCGCTCCTTTGCTCACGTGGTAAGGGAGGGTGCTGCAGTGGAGTTGCGGGGTGAACCCATGGAAGCTCGGCCTTCTTCGTTGTTGGAGCGGGAGGTTGTTATCGCAGGAGGGGATCCTCTTCATGGGGAGTATCCTTTGGGTCAGGTGACGCCTACCGCGACGGTGCGCGGGGCGTTCTTTCAAGAGGGGGGGGTCCTCCCGTGTCGCTGGTGGCTGGGCGGTGGTGGGGGTCAAGCGGCAACCCGGTTTGGCATGGGCTGCGGTGTAAAAGAAGGTGTTGGAGTTTCTGGTCCCCTAATTCGGGGGGGGGGATTTCGTCGTACTGGATTCGGGACGCTGCTGTATTCGTGGATTATCCCCAGACCAACGGGATAGTCTCCTTTCTGCCTATGGCGATGGCGAGGTTCTGTGGCGGTGCTTCAGGGTGGCCGACGGTGCTTCTCTTGCTCAGGAGGTCTGCGTGGTGGAAGTGCCGGGGATTCCTTTCCTTTCTCGCACGGTTCCGGCGCTCAAGAGGGCCATCGGCGCTTGGGGGGAGGTGCTGGCAGTCCTGGATGATGGGCTGTCTCCGGGTGCCGACTGGACTTGTACAAAAATTCTCATGGAATGTTCTTCTTCTTTCCTGGCTAAGGCGGTGGATACAATCCTTTTCGAGACCATGAAGATTGGCAAATGGTCTTTCAAGGTGGAGCTCCTTATTCTTTCGCCATCGCCGCCGCCGACGGTCGCGCCTTCGTCTCCGGCGATCAGGGTTACTGCAAATTCCCCAGGGTTGGGGACGATCGGTTCGTCTTCTGTTGGCCATGTGTCATGTGGTGGTGGCGGTAACGAGGAGACGCCTGCTTTGTCTGTTCCCCATGGCCCGTTGTTTGTGCGGTCTTCTAGAAAGACGTGTTCATATCCTATCAGACGTTTTGTTTCTTCCTTTGGGCCTGCCGAGGTCGATTCCTCTTCCCTGCAACCAACTCCTCTGACGTCTGCTGGCTTTCCTATTGAGATCTTGGGCCACGTGCGCAATCATGCACGTTTTGGCCATGATGGCTCCATGCGATTCGGTTCTTGGCCGCAGGTGCGGATCTCTCATGATCTGGTTAATACTTCGGAGCCTTCAGCGGTTGTGCCTATCGGGCACGGCGGTTCTGCGGACTCTTCAGCAAGTGGTCCCATGCGGTTCGGATCTGGGCCTCAGCTGCCGGGTTCTCATGACCCGCTTATTAATCCGGTCCCCTTCGCAGGTGTGCTTCTCGAGCAAGGCGGGTCACCGGTGCGGTCTCGGCGGATTCTACTTGAGGAGTTCGATTCATCCCCGCTTTTCGCTCAGTCTCCCAGACCTCCTCTTGGGACTCCCACGACTATCTCTCTGATTCGAAATCCTATCCATTCTTCGATGGAGGAACCCTTCGCCGCCGATATGCGCCTATGGTCTCTTCTTCTTCCAGGTTCGGGATTTACTTCAGTAGGAGACCTCGTTCTCGCCTTCACTCCCCTTTGGTCTCTTCTTGCGCAACTCTGCGGGATGCGGTGGCCGAGGCAGCCGACCTAGCTCCTATTGGGGGACAATCCAGTGGTTGTTAATGAAGATCCTCTCTTGGAATGTTCGGGGCCACGGGGATCCTGACAAATGCCGGGCCCTGGGGATGCGCTTCAATGATTGGGTATGTGACGTTGTGCTTATACAAGAATCAAAGCTTTCGGGTGTCCACGGCAACTTGTGCCGATCTTTTGGAGCACTTGCAATTGACGAATTTCGTTCTGTTGATGCCTCTGGCGCATCGGGTGGAATCATTCTAGCTTGGCGTTCAGGGACCTTCAATTTCTACTCAATGTGTGTGGGGAGGCACTCTTTGACTGTGGTTTTGTCTCGTGTGGATTCAAATGTTATCATTGCCTTCTCCGGCTATATATGCTTTGTCCTGTCACTTGCTCCGGAGGGAACTTTGGGATGATTTGCGTGGGTTGGCCTCTGAATTCGCGGATACCCCGTGGCTCCTGGGGGGGGACTTCAACGATACCGCTCTTTCTTCGGATCGGCCGCGTGGACGTGGCGGCCGGGACCCTGGCTCCGATGACTTTATCTCATTTATCTCTGATTTAGCCCTGGAGGGGCTCGTGCCGTCTGATATTGCATATATTTGGCGGAATCGCTCTTCTCGCTCGAGAATCGGCAGATTCTTGGCGAATGGTAAGATGATGGAATTATTTCCTTTTTGCGGGGTGGACTCTCGCCCGCGCTCTTTCTCGGACCATAATCCTATTATATGGGACTCTGGGGATGCGCTTCCGCGCCGGGGTATATTTCGTTACGAGAGATGTTGGCTATTGGAGCCAGGTTTTAAGGAACTGGTTTATTCTCATTGGCGCCAGTCCACCTCCGTCGGTTCTGCAGCTGCTCGTTTGGATCAGAAATTAACGTCATTACGGTCGACGCTGGCGGCTTTCAAGAAGGCTACTCGTCTTGCGCGCGTGGAGACTAGGAGTGCGGCGGAGGCCATCATTTCGCGCCTGGACCGCGAGGAGGATGTGCATGATTTAACGGAGGAGGAGCTTTTGGATCGTGCTAATAGCCTTGATATTGTCAAAGCTGAGGACAAAAAAAGGTCGATTGAATGGAGGCAGCAGTCTCGCTTGCGTTGGCTCAAGGAGGGGGACGTCAGCACTGCCTATTTCCATAGGGTCGCAGTGGGAGGCGTCGTCGTAACTCCATTCGCTCTATCATCGTTGGTGTCTCTTCCATTTCCGGGGATCGGGATGTCGGCTCTGCATTTATTGATCATTTCAAGCTCGCCTTTGGGACAAGGGGGCCTCGCCGTTGGCGGTGGCTGGGGCAGGGGGCTCCCTCGATTTCTGTATCGGATACTTCCAACCTTATGCGGCCTTTCTCGTTGGAGGAGCTCAAAGCTGCGCTGTGGGATCTTAATATGGATGCCGCCCCGAGCCCGGATGGGTTCTCCGTAGCATTTTATCGTGATTTCTGGGATCTCGTGGGCGGTAATGTCTTGGAGGTGGCGCACGACTTTTACAACGACAACTATGGTTTTGATAAGATTAACAAGGCCCTGATCGTGTTGATTCCCAAGGTTCACCAGGCTAACCACATTGAAGATTTCAGGCCGATTTCTATCTCTAACGGCATTTATTTAATCATTGCTAAACTTTTGGCTAGGCGCCTTGACCCCCTGCTGCCGTCCCTTGTCTCGCCCACACAGGCGGCTTTTATCCGTGGCCGTCACATCTCTGATTGCTTTGCTGTGGCGTCCGAGCTCATCGCGGCGTGGCGTAGGTCCGATTCCAAGGGGATTCTATGGAAGATTGACTTTGCGAAGGCATACGATTGCCTGGATTGGAGTTTTTTGTGGTCCGTTTTGAGGAGGCGTGGCTTCCCCCCGACGTGGATTGCTTGGATGCGGAGGTGTGTCTCCACAGACTCCTCATCCTTATTGCTCAACGGGGGCCCAATTGGGGGCTTCTTCCAGCCAAGGTGGGGAATTCGTCAGGGGTGTCCCTTGGCCCCTCTTCTGTTTGTCTTGGCGGTTGACGTCCTCCCACGCATGATTGAGGGCTTTGCTTCGGCCGGATTGACTCGGGGATGTTATATTGGGGATTTCCATGTCCCAAGCATTCAGTTCGCAGACGACACCTTGTGTTTCGTGGAGGGGGGACCCGATGTTGTTGCTGGTATGGCTACTTCTGTTGAACTGTTCAGTGAGGTTTCGGGCCTGGTTATTAATGTGGCAAAATCTAAAATGGTGCCATTTGGTATGTCCAATGCGGAGACTATGGCTTGCTCGCATCTCCTTGGCTCCGGTCCCTCCTCTCTTCCCTTTGATTATCTGGGCTTACCGCTGACGGTTGGGAGCTCACGTCTTCGTGATTGGAAGGCTGTTGTGGAAAAGATGGAGGGGCGTCTCGCGGGGTGGCGCGCTGCGATGCTGACTAGGGGAGGGCGATTGGTTCTCTTGAAGGCCGTGCTTTCCTCTATTCCTATATATTCTTTCACGGTCCGTGGTATGCCTAAGGGGATTCGCCTTAGGCTTGAAAGGATTTTGCGTGGTTTCTTGTGGGGCTGCAAGGGGGAGGGGAGACGCGGGGTTCACCTTGTGGGATGGAATGACGTGGCTCGGCCCAAGCATCAGGGGGGCTTGGGTGTGAGGCATCTGCATTTGGCGAACGAGGCTCTCCTTCTCAAGTGGGCGGCTAGGGTGTGGGGACCGGACGAAAATTTTATGCTTAATGTCCTGCGCGCTCTGCTTGGTGCCGATTTTTTGGTTGGCTTCAATGGGAATTCTATTTGCCTCCTTTCTCCCTTCTGGCGTGGTGTGACGGCCACTTTCAGGCATTTTCGTTCATTGTTCTCGCCGGTGCTGGGCGATGGATGCTGCTTCCGTTTTTGGACCGACGACTGGTCGGGAAGGGGTGCCTTCGACAGATTGTTTCCGAGGCTTTTTGCATTGGTACAAGACAAAGACGCGTCGGTGGCCTCTTGCTGGGACGATGGTAGCTGGAACCCTATCATCAGTGCCTCCCTGTCTGATCAGCGGATTCACGATTACCTTTCCTTAATGGCTCTCCTTGGTGACTCTCCTCGGCCGTCTGCTATGCGCGATCATTGGGCTTGGAAGGATGGGCCCTTCACCTCTCGTAAGGCCTATCTTTCTATCTCCTCCCCGCTCATTGCCGATGATGATATTTTGATGCGTGATTGTCGCTTTTTATGGGGTCTAAAGCTTCCGGAACGCATTGGGGTTTTTTTATGGCTTCTTCGTCGTGGGCGGCTTTTGACGCGCGATCGTTGTGCAATTTTCTGTCCGAATGTTGACCCATTGTGTGGCCTTTGTGGGGCGGAACAGGAAACAATATCTCACCTATTCTTCGAATGCGATCACGTGTGCACGATTTGGGAGGACCTCCCATGGATCAATCACGTCTCATTTCCTGCTTTATGGGACAGCTTGATCTCCATTAGGGGCAGGGACAAGAGGCTTATTCTGGATCCAATCGCTCGGATGTGGAGCATCTGGCTTGGGAGGAACGAGGCGATTTTTTCCGCACAGCGTTTTTACAAAGAAAATATCATTATTCGTGCCAAACGCCTCTTACAGGATTGGGACATTGGCTAGTCTTTTGATCTTTTTTAGGGGGCCCCTTCATTAGTGGGCTACTTCTCAGTGGGCCGTCTCTGTACAGTTTCTCTTTTTTTTCTTTGTTTATTTCCTTTTTTTAATATATTGGGGCGATCACCATCGAGTGACTCCCCCTTCTTTTTGAGCTTTCAAAAAAAAAGTCTCCAAGATCTGATCAATGAATGGCAAGCGAAAGTGGTCTTTCTTGGTCGCGACATTCAAGTTCTTGTAGTCGAAACAAACATGCCATGATGTGGGTACTCGTGTCGTGATCTCTATTCTCTCTTCGTTAGTGACCATCTGAATTACTCGCTTCTTCGGGACTACATGAAGCAGGGCCACCCACTTGGACTCAGCGATAGGGTATATAATCCCTGATTTGCACCGTTTCTCGATCTCGTTCTTCATTACTTCCTGTAGATTGGGGTTAAGTCTTGTCTGGAACTCACGAAGGTCTCACGTTATCCTCGGTAAAAATGTGGTGCGAGTAGAGAGCTGGGTTAATCCCCACGAGATTCGATACTATCCAACTTATTATTTTGCGGTGTCTCTCTGAGATCGCTAACAAGCTAGACTCGTATTCTAAAGTCAAGTCTCAGCTAAGGATAACATGATCTCTCTCTTTGGATCCCGCAAGAAAGGCATACGTCAGAGGTAGTGATTTCAGTTCTGGCAATGTATTGTCATCAATCACATATGCTGAGTTGAATCAGAATCTGGCTACGTGCTGCATGAAGGTGGGATCATCTGTGTAGTACTCGCCACCAACTCAGAAGTATTGGGAGTCGGATTATCAAAGATATCTAAACAATTGTCAAAAGCCACGTCTGACTCGTCTTCTATGTCCCATTATTGTTCCGAAGGGGATGGAACAAACATATCAAAATGGATCTTTGCGTCATCAAGGGAATAGGTAAATGCATCTCTCAAAGAATCAGGTAATACTTGGCAAACTGCATTGTTGACTATGTCCTTTCCAGATGAAAGGGTCTCGCTCTCACTTGAGGGAACCTGTCTCCAAATCCCAACGGTGCTAATCATTCTGCAATCTGCCTCTGAAGAAGAGTACTCTGTACTACTTTCTGAATCGGGTTGCTGACACTTGGTTTGCTTCATCTCAAGGTTCATTTCTATGCCTGGAGACCGTAACTTCATCATTCCCGTACCATAGTCGAAAGCTGCGCCTGTGGTCCTAAGGAAGTGTTGTTCGGGAATGATTTGAGTTTTTTACCATTATTGGGGTCTCCATGTCTAAGACTGTGAAGTCAACTTGGTAGTCCTGCCCCTCAATCGAGATAATGATAATTTTCACTTCTCCCTTAGGTTTCTTCGTTGAACGATCTGCGAATAGGAGTAAAGCTCTAGATCTACGAAGTGGTCCAAACTCCAAATTTTGATATAATGATAAGGATAGAAGATTGATTGAAGAACCGTTATCTAAGAGTGTGCGTGCAAATGTTATGTTGTCGATACGACTCTCTAAGTAGTAAGAAACCATGTCTCTCTTTTTCCTATGCAATTGATGATTCTTAAGACAAGGTTGTGGCTATTGATAAGACATGAGTTTTCACATATTGGTTTGGTTTGTTCCTGCTAATCCTAGTAGGTGTGCATCTCACCTTAAGATAAGTTTGGAATCTTGGATAGTTCGTCACATACTCATTAAATGACACCTTAACTGTGATATTTTCTTTACAAAATCGTGCCATGTCGAGGTTATCTTTCTGAATCTTTTTTATGTGCTTCCCTACCGTAAGTGTTAACGCATATAGTAGTTTCTGTATCCCTCTGTTATTTTTATTTTCAGTTGTATGCCTTATGTAATTTACCCATAGGCTACTCTCCTATATAAGAGAGCCTAGGGCATATGGAATAATAACTTGCTCATTTTTCCCAACATGGTATCAGAGCGACGGTCCTAGACCGGAGTTCTCGAAACCCTAACCTACCCCACCTGCCGGCCTCTCTTTCTCTCTCCCTCTCATCGGCGCCGCCGCCGGGGCTCATCGCAGCCGCACCAGCACCATCGTGTGCCGTGGCTGTTGCTCCTACGCTCCCTGCGTGTGTGCGCTAGCACTCCTGTGCAAGTGCGCAAGTCTCCTCCACGCACTGCGCGTGGTGCCTCCTCCGCCTACCGCGCGAGTGCACATCCTCTGTGCGCTGTAGCCTCCTGCGCCTGGAGCATCGGCTGTGCGCATCCTCGGCGCGAGCGCGCATCCTCGCCTGCGCACTTGCCTGCAGCCCTTCCGCGCGCCGTGCCCTGCATCTCCTGCGCGCCTGTATCCTCGGGTGCGCGCTAGCCTGTAGTCCTCCCGCGCGCGATCTCAGTTGCGCGTGCTCCCAGACTCCCAGTTGCGCGTGCGCGTGTTCCCTGCGCGTGTGTGCGTGTACTAAGCCCTAAAGCGCGTAACTCCATCTACATGGGTTTAGTTGCTTGAGGTCTACACGTGCAACTAAACCCGTCTATGTCATTGTAGACAAATCTCATCCTCTGTTAATCATTCCAGTCTTCAGTCTCCAGTATGTCAGAAAGCAAGGCGAATATCCCATCCATTGACGCCTTTCGTGGTCCAGCGCCTATTGTAAAGGTGGACGGTACCAACTATGAACTGTGGGCAATGCAGTTCATGAGCATGATGAAGTCAACGGGTAAGAAGCACATTCTTACCGAACCAGAGCCTGCTGAGAAGACTGGAACTAATGCCTCTTGGGAGGCTGATGACGCATACGCCAAAGTTTGGCTATCCGGTACGTTGGCAATTGAGATTGCCAATGACATTCTACATCAACCCACGACGAAGGATATGTGGGACATTCTGGAGGCTACATATTCACAGGCGAAGAACGAGACAAAGATTCTGCAACTCCAGCATGATATATTCACTATCAAGCAGAATGGTCACCCTCTACATTCTCTCTATACATCACTGAGAGGGATGTTCGAGAAGCTCTACAGCTTCATGCCCCTGACAGCCACACCAGAACAACAGAAGACATATAGGAACGCGACTATGGTGGGGGTGTTCCTTGCTGCACTCGATCCAGAGTATGAGGCAACACGATCACATATTTTGGCCGACTCTACTATTCCTCCCATGGAGGAAGCTTTCCATAGACTGAGTCGGATCACAGTTCCTTCCACGGCCACAAGTCAGAATACTTCAGCCATGGCAGCCAACAGGGGTCGCGGATTTCATCATCAGGACCGTGGACGTGGACCCCGTGGAAGAGGTGGTCGTACTAGGCCAACATGTACCTACTGTCATCGTGTTGGACACAATGAAGATACATGCTACTCGACGCATGGATTTCCTGCATCTACACGAGTCGCTGAGCAGATAGAGCCTCCATCTGCTGCTACTTTGGATCAGCGGTTCGACGATCTAGTTGCCCGTCTGAGGGGCATTATTCCCCCATCTGGTCCAGCACCGACTACTGAGAGTCAATCTGATGCTGCTGCTTCTGCCTCTGCGTCGACCAGTACTTCAGGTAGCATACTTGCATTCACCAGCAGTAGATCAGATACATTATCATGGATTATGGACTCGGGCGCTACACATCACCTATATGGCGACCAGAATTTACTTACAGGATACACTCAGATTCCTCCAGGCCGAACAGTAGTAATCGCCAATGGTACACATTCCCCCATCACTGGTCAGGGGGAGATTCGATTGACATCTTCTATGCAGCTTAAGAATGTGCTACATGCACCTGACTTTTCAATGAATTTGTTGTCAATTAGTCAGATTACGAAGGATCTACATTGTCGGGTATTTTTTGATCCATCTTCTTTGATTTTTCAGGACATCCATACGGGCAACGTGATTGGTCGTGGCTATGAGCAAGGAGGCCTCTACCGCCTGAATCAGACCCCAATCGCTGGAACCTCTTCCCTTCCCACTGGACCAGTATCTCCTTTATTGTGGCATTTGCGCTTTGGACATCTACCGCTTCAGAAGTTGCGTTGCGTGTTACCTCAGGGTCTTCCTCACACACCTATCCAATGTGAGGCGTGTCAGTTGGGAAAGCATCACAGGTCGACCTTTCCCAGTCGTCCAGGTCGAAGTAGTACCTCCAAGTTCGAGTTATTTCATATTGATGTCTGGGGTCCGAGTCGTGTACCTGATCATCAGGGACACAGATTTTATATAGTGTTTGTGGATGATTTTTCTCGTGTGTCATGGGTATTATTGATGAAAAATAAATCTGAAGCAGGAAATATCATTATCCATTTTCTGAATGAAATTCAAAATGTTTTCTCCACATCTGTGAAGTTTGTGAGAAGTGATAATGCTCTAGAACTATGCACTCATGTCCTTGCCAATTATTACTCCTCAAAAGGGATTGTCCACCAAACATCCTGTGCTCATACATCTCAACAAAATGGAATTTCTGAAAGGAAGCATCGCCACCTTCTTGATGTCACAAGATCACTTCTTATACAGAGTCATGTTCTTTACTCTTACTGGGGTGATGCAGTTCTCACTGCATGTTACCTAATCAATCGTATGTCGTCCTCTGTCTTGGATGAACAGATTCCATTTTCCCTTATCTATCCTGGGAAGGATCTGTTCTCTCTTACCCCCCGTGTGTTTGGTTCAGTCGCCTTTGTCCATCAGTTGTCTCCTGGTATTGACAAGCTCTCTCCTAGGGATGTCAAGTGTGTCTTCGTTGGGTACTCCAGAACTCAAAAGGGGTACAAGTGTTTTGATCCTCTGCGTCGGCGGTATATGGTCAGTGCAGATGTTACATTTTTTGAAGCTGTAATGTATTTTTCAGACTCAGGTGATCAGCAGCTACCTCCACTGCCTACCGATGCCATATACATGACACCACCACCTACTGCAGCACTGCCACCACCACCGTCACCACCACCACCACTAATCCCCGTCTCACCACTACCTTTCCATTACACCCGCAGGCATCCTCCCGCTCATGGTCATTGCTCATCTCCTAGCCGGCCTATGGTATGTAATGAAGATACTTCTACTGATGGATCTAATGATATTCATAAGCAGGATATGTTGCAGGGGCCAGATGAGGACACAACTGATTTAGATGTTCCTATTGCTATACGCAAATCGAAGAGGAGTTGCGTTACATATCCCTTGTCAGCTTCTGTGTCATTTGAGCGACTACCTGGGGACGTCAGGAACTTTGTGGTGGCCCTCTCAGCTGTAGACATTCCACAGAATTATCAAGATGCTCTGCAGGACAGTAGATGGCGGCTAGCAATGGAGGAAGAAATGGCGGTACTTCAATCTAGAGGAACTTGGAGTCTAGTTCCTATACCTTCAGATGTGACCCCGGTGAGCTGCAAGTGGGTGTTTACGGTGAAGCACAATGCAGATGGTTCTATTGACAGATATAAGGCACGCCTTGTTGCACGTGGTTTTACACAAACATACGGGGTGGACTACCTTGATACATTCTCGCCAGTTGCCCGTCATTCCACTCTCCGGAATTTTTTGTCAGTTGTAGTTAATCGAGAGTGGCCGTTGTATCAGTTGGATGTGAAGAACGCGTTCCTGTATGGAGATTTGCAGGAGGAAGTCTATATGGAACAGCCACCAGGTTTTGCTGTTGAGGGGGAGTGTTCCAAGGTGTGCAGACTTCATAAGGCTATCTATGGCCTTAAGCCTATTTATGGCCTTCATGCTTGGATACATAGGTGTAGTGGTACGCCGACATCCAAGCATTCTTGTTTCATTCAGCAAGTCAGTGACATATTTCCTTTGGGTCATCACTAGTCCTTGTTGATTTCTGGCAAATTCCAATCCCAGAAAATATCTAAGGACTCCAAGATCCTTGGCGATAAACTCACGATCCAACATTTCTTTTGCCCTCTTGATTCCTTGTATATCATCTCTTGTAATGATAATATCATCAACATATACCATAATTGCAACCATACCTCTAGATGTTTTTTGTATAAGGAGGGAATGATCTGCATTGGAACGTTTATACCCCTGCTTTTCAAACAAGTCCGATAGCTTCTGGAACCAAGTTCTAGGACTCTGCTTAAGGCCATAAATTGCCTTATGAAGTCTACACACCTGTGAATACTCCCCCTCAACAGCAAAATCAGGTGGTTGTTGCATGTAGACTTCCTCTTAAAGATCACCATATAAGAATGCATTCTTGACATCTAACTGGAATAGTGGCCAATCTCAAATAACAACAACATATTGAAGAATGCGTAAGGTGGAATGACGATCAACATGTGAGAATGTGTCAAGATAATCCACCCCATATGTCTGTGTAAATCCACTGGCAACTAGGTGTGGCTTGTATCTATCAATATTGCCATCTGCAATTTGCTTGACTGTGAACACCCATTTACAGTCAACCGTAGACACACCCGTAGGAGTAGGAACAAAGCTCCAGGTACCTCTCGACTGAAGAGCCGCCATTTCTTCCTCCATAGCTTATCTCCATCTGCCATTCTGCAAGGCCTCCTTGTAAATCCGTGGAATGTCCACAACAGATAGACTATAGCAAAGCTCCTGTGGTCACCATGCAAATGATCAAAAGACACCACAGATGCTATAGGATATGATGCACAACTTCGCTTCTGTTTGTGAAGCGCAATAGGCATATCTAAAGCAGTGGCCTCCTCATATGTTCCGGTTCCCTGTAACTCAGCCTGCTTAGGTAAACCATTAGATATCATTAAAAATAATATTCTCAGAACATACCTCATGCGAGCTAGATGATGAGCGATGACCATGAGCAGATGTAGGCCTACGGGTATAGTGATGTGGCAGTGGTGGAACATGAACTGTAGTGGGAGGGGGAGCAGATGTTGGTGGAGGTGATGTTGGTGCTAAAGATGGAGTTGTTGGTGGAGGAGGTGGCATGTATATGGAGTCATCAGTTTCAGACGACATCAACCTACCACCTAAAGGAGAGAAGTACATAACGGACTCAAAAAATGTAACATTAGCACTAACATAATATTTCCTGCACAGCGGATCATAACACCTGTACCCTTTTTGTGTCCTAGAGTACCCGACAAAAACACATTTGATAGCTCTAGGAGAGAGCTTGTCAATACGTGGAGATAGCTGGTGGACTAAGGCAACTGAGCCAAACACTCGAGGGATAAGTGAGAACAGTTCCTTTTCAGGAAAAGCAACAGAGAAAGGAATCTTCTCACCCAAGACAGATGATGGCATGCGATTGATAACATAGCAAGCAGTAAGAACAGCATCGCCCCAAAAAGAGTGAGGAACACGACTCTGTATGAGAAGTGTCCTACATCAAGCAAATGACAATGTTTTCTTTTTGTATCCCCATTCTGTTGGGAAGTATAAGCACATGTTGTTTGGTGGATAATTCCTTGGGTTGAAAAATAACTAGAAAGAGAGTTGGTACAAAATTCCAAGGCATTATCAGTCCTCACAATTTTCACATGAGCAGAAAAAACATTCCGAACTTCATTTATGAAATTTTTGATAACATTTCCAGCTTCAGATTTATTCTTTGACAAAAATACCCAAGACAAACGGGAAAAATCATCAACCGTGACTAGATAAAACTTGTGTCCCTGATTATCAGGAACACGACTTGGACCCCAAATGTCAACATGAAACAACTCAAAATTGGAGGTACTACTCCGACTCTGACGACTGGGAAAGGTAGACCGATGATGCTTTCCCAATTGACAAGCCTCACATTGAAGGGATGTGTGAGGTGAAATCTGGGGAAGAACATGACATAACTTCTGAAGCGGTAGATGACCACAACGCAGGTGCCACAAAAATGGAGAAACAGGACCAACAGGTATAGAGGAGATTCCGGCATATGGAGGTCAAATAAGGCGATAGAGAACCCCCTGCTCACAGCCATGACCAATCACGTTGCCTGTAAGGATGTCCTGAAAAATAAGAGAAGATGGATAAAAAATGGCTCGACAATGTAAATCCTTGAAAATCTGACTAATCGACAATAAATAAATTCATGGAAAAATCAGGCGCATGTAACACGTTCTTTAGATACATAGAGGGTCTCAAGCTAATCTCCCCCTGACCAGTAATCGGGGAGTGTATTCCATCTGCAATAACAACAACGCGTCCAGGAGAAACCTATCTATAAGCTAAAAGTTGACCCCGGTCTCCACACAGATGATGTGTAGCACCAAAATCCATAATCCACTCCATAGTATCAGAACCACTACTGCTAGTGAGAGCATAAGTACTACCTGAAGTACTAGAGGAGGCTGAGGCTGCAACATCTGGATGACTCTTGAGAACTGGTGAAGCATCACAGGACTGGATGGAGGTATAATACCCCTCAAACGAGCTACAACATCATCGAATCGTTGGTCCAAGGAAAACACAGCTGGAGGCTCAATCTGTTCATCCACTCGTACAGAAGTCATAAATCCATGCTTGGAGTAGCATGTATCCTCGGTATGCCCAGAGCGATGGCAATAAGTACATGGTTGGCGAACACGACCTCCTCTTCCTCGAGGTCCACGACCACGAAACGAAGAAGAACCACCGCGAGCTCGGGATGCTGCCATTACTGACGAAGACCGTTTGGTATTAGACGATGGAATAGTAATGCGGCTGAGTCTACGAAAGGCTTTCTCCATAGGAGGAATAGTGGAGTCTGTCAAGATCTGAGAACGTGTCGCCTCATATTCTGGATCAAGTGCTGCCAGGAATGCTCCCACCATGGTGGCATTCTTATAAGTCTATTGTTGCTCAGGAGTAGATGTAAGAGGCATAAAACTTTACAGCTTCTCAATCATCCCACGTAGGGATGTATACAAAGAGTGTAGTGGCCGTCCATTATGTTTAATGGTGAAGATATCATGTTGAAGTTGTAGAATCTTCGTCTCGTTCTTTGTTTGTGAATACGTGGCTGCAAGAGTGTCCCACATTGCTTTGGCTGTGTGCTGATGGAGTATAACGTTGGCAATCTCTATTGTCAATGTACCTGAAAGCCATACTTTGGTATATGCATCATCTGCCTCCCATGAGGCATTGACCCCAGTCTTCTCAGCAGGTTCTTCCTCGGTAAGAATGTGTTTTTTACCACTAGACTTCATCATACTCATGAACTGCATAGCCCACAATTTGTAATTTGACCTATCCATCTTGACTATAGGCGCATGACCTCTGATGCGCATGTGGAGGGAATATCGACCTTGTTCTCTGACATATTGGCATGAGGAGACTAGGGCTGAATACTAACATAAGGGAGTTGGATTGCATGTGTAGACTTATGCAACCAATCTCAGCATTGAATAGGGCTGAACAATGGTGTAGACGCACACAGTCTGGATCACGCACTGAACCTCACCCTATGTGCACCGACACACGGTGTTGCGCACAGGCGCACAAGAATGTGCGCTCAGGAGCCTCGAGCATGACAACGCACATGCGTACAGGAGCAAAGGCGCACACACAGGTGCACAGGAGCCGCGCGCACAGGTGCACGGTGGGTTGCACGCACATGCACACAAGGGCTGCGCGCACAGGCGCACGAGAGGACTGCACACACAGTATTTGCGGAGGCGTTGACGGAGGCTGGCCGAGGAGGCGGCGTCGCAGAGATGAGAGAGAGACAGAAGGAGCCGGCAGGTGGGGACTAGGTTTAGGGTATTCGAGCTTCGGTCTAGAACCGCCGCTCTGATACGATGTTGGAAGAAATGAGTGCGTTGTTTATCCCACAAACCCTAGGCTCTCTTATATAGGAGAGGTGCCTGTGGCTAAATTACATAAAGAGTACATAAATAAACATGAAATAAGAAACAATACAATTTAATGAAAAATGCAGCACAACATAATATAGAAATCTCTACAAGAACCACTCTCGACACAACCACAACACAAGAAAAAATAGCGTCCAGTCTCTTTTTACACACATGAGCTCTCAAACAAGAGCTGCTGGAAATAAGCAATTACCTAACTAAATTATTAGAGATAATTATAAGAATAATTGCTCTAATGCAATTAATTAACTAATTATCTAATTGGCTAAGTCTCTCTCCAAATGATCGAGTCGTCCCTCTTCCGCTCGGGCTCCAAGCTCGAACCTCCACGTAGCTCCTTGTGAGTCGTTCACGGGTCCGATCAAATCAACAATTGATGGTTATCAAGAGATATTTAGCCAAAAAGATAAGAAATTAATTACGACAAAAATAACAAAAACACTAAAACAATAGGGCTCAACTTTAATAGCTTAAAATTCGCTTACTCACTAAAATCGAACCTAATAGAAAATCCTAATCAAGCCGTCTCCCCGGCTCAAAGTTTTTTTGTAATTTACTAAAAAAGAAAAAAAGTAAAATAAAACAAAGGACAAGGGTGGATGTGCCAGCTTATTTGATGGCTATTAGACCATTAGTCTAGGACCACTGCTCTGATAGTGATGAAAAACATAGGAATATATTCTACTATGAGAAAAATAAGGGTATATTCTATTATGAGAGGTCTGTCCTTCCTTATATAGGAGAAGGGATGAAAAATTATACAATGACCCAAGAACATAAAAAAGATATTGAAGGGTAGATAACTAATAAAATAAACATTTGATCCCTATGCTATATCAACATAATGCTTATGTAGTTTCTCGGAAGCATGATTCTGATTTGCACTAATCTTTTAGCTCTTATTCTTTTGATTTTTTAGGCGACGGAGAACTTTTCATGTGGGGAAAAAACTCAAACGGACAGCTGGGTTTAGGAAGAAGTAAGCGGTTCTTTCATAATTTCTTTTTCTTGTCATTAGATTCAGGTTATTAAAAAGTTCTTTATTTTATCCTTTCCCAGTTTCTATGTATCTGTCTAACAAATTAATCTGTTGAAATTGAACCTAAATGGTTAGTGTCATTTACAAATATTAGTCTCATTGTTGTGATATCATTCCCTTTAGCCGAACCTTTTCCTTATGTTTCGTTTTTGTTTTGTGGAAGTTCTCTTTTCCGAATTGTTTTCCATTCCAGGTGTGGCTTCTTTACTTTAGTCCTGTTCATTCATGCGTATATGCACATGAAATCTGTGAAGTATGGTTGCAAATATTTACAATTTTAGGGAATGTTTGGATATACCTAGATGTTTGAGGACCTGGTCCTGGAGTTCTCTATCCTTTAAGTGATAAATGATAAGCTCATATTCTTGCTATTCTGTCTTTGTCTTAAATCACATGTATGTCCTTGTGGAATGGTGCACATTTTAGGCTAGTATTATTCGTGAATTATGATGCTAAGCATGTCATGTGTGACATGGACATGGCATCCTGCTCCATGTTTATGCCTATGCAGCTTGATCACATCATTCCTAGGTCTTTATATGGTAGTTGTCAATAGAATGATAGTCTGCATTTAGAGGACCACTCTTTATATAATGTATATATAAAACTCACTTAATCTATGTAATTCTAAATTCCTAACTACTTCCACGTGGTTTAATGTCGAGACTCCAGTGTCATGTTTAGGTGCAAGAAGTATTTGAGTTTACTTAGCATTAAAATGCAACTTTCAGTGGCAATTGTCATGGAAGAGGAAAGGACATGGGTCTGCCCTAAGAAATTTGGATTTCAGGTTGATTGGAGTTCTCATCCCTTCATTAGTTAGATGGGTCTTGACATGACCAAAGAAGAGGAGGGTGGGTCTAAATACTCTAAACAAGAAGGTAGGAGGGAAGTTGACGCATGGTGAGAGTGATTTGGCGGTCTTTACATGTTAGAGACATTGTATGAGGGATCAAGGCCCTAAATGTCGGTTTCGACCACCACTTTGGTGACCAACCGAAACGGAATTTTGGTTGAATTTCGTTCGAAATTCGATCGAATTTTTTGTCATTTCGTTCATTTTTTGTACTAGGGCCCCCATATTTCGATCATTTCGGCCATTTCGGTCGAATTTTGTTTTCAACAGGATATCGATATCCGACAGAAATTCGACTGAATTTCGCTGAAAGTTGAGGCTATATGAGGGATATGGTATGTATGGACATGGAAGCGTTGATACTAGGGTGGTGGATCCATCTGCGATGCTTCTTTCTTGGGTTTGGATGATAGTGAGCCCTTAAGAGGCTTTAGAGGTGGCATGACAAATATTAGACGAGGGGTCTTGCATGTTTATAACAAGCGTCATGGTTGTTGTTATTGTGGGATGAAAATAGGCTAATGTGTTTATTTCATAGAACCCTACGCTCTCTTGTATAGAGCAGGCCTGTGGGTAAATTACATAGGAGGTTAACATAAAACGGAAAAATATAATAATCGATACATCAACTTTATAATATTCTCTACACTCCCCCTCAAGGTGGAGCATAGATGTCGATCATGCTCAGCTTGGAAGAGCATCTCTGGAATGGTCCTCTGAGTAATGGCTTGGTGAAGATATCCGCAGTCTGATCCTCTGAACTCACATGTGACGTAGAAATCAGACCCTTCTGGATCATATCTCTCGTGTAGTGGCAATCTACCTCAATACGTTTTGTTCTTTCATGGAATGCTGGATTATTTGCAATGAATAAAGCGGCTTGATTATCGCATTGTAGCAGCATGGGTAAAGGCACATCTATGTGCAAGTCTACCAGTACAGCTCGAACCCACATCATCTCTATGCTTGCTTGTGCCATGGCCCTGTATTCAGATTCAGCACTAGATCTAGCCACAACAGTTTGCTTCTTACTTTTCCAACAAACGAGGGAGCTACCCACAAAAACTGCAAAGCCTGAAGTAGACTTGCGATCCTTAGGACACCCTGCATAATCTGCATCTGCACATGCCGAAATAGATAGATCCGTGTCCTTTCTAAATAGCAATCCTGAGCCTGGAGAAGACTTTAGATACCGTAGTATCACATATATGGCATCCGTATGTATCTGTGTTGGTTGTTCCATGAATTGGCTCACTCGACTCATTGCAAAGGCAATATCAGGTCGAGTTATAGTAATGTAAAGAAGCTTACACTCCATCTCTCTATATCTTCTCTTGTCGACCTCTTCAGTATCATTATCATATAGCTTCATGCTTGGATCCATAGGAGTGCTCAAAGGCCTACATCCAACCATGCATGTTTCAACCAGCAAGTATGTAATATATTTTCTTTGGGTAATTACAAGACCTTGTGCATTTCGTGCAAACTCCAGTCCTAGAAAATATCTCAGGGTACCAAGGTCCTTTGTGACAAACTGACTGCCCAAAAAAGATTTTGCCATCTCTATTCCCTGAGCATCATCTCCTGTGACAAGGATATCATCAACATATACCATGATTACAACAGTACCTCTAGAAGTTCTCTAAATGAACAGTGAGTGATCCGCATTCGACCTTTTGAACCCCTGTCGTTCAATAAGATGGGAAAGCTTCTGGAACCACGCCCTTGGGTTCTGCTTAAGGCCATATATCGCCTTGTGAAGTCGATACACCATATGATTCTCCCCCTCAACAACGAAACCCGGTGGCTGCTGCATGTAGACTTCTTCCTGCAGATCACCGTACAAGAAAGCATTCTTGACATAAAGCTGAGATATCGACCAGTTACGTACCGCAGCAATAGATAGAAGAATGCCAAGAGTAGAGTGACGAGCCACTGGAGAGAACATATCCATATAGTCCACACCATATGTCTGAGTAAATCCTCTTGCTACCAGTCTGGCCTTGTACCTGTCAAGCCTCCCATCTACATGATACTTTACTGTGAACACCCATTTGCAGCTCACAATAGAGGCGCCTGAAGGAGCGGGAACCTGGCTCCAAGTACCCCGTGATCATAAAGCAGCCATTTCTTCTTCCATAGCCAAACGCCAACAATCAATTTGAAGTGCATCCTGATAAGTCCGTGGAATGTCCACGAAAGACAAAGCCACAACAAATCTCTGGAAGTCCCCTGTGAGACGATGAAAGGAGACCTGTGAAGCCAGGGGATATGACGCGCAAGACTGTTTCTGTTTCCGAAGGGCAATAGGTACATCGAGAGTATCATCCACTGTGCTCGGCGGTGCACATGCCTACTCTAAAGAAGAATCCTGCAAAGGCACACTATCCGATCAATCTCTAGTAGGAACATCTGAACATACCTGAGGCGTGATGGATGATTAACGGGCGTCTTGAGCAGGACTAGACCGACATGTGTAGAATTTGGGAAATGGTATGATAGGTGGTTGTGGTGGTGGTGGTGGTGGTAACGTTGATGGCGTAGTTGTGGGTGTGATCGCTGGTATAGGGATGGACAGAGGAGGACTCATAGTAGGAGGAAGAAGAACATAGACAGCATCATCGGATGTGGAGGGTGTCAAGGTGTCTCCTGCAGGAGAAAAGTACATCACAGACTCAAAAAATGTAACATCATCACTGACGAAATACTTCCTGTTTAAAGGATCATAACAACGATAACCCTTCCGAGTCCGGGAGTAACCTACAAAGACACACTTGACAGCTCTGGGTGAGAGTTTGTCAAGTCTAGGAGACAGATGATGAACAAAAGCAACATCTCCAAAAACGCGAGGAGTGAGAGAGAACAATTCCTTCTCTGGGAAAATAATGGAGAGAGGAATTTTCTTACCAAGGACCGACGATGGCATACGATTAACAAGGTAACAGGCCGTAAGTACAACATCCCCCCAGAAAGAGATAGGTGCACAACTCTGTATGAGCAGGGTACGAGTGATATCAAGTAGATGACAATGTTTCCGTTCTGCCACTCCATTCTGTTGAGATGTGTAAGCGTAGGTGGTTTAATGAATGATACCTTTAGATGAGAAAAAAATGAGAGAGCGAGCGAGTGCAAAACTCCAAGGCATTATCCGTACGCACATATTTGACATGGGAAGAAAAGACATTTTTCATCTCAATTATAAGATTGCGAATAACATCCCCTGCTTAAGATTTATTTTTCAATAAAAAGATCCAAGACACACGAGAAAAATCATCGACCACTGCAAGATAGAACATGTGTCCCTGATGATCGAGAACACGACTCGGACCCCATATATCAATATGAAGTAATTCAAACGGGGAGCTACTGCTTCGACACTGACGACGACGAAAGCTAGCTCTGTGATACTTTCCAAACTGACAAGCTTCACAACGAAACGACGAACTGGGAGGAATCTGAGGCAAGAGATGACGCATCTTCTGTAGCAGGAGGTGACCAAAACGCAGATGCCAGATATAGGGAGAACCAGATCCGGATGAGTAAGAAGAGACACCAACATATGAATTCCGGACCAGACGATAGAGACCATCCCGCTCATAACCACAACCAATCACCCTGCCCGTTAGTATGCCCTGAAAAATAAGAGGTCAAATATAGAGCGACAATGCAAATCCTTCGTAATTTGACTAATAGACAACAAATTCATGGAGAACTTAGGAGCATATAGAACATTCTGCAAACGCATGGATGGTGACAAGGTAATCTCCCCCTGTCCAACGATGGGGGAACGAGTTCCATCAGCAATAATCACCGATTGCCCAGGTGGAATAGCCATGTATGACTCAAGTCTATCTCTGTCGCGGCAGAGATGATGTGTTGTGCCGGAGTCCATAATCCAATTGGATATATTATGAGAAGATGCAAAGGTAGAAGCGCTACCTGAAGTACTAGCAGAGGTAGAAGAACTGGCCATTGCTAAAGCGGCAATGTCTGAACCACCGCCCTGAGAATCTGCAGATGTGTGAGGCATAATATCGCGCAAACGCGCCACAAGCTTCTCAAACCTGTGATCTGGAGTAGAAGCCGATGGAGAACTAACATGCTCAGCTACCCGCGCCGAAGCAGGAAACCCATGCTTAGAATAGCATGTCTCCTTAGAGTGCCCTGTTCGGTGGTAGAACGAACACGGCTGGCGAAAACGACCTCCCCGACCACGAGGTCCACGGCCACGGAATGAAGACTGACCACCTCTCCCTCGGGATGCAGCCATCGCCGAAGGAGATGGAGTAGAAGAAATGGAGGAGACAGAGATGCGACTCAGCCTTCTGTAGACATCCTCCATAGGAGGAATAGTAGCATCGGCAAGTATCTGTGATCTGGCCACTTCGTATTCAAGGTCAAGTGCCGCAAGTAGTACCCCGACCATGGTTGCATTCCTGAAAGTCTTCTGCTGCTCGGGAGTCGTTGTGAGCGGAATAGTGCTGTAAAGTTTCTCGAACATCCCCCTCAGAGACGTATACACCAAATGTAGGGGCCGACCATTCTGCTTCATCGTAAATATATCATGTTGTAGCCGTAACATCTTCGTCTCATTGCGAACCTGCGAGTAGGTGGCAGCAAGTATGTCCCACATTGCCTTAGCGGTGGGCTAATGGAGAACATCATTGGCAATCTCCATAGACAACGTGCCAGACAACCATACCTTGGCATAAGAGTCATCAGCCTCCTACGAGGCATAGATTCCAGTCTTCTCCACCGGTTCGTCTTCCGTAAGAATGTGCTTCTTACCACTGGACTTCATGAGGCTCATAAACTGCATCGTCCAGAGCTCATAGTTTGTCCCATCCATTTTGACAATTGGTGCGTGACCTTTGAAAGTGTCGATGGAGGGCATATCAACCTTGTTATCGGATATGGCGCCGGAGATGAAGAACTAGGATACGTAGACCAACAGATGATTGTTTACATCAATTGAGTTGGATTTGAGTGCACATGTAGACCATACTTTTTTTGAAATCCAGAAACAAGGGGGAAGCACTCGAAGGTGCACATCCCAAATAATTTATTCAAGAAGAGAAAGAGAAAAACAAAAGCAGGAACGACAACATCCACGCTCCGACGCCCTTACAGCACCCGACCCACCCCCCTTACAATGCCCAATCCACGACCAGGTGATTAGCAAAAAACGTCACGTTCTCCCAGTAAAACCTCTGCCCCGAGAACACAAGATCATTCCTCCCCCGCCAAATCGCCCACAAAATGGCGATAGGAAGGCGAGAGAAGAGGCGCCGGTTGGACTGGCGGGCTGCCGGCGGGATAAAGGGGTCGTCGGCGAGGGTTGCGCGGCGGGAGGTGGAGGCGCTGGGGGACTGGAGGGGTGGCGCTGGGGGCTGGGAGGGGCGGCGCTAGGTTGCCGAGAGGCTGGGAGTGGCGACGGGGTGGGGGGGGTAGGGGTTTAGGGTTAGGGTTTTGTCATGGCTCTGATACCATGTGGGATGAAAATAGGCTAATGTGTTTATTCCATAGAATCCTAGGCTCTCTTATATAAAGTAGGCCCGTGGGTAAATTACATAGGAGGTTAACATAAAAAGGAAAATATAATAATCGATACATCAACTTCATAATATTCTCTACAGTTATATTTGAGGGCTTGCCCGTGGTTTCTAATGAAGATCTTCACATGGAGTGTTTGTTGAATATGTGATCGCGCGAAGATTACCATTGTATATAGGTATTTGTTATTGTGGATGACTAATGCAATGCAGCTCTATAAGAAGCAGGGGAATTGGGATGGTAGCTTGTGGAGGAGTGTGCAAGGAGCAAGGTAACCTTGATTAAAGTGATCGCTAGTTGGGAGATATGGAGGCATCCTTGTGGGTTAAAATGGCAACCTCTTTCAGTTGCAAGAAGAGGCTTTGTTGCCACATCGCTATCAACAATTCACAAGAGCAGAGCATGCTGACTTCCTTTTTGCATCTACTGGTGTTTATGAACTAAGGCATTGGGATGGGAAAAGCTATAATTTACGAACTTCTAGAGCCATTGGGATGGAAAGAGCTATTGGAGGATTAGTTTGAGAGTAGATCGAGATTTCACATTCTTGCCAAGGTGGTTGGAAGGACTTTTAACATTGCACTCATTTCTTATGTCAGACTTGAATGTACTAGGGTTAGCACCTGGATTCGATGGATTTGTGGTCCTTGATTGACGAGCTTCAGTTAGAGGTAATGCATGTTGCATATTGTAGATATATATGAACTCGTCCTTGAGATTTTGAATTGCTCGTATCCTTCTCTTCAAAGATGATGTAACAATTTCATGTAGCTATGATGAATGCTTTGTACAAGAAATGATTTGATTAAACCTCTTCTTTGGGGGTGGGGTGGTGGAACCAAGTCCTTGTACTGAAAATTTGAGTGGTCTTTGATGATAGGAGATGGCTTTAAAGATTTAGTGGAACTCGTTGATTCGACATATTATTTTAGGGGTCAGTTACTTGTAGGGTCATAGAGTTGGTTGCAATGAGGCAAGAGCTAAATGAGTTGAGTAAACGTACTCATTTTCAAAAAAATCAAAGGTGTGTAATTGTGGAGGAGATGGTAGAGACGCTTAATCGGGTGAAGCACACTAGGTCTGTTGTTGATGATGAGCTAACTAAGTAGAAAGAGCATAAGAATGTGGTGATGCAGGAGAATAAAAAGCGAGAAGTACAATATAGGATGCCATTGGGATAGACCTCGCTGTAGACAACATGATGGTAAAAGGGGGAATTTTATTCACTCTTTTAAAATCAGGAGTGTCTTTTCAGATGATGGTTTTATCCAACTGTTGAAGAGGTGAGACAATGTTATCCTCTTTTACCTCTCTTATTAGTTATTGTGATTGATGCTATGGAGGTGACCATTTAGAGGGGAGTTGTAATTAATTTTTATCATACATGCTCTCTATACTAATGGTGTAGTATGTGAATGATACCATCTTTTTCATTGGAGGTGGGGTGGGTAGCAAAAGGAATAGGACATCTACCCTTGGTGGAAAGTTTCATTGGGATTTGTGGAGTTTTGGTTAACATGGAAAAGTTTGCCTTTGATACCTTTGACATAACTTTTTTTTTTGAGAGAAAGGAAGGGTGGCCTCCCAAGATGGGATCCACCATAGTACCATATATATTAAGAAAGAAAATGTCAGATACTGGTCTTGTTATTCAGTCATTCATTATTGAAATAAAGAAAAATTTATCAGCAAAAATCAAGTGTATACGTACTAATAATGCCTTAGAGTTTTGTACTAATCAGCTTCCCACATTTCTTGCGTCTCATGGTATTGTCCATCAGACATCTTATACATATACTTCCCAACATAATGGGGTGGCTGAAAGAAAACACTGCCATCTTTTGGACGTTATAAGGACTCTTTTGATTCAGAGTCGTGCTCCTCATTCATACTAGGGGGATGCGGTTCTAACTGCTTGTTACTTGGTTTTAATCGTGTGCTCTCTTCAGTTCTAGGTGAAAAGATCCCTTTCTTCATCGTGTTTCCCAAGACGGATCTTTTCTCTCTTACACCTCGTGTATTTAGTTCAGTGGTGTTCATTCATAAGATGTCCCCTGGTCTTGACAAGCTCTCTCCTAGAGCTTTCAAATGTGTGTTTGTTGGATACCCCAAGACCTAAAAGGGATATCGTTGCTTCGACCTTGTTCAATGAAGGTATATGTTAGTACTGATGTAACCTTTTTTGAGTCTATTATGTATTTTTCTCCTACAGGTGACAAGCTCGTTTCTTCTGAAGATGGGGAAAAGGTCTATATGTGTATATCTCCGATCTCTACTCTACAATCATCAGCACCTCCTCCTCCACCATCTCCTACATCTCCACCACCGTTGCCACCTCCTCCACCTCCATTCTTTCCCCAGGTTTATCAGCGTCGACCTCGTGCTCATGTGCCTCGCCAATCATCTAACATGTCTGAGGTATGTTCTGAACATTTGACTTCTTCTAATGGCAATGGTGATTTGCATGTACAACGTGAGGTACGGGATGATCGAGATGCTACATCTCTTGTGAGTACCGAAGATCTAGACATGCTTATTGCTCTACGGAAGCAGAAACGTGCAGGCACTATGCATCCTCTTGCTTCCCATGTGTCACGGGATCACCTTTACGAGGACTTTCAAAAGTTCATTCTGGGGTTGTTAGCATTGGAGATACCATGGCCTTATCAGTAGGCGCTGCAGAGTAGTCAATGATGTCTAGCTATGGAAGAGGAGTTGGCTGCTTTACAATCTTGATGTAGGTGGAGCATTGTGCAGGATCCTCCAGGTACATCTATTGTTGGCAGTGGGTGTTCACTGTGAAATATCGTGCTGATGGTACAGTTGACAGATATAAGGCCAGGTTGGTTGCTCGTGGGTTCACCCAAACGTATGGGGTCGACTATCAGAATATGTTTTCCCTAGTTGCACGTCACTCCACGTTGCAGATTCTTATTGCAGTTGTTGTGGTACGTGACTGGCCGCTTTTCCAATTGGATGTGAAAAATGCTTTCTTGTATGGTGATCTGCAGAAAGAAGTTTACATGCAACAGTCATAGGGGTTTGTTGCTGAGGGGGAGTCAAGTATGGTGTGTCGACTTCACATGGCCATATATGGCCTCTAGCAGAGTCTGAGGGCTTGGTTTCAGAAGCTCTCAGAGTTCATTGAACAAAATGATTTTGTCTAATCTACTGCAGATCATTCTCTTTTTATTAAGAGAACTCAAGGAGGTACAATTGTTGTTCTGGTTTATGTTGATGACATTGTTGTTACTAGTAGCGATGAACCGGGTATTCAAGCAGCTAATGATTTCATTGGACGACAGTTTGTGACTAAGGATTTTGGCAAGATACGTTATTTTCTTGGCTTGGAGTTTGCACACAGTCAGCAGGGTATGATTATGACGTAAAGAAAGTATGTTACTGATCTTCTGGCTGAGACAGCTATGACAAGATGCAGACTTGCTACTACACCATTGGATCCTAATGCTAGACTCTATGATGATGACTATGAGGAGATAGATAAGAGACAGTATAGGAAGCTGGTAGGAAAGTTGCTTCATATGGATGCAGTTTGTATGATCTTAAGATATTTGAAATCTTCTCCAGGTGCAGGTCTATTTTTCAGAAGAGACACGTCACTCTCAGTTACTGGATGTGCAGACGCAGATTGTGCTGGGTGTCCCAAGGACAGGAAGTCCACTTCTGTCTTCACTGTGTTCGTTGGTAGCTCATTGGTCTCATGGAAGAGTAAGAAACAGACTGTTGTTGCTCGATCCAACGCTGAATCAGAATATAGGCCGATGGCCCAAGGGAGCACGGAAATGATGTGGGTCAAGTCTGTTCTGACTGATCTTGCAATTGAGGTGCCTCTTCCAATGCACCTCAAATGTGATAATCAAGCAGCTTTTTTCATAGCTAATATTTCGGCCTTTCATTAGAGAACAAAGCACATCGAAGTTGATCATCATTATACCCGTGACTTTATCCAAAAGGGGTTTATTTCCACCTCCCATGTTGCTTCAGGAGAACAGATTGCAGACATGTTTACCAAGGTTCTCGCAAGGGGTTCCTTCCACCATTATTGTTCCAAGTTGAGCATGATAGACATGCTCCAGCTTAAGGGGGAGTGTTGAGAGAATTCTGTATCTTTGTCTTTATTTATATTTCTCTAGTTTTTCTGTTTTCTTTATGTAATTTCTCCATATAGCCTTTCTCCTATATAAGAGGGTTATAGAGCTACGTGATATACACCTTTTCCTTTCACCTCTTATCTCAAAGCACAATATAAAAACTTCGATTTATGCTTTGAGATAGTTGCATGATTGCCCTTCTGCACAGGAGAAGTAGCCTAATAACGGTATTTTCTAGTTGAATCTTTTCACAACAATTGGTGGTAGTACGCATCCCTATGTATAGGTCACACATACATTCAACTCTCCAACAATAGACAATGTGACCCCTTCTTCACGTGGAGGATCTTCCAAGAAGATCCAATTTTCTCGAAAAAAAACAAGATCCAGTTAATTCAAAGCCTTCACTATTTTCAAGATATTGCATTATACCCTCATCCCAAATATTAAGTTTGCCACCATTTTTCCTTATTTATTCGTATGATATTGTCATTACATGCCTTCTATAATCTTTTGAGCGAATGCCTTTTTTTCCAGCTACCTTCTTTAATGGTCTATAATGCTTGTTGTTTGTTGTGGTAATTTGCTGAGTTTTCATGCAGAATCTGCAAGTGTCATTTTTAATCCTACTAAGGTTGACAGCTTAGTTGGCTTACATGTTAAAAAGGTGGCATTGGGCTCGGAGCATTCTCTTGCTGTCACAGGTGGTGGGGATGATTTTTCAATATTATAATTGTATTAGCTTGATTTCCACACCCTCTTCCCCTTCAATTTTCATAATGATAGTAAAAGCATTTGATACATCTGCTGCAAAATCAGTTGAAGGTGATGTTTTGAGCTGGGGGGAGGGCTCTGGTGGAAGACTTGGTCATGGACAACAATCTGGCATTTTTGGACTCACAAGATATTCAAGGTCTACTTTTGCAGGACTTTTAATTCATTGCAAATTTGAAACAATGGACTTCAAATGTTTTGTTCGTAGGAGAATAACAGCATGCTCTGGTTGTATGCTTATAATGAGTGGCACGCAAAATGAAGATCATGCCAATTTTGAGCTATGTGGCTCTGCATGTAACCCACGAGTGCTTGCCTAATTTGGGAACATGCTTGTTTTGGTTGCTGTTACATTTAAAGACCATTTTTATGCATTTTATTTAATGCTTGTTGCAACTTGAAAGAAGTCCTATGATTGACTTGCTTTAGTATCATATAAAAATATAAAATATATATTGTGAATAAAAATAAGAATTAGTGTGAAATCCAGATCCGAATAAACCCAATCGACCCGATTAGATCCATATGATACGATAACACTATTGATCGATATTAAATGATCTAAATCGATAAATTGATCGTAAATCAAACGTCGTTTGGAATCAATCGATCAAATAGCGATCACCTCGAGAAGCGTGCCATCAAAAAAGCCACGACACAAATTTGAAAACCGCAAAACAAATCGAGGCCATCCAAAAAACCTATTCGACAAAATAAGACCAACAAAATCGACCGTTTGTCGATCGTAGGATGTTGAGATTCTTATATCTCTACGACTTTATTTCTGTTTTTCTATTTCTCCGGTCTATTTTATGTAATTTTTCCTCAAAGTTTTTCTCCTATATAAGAAAGCTCTAGGGCTACGATGAATATAGCTTTTCATTCCAAATCATTCCACATGGTATCAGAGCGACGGTCCTAGATCGGAGCATGTGCCCTAGATCCCTACCACACCAGACCCTAGACCCTTCCATGTGCGGCACTGCCGCTGCCACCCGTCGCTGGTAGCAGCAGCCACGGCCATCGCCCGCAGCACTAGCTAGCTGCCGCCGCCCGCAAGTAGCCGCCGCTCGCGAGCAGAAGTAGCGGCTCCATCTACCACTAGCTGTTGCCGTCTCTTAAAGGTTGCCGCTTGTCTATCTTTCACGTCGATTGTGAACCATGAAATTTGATTTGGTTCCTAGTGTATGGTTGTATCCTCTAAAGCCATCCTAGTCACCTAAAGAAGCCTCCCGTGGATGGAAGAGGTTGCGGTATGAGTCTACACCCACAATCATCTTCTTATATGCCCGTGTAGACATTATTCTTCCGGTTTGCAACCCCATTCTTGTCATCATGTCAGACAACAAAGCAGATTTTCTATCCCTGGGTGCCTTCAAAGGTCCAACACCCATTGTGAAGATGGATGTATTGAATTATGAATTGTGGGTCATGCAGTTCATGAGTCTAATGCTACGTAATGACAAGAAGCATTTCCTCACTCAAGAGGAGCATGTTGACAAGACTGGGGTTTACGCTTCATGGGAGGGGGGGGGCGACACTTATGCATGTGTATGGCTTGCTGGAACGGTATCTATGGGGATAGCCAATGACATATTGAGTCAGTCCACGATGAAAGCTATGCGGGACATTTTTGCCGCTACATACCGACGTAGAAAGGGTCTAAGATTCTGCAATTTCAGCACAACATCTTCACGTCGAAGTAGAATGGTCGTCCTCTTCATACCCTTTACACTTCTCTAAGGGGTATGTTTGAGAAGTTACATGGTTACATTCCCTTGACTGCCACACCAGAGTAGCTCAAGGCATATCGGGATTTGGGGATGACGGAAGTTTTCCTAGTGGCACTCGACCATGAGTATGATGCAGCTAGAGCACATATTCTTATTGACACCACTATACCTCCAATGGAGCAGGCGCATGTTGAGTAGGCTCTCCATATCTTATGGTGGTACTCAGTTGTTCCAGTCGTCTTCAACCATGGCAGCATCTCGTGGTAGGAGAGGCCCTACACAGTTTCGTGGTCCAGGTGGCCGCGGCAGGGGAGGGGGTAGTCAGGCCCCTCGTCAGCCTTGCACTTATTGTCACGGGACATGTTACTATGAAGAAACATGCTATTCCAAGTATGGGTTCCCGGCTTCAGCACATGTGGCAGAACAGATACAACAGGTTGGCAGTTCTTCACATGCATTTGATCAGAGGTTTGACGAACTTGTGGCGAGGCTCAGGGAGATTATGCCTACTCCTGGATCAACCAGCTCTCCTTCATGATCCTCAAAGGTAGCTACCTCTGCATCAGCATCTACATCAGGTATATCATATGACTTTACTAGTTGTTACATGGCAGTTTTTTCGGAATGGATCATGGATTTAAGAGCATCCCATCATCTTTGTGGTGATAGAGGTCAGTTGTTTAGTGCTTTCAGTCCAACCTACCTTGGACGATCTGTTGTGATAGCAGATGGGAACATTCTCCCATTACTGGTCAAGGGGGCGTGCAGTTAACTCCTGTAATGAGGCTTCAAAATGTGTTTTTATGCTACTGAATTTTCTATGAATTTCCTATCAATTAGTCAAATCACCAAAGATTTACATTGTCGAGCCATATTTGATCCATCTGCTCTTGTGTTTCGAGACATTCTCACAGGCAGGGTGATTAGATCTGGCCGTGAGCAAGGAGGTCTCTACATACTGGTACAATCCCCTTATGCTGGTGCATCTTCTCTTCACATTGGGTATGTGTCTCATTATATGTGGCATCTTCATTTTGGTCATTTTCCTTTGCAAAAGATTTGTCGTGTTCTTCCACAGATTTCTCCTCGCTCTACCTTTCAGTGCGAGGCCTGCTAGCTTGGGAAGCATCATCGGTCCACTTTCCAGAGTCATCAGGGTCGGAGTAGTCATATTTTGTTTGTGTTAATTTCATTTTGATATTTGGGGTCTCAGTTGTTTCTCAGATCATCAGGAGTATAGATTTTATCTTGTTGCAATTGATGAGTTTTCAAGATTGTCTTGGCTCTTTCTTCTTAAAAACAAGTCTGATGTTGGTCTTGGTATTCAGTCCTTTATTAATGAAATAAGGAACATTTTTCAGCAGAAATCAAGTTTATACATTCAGACAATGCCCTAGAATTTTGTAGTACTGAGGTTGCCTAATTTCTTGCATCCCATGGTATTGTGCATCAAAAATCTTGTGCGTATATTGTCCAATAGAATGGGGTGGTTGAACGAAAACACCGCCATCTTTTTAATGTTACTAGGACTCTTTTTATGCAGAACTGTGCTCCTCATTCGTACTTAGTGGATGCAGTTCTAACTTCTTGTTACCTGGTATATTTGATGCTCTCTTCTGTTCTGGGGAAAAAGATTCCCTTCTTGATTGTGTTTCCTGAGATGGATCTTTCCTCACTCACACCTCGTGTCTTCGGTTCAATGGCTTTTGTTCTTCAAATGTCTCTTGGTCTTGATAAACTCTCTCCTAAAGCTATCAAATGTGTGTTTGTTGGGGTACTCTAAGACCCAAAAGCGATATCGTTGCTTCGACTATGTTCGATGAAGGTACTTTGTTATTGCAAATGTCACAATTTTTGAGTCTATTATGTATTTCTCTCCTACATGTGACAAGCTCATTTCTTCAGAGGATGGGGAAGAGGTTTATATGACTCTATCTCTGATCTCCACTACACCATCACCGTCAACACTGCCTTCTCCTCCACCACCACCACCTCCAACACCATCTTCCACACCTATTTTTTTTCCCCAAGTTTACCAGCGTTGACCTCATGCTCATCTGCCTCCTCCATCATCCAGCACGCCCAAGGTATGTTCTAAGATTTTGAGTTCTTCTAATGGCACTGGTGATTTGCGTGTACAGCTTAAGGTGCAGGATTTTCAGGGTGATACACCTTCTACGAGATCTGAGGACTTGGATGTACCCATTGCTCTACGGAAGCAGAGGCGTGCATGCACTATGCATCCTCTTGTTTCCCTCATTTCATTGGACCGTCTATCTGAGGATTTTCAGAGGTTTGTTGTGGGACTGTCAGCCATGTAGATAAGACGGTCCTATCAAGAGGCGTTGCATAGTAGTCAGTGGTGTCCGACGATGGAGGAGGAGACGGCAACTTTACAGTCTCGAGATACGTGGAGTGTTCTACAGGCTCCTCCAAGTGCGTCTGTTATAGGCAGCAAGTGACTGTTTAATGTGAAACATTGAGCTGATGGCACTGTGGACAGATATAAGATCAGATTGGTTGCTCGTGGACCCACCCCTACTTATGAGATGGATTATCATAATACCTTTTTCTCATGTTGCACGACACTCTACATTGCGGATTATTATTGTTGTCTTTGTGGTATGTGACTGACCACTTTTCCATTTAGATGCCAGAACGCATTTTTGTATGGAGATCTGCAGGAAGAAGTCTACAGGCAGCAGCCACCAGGATTTGCTTCTGAGGGGAGTCCACTATGATATGTCGTCTCTACAAGGCCATATATGACCTTAAGTAGAGTCTGAGGGTTTGGTTTTAGAAGCTCTCAGAGTTGGTTGAGCAGAACGTGTTTGTCAGATCTACTGCAGATCATTTTCTCTTTGTGAAGAGAACTCAGTGAGGTATGGTTGTTTTTCTAGTGTATGTTGATAACATCATTGTTACTAGCAGCGTGAACTTGTCATTCAGGCAACTAAGGATTTCCTTGGACGACAGTTTGTGACCAAGGACCTTCGTAAGTTATATTACTTCCTTGGCTTGGAGTTTGCACGAAATCAGCAGTGTATGGTTATGACACAAATGAAGTATGTTACTGACCTTCTATCTAAGACATGCTGTAACATCCGAATCCGTACACACCCGAACCCGACCCGATTAAGGTCTGTTTAACCCAATAAAGTTGCCGGTCGGCATCAGATGACTTATATCGACTAATTGGTCGTGAATCAAAAGCCGTTCGGTTAAAATCGACCAAAAAATCGATCGTTTCGTAATTCGTGCCGCGAAAAGCCGCGACGCAAATTCGGAAACCGTAAAACGAACCGAGACCGTCATGAGATCCGATTCGACAAAAGAAGACCAACGGAATTGACCGTTCGTCAATCGGAGGTCGTTTGATATTTTAAATTCGTAAAATTTAAACCCAAACAAAAACCGTATTCGAAAATTTCAGGCATTCAAAACTCGACCGAAAGTATATCAACATTATACTCATTTTGATCGTCGTTGAAAGACGATCAACTCGAGATATTGTACACCCAAATCGGAAACTCGAGGTGAGTGTACGGTCGATTTTGGCTTCTCTATATAAAAAAAATTTGCTATCCAATGTATAATGTAGTCATTAATATAGATGTCCAAACAATGTCATCTAACTTCCGAAAGATCCAGATTCCTTGTCATATAGATGCTATGTTAAAACATAACCACCATGGTGATTTTAGTTATCACAGTTTTTAATGCATCTATAATTAATTAGAGTGACTACTGCATGTGGGTTCTTAAACTATATATCAATCTCGTTAACACCATCTTTTTACTACATCAAATTTATAATGATGCTTTGATATAGGTCTATTTATGTGGTTTAAAAGTTATCCCTAACAATAATCAGTTTGATGAGAATCAACGATTTCAGAAAATTGTGCCGGTTATGGTGACTTCTACACCTGACCGTGCGAGGGCGCGGTGACCCTCAACTGGGCAGGAGAATAGGAAGCCCAGTTAGGGCAGCGGCCGCTTAATGCGCGGGTCTAGGATCCCAGTCCCTTTTCCGTTTTTATGCAAGCTTGCAGTGTTTTTACGCCTCGTTGGGATCCCGACTTTAGACCAGTTACGCTGACCCTGTTTTAGGATACCCAGGCGGGGGATCCTTGGTTTTCAGTTTCACGTACGAGCTCGGTTGTCCGTTACCGGTCGGGCTGTTTCTAGAGCGACTTTTCCGGGAAGTCCCTCTCACCCGTCTCAGTGGCGTAGTTTGGGAGTAGACCTATCCCTTTATTGGACCGTCCTTCCAATTAGAGGGCGAGACGGAAGAGCCCTTGTGTTGGCTTCTTCACCGCTTGAGTTTTTCTTTCGCCAACAGACTTGGCGATTCTACATCCAGATCATCCATACCTATATCTATATCTACATCATCGGGAGTTACATCAGAAAGAGAGTTACAGTCATGGTTTGGAGGAAATCACAATTAAAATTGAGATGATTAGAAGTGACTATAATCAATTTTGAAATCCCTATAAAGATCACAGTTAAGTTGAGTAAATGGAAGTGACTATAAGCTGAATTCGAAATCTTAATAAGCTAGTGGACGTGTTGGGAACTTAGTTAGGATGCATTATACAACACCGCACGCCTACGGAGGCACCCCAACCCTAAGACAATCCCCAAGTCTTAGAGTCATAGTGTGAGGTTTCACAAGAACCAAGACCACAGACTATCCACTAGACTTAAGAATTTAATAAATCATCTCATCTTTTCCATCATCAAAATCCACAAATATGATCTCTAAGTAATATGAGAATAAAATATACTTACTTATGATCAATTAGTTACATTATAAATATTTTTATGTGGGAAATGTTGGGTTAAGGACTAATCATGAGATGTGCTTACTAGAAATTGGAAACCTTTTACATTGCAAGTAGAATTTAAATTTTAAATTGAGTTGTTCTCGCCTTTCTACTTGTTGCTTTTGAAAACAATAAATGCCTGTTATTTTATAAAAGTTTTTGGGAGGTACCAGCAACCGCTGACGCCTTTTCTTCCTTGCACGCTTGGCAGGCAAACAGCCTGCTATTCAGTAGCAGTTCAGTAGCTATACATGCTTCCTGGAGATAAAATATACACTAGACGGTATGATTTATTTTGTCTCAGTTTTTGTTCAGATTTTAATGTATTATGTTCCTTAACTTCAGTCAGATTTTGGGATATTGTATGTACTGTCAGAAATTGGTACAGGTTGTAAATATATGGAAGTTAATGAAATGAGAGTTTGATGACAATTGTTCTATGAGCTTGTGGTATAAATGTTGATGTGAATGTCAGATGAAATTATTTCATTCGCGAAAAATTTTCTCTGCTTTTCTACAACTTCTGCGATCAATATGAATGAAATATTGCGAAATGCGCGTAAACGGGCACCCGGATCCTATGGGGTTCACACATGCATTACAGGATGTAGACCTGCCACTACACCAATGGATCCCAATGCTAGGTTCTATGATGATGACTCTGATGAGGTGCATAAGAGATGATACAGAGAGCTAGTGGAGAAGCTGTTATATGTTACTATTACTAGGCCTGATATATCATTTGTTGTGAGCAAAGTCAATCAGTTTGTGGAGCAATCTAGATAGGCCCACTTGGATGCAGTTTGCGTGATCTTAAGATATCTGAAGTCTTCTCCAGATGCAGGTCTTCTTTTCAGAAGAGATACGTCTCTTACAGTTACTGGATGTGCAGATGGGGATTATGGTGGTGTCCCAAAGATAGGAAGTCCACTTCAAGCTTTACTATGTTTGTTGGTAGCTCGTTGGTTTCATGGAAGAGTAAGAAATAGACAGATGTTGCTCGATTCAGCATTGAATCAGAATATAGGGCCATGGTCCAAGGGAGCACGGAAATGATGTGGGTCAAGTTAGTCCTGATTGATCTAATTGTTGAGGTTCCTCTTCCTATGCATCTCAAATGTGATAATCAAGCTTCATTGCTAACAATCCAGCCTTTCATGAGAGAACGCAACACATTGAAGTAGATTGTCATTACACCCGTGATTTGATCCAAAAATAGCTTGTTTCAACTTCTTATGTTGCATCAGGAGATCTGATTGCAGACATGTTTACCAAAGCTCTTTGAGAGGTCCTTTTCATCATTGTCTAAGCTGAGCATGATAGATATATATGCTCCAACTTGAGGGGGAGTGTTGAGAGACTTATATCTCTACAACTTTATTTATGTTTTTCTATTTCTCCAGCCTATTTCATGTAATTTTCCTCAAAGCTTTTCTCCTATATAAAAGAGCTCTAGGGCTATGAGGAATATAACTTTTCATTCCAACTCTTTCAACCGAGGTCATATGATATTTTAAATTCACAAAATTTAGTCACAAACCAAGAATGTATCTCGAAAATTTTAGATATTTATACCCGATCCAAAGTATATGAATATTATACTCGTTTTGAGCGTCATAGAGAGATGGTCAAAACAAGATATTGTGCACCTAAATCGGAAACTCGAGGTACGAGTATGATCAACTTTGATATCTTAAATAAATGAAAAAAAAAATTTTTAGAAAAAATAATTTTTCTATATAGGTACAACAGGTTGCTTGCTGTATACAGAATCTTTCCATTTAGCCAAACTCTCCTCTACTTGTCAACGAAAGGGCTCGATCCTTTCCTTATTTATATCACCCAAAATTTCTTCTTTTCTTTCCCATTTGTTTCCAATCTCTTTTCTTTATCCCCAACTCCTAGCCGTGAGAAACCCCCCCCCCTCCTATTGAGATCTTACTGCTGCATGCAATAGGCAACAGCTACCACTCCTCCATTCTCCCTGGAGCTGCTCCCAATAGCCCCTGTTGATGCCTTCTCCAGCAGCCTCCTCTACCCTGAAGTAGTTGCTGCTCACAGCATCTTGAAGGCCTGGTTTGGATTGCTTCAAGCTGGTACTTCAAACAGCTACTGCTGCTCTAGGAAGTGTTGCAGCTACAGTAACAGCTCTACTGCCTAGCATAGAAGGTCATATCGCGATATATCGGCGATACATCACCAATATATCGGTATCGAGAAGAAGGGGATATCGATATCATGATGTATATCCATTTACCGAGATATCGATGGTATATGACTGATATATCAACGATATATCGTCACATCGGCCCCTATCGGTTAAAAATGAGTGGATTCAGTACAAAAAATCCTGGATAATGACCGATATATCAGCGAGACCCTCGTCTGGTAGGGTTTGGTGCAACAGGAGGGTACATACAATGGTTCTTCAACTTGAGGGTGTCCAATCGATTTTTATTCATCTTCTTCCCCCTTCGAAAATATTATTATAAATTATGTCTCTTTTAGGATAATGCTATTATGCTCTTTATTTGTTTGGTTCTAAAAATAGCTTAAACATATTGTTTATACATAATATGTGATGAAATATAAGTCTTGGATGAACTCCATTTCCAATATATATATATATATATATATAAGTAAACAACCAACATTAACTATTGATATGCTCAATATGATATACATGTGCAATATAAGTATCATAGATGATCGATATGTGTGATATAAGTGTATATTTGTAATTTTTTTAGTGTTATAAGAACTTGGTTGGACTACATTCCAATATCCACAAGTTAGCAATAAACAGTAACAACAATATGACCGATATATGCGATATAAGGGTCATAGATGATTTATATGTGTGATCTAAGAGTATCTTTGTTAGTTATTTAGTGTTCTAAGAACTTGGACGAATTCTATTCCCAATATCTATAGATCAACAATTGTCAGTATCAGTGATATGTTCGATATGACCGATATGTGTGATACAAGTGTCATAGATGATCGATATGTGTGATTTAAGAGTAGATTATTGAGTTATTTAGTGTTCTAAGGACTTGGACGAACTCCATTTCCAATATCTATAAGCCAATAATTAACAATACTAGTGATATGTTCGATATGACTAATATGTATGATATAAGGGTCATAGATAATCGATATGTGTGATCTAACAGTATATTAGTAAGTTACTTAGTGTTCTAAGAACTTGTACGAACTTCATTTCCAATATCTATAAATCAGGAATCAACATTAATGTTGGAGTATTTGTTATGTGCCTATTGAGTTGTAGCAGGGTAAATGGATCCTGGAGAAGATCCATTTCCCCCATCCAGTGTTTAGTCCCACATTGTCCCGTGGTGGGACTTGGAGGCTCTGAAGAGGTTATATAAGGAGCCCCAGACGTCCTATATCCATTGAGAAAAAGTAATAAAGCATATACCCCTTTGAGGGCTTCTCCTGTGATTTCATCCCGCTACTCACGTAGTAGGGTTCCACGTTAAATCTCGTGTGTTCTTCATGTTTATATTATTTTCTCTGATTCCGCTTCCGCTTTCTATTTCTTAACATGGTATCAGAGCGGGTCGATTCTCGGAGTTTTTCATTATATTTTCTTTATGTTCGAGATTCAGTTCTAGGGTTTTTGTTGAAACCCTAATATTTCTTTCAAGATTTGATTGTTGAAGATTTAGTATCGTTAATGTTTGCACAAGTTCAAGAAATTGGAGGGTTCGTTCTGGAACCCTAGATTTAGTTCAGATCTCTATATCCAGTTCAGATCTCTGAAGTTTATATGGTTCGTTCCACGGCGCAAATATCAGAGGCGGCGCTGCTCTCTGTCCAGGCGCCCATGCGGCGTCTTCTTCTTCGCAGCATCCAACAACGTTCCAGCAGCCTTCACGCAGCCCTAGGTGCTAGGGCACCCTCGCACGAACCCAGGCGGGGATTGTGCTCCAGGCTCCAGGCGGCAGGGCGTCAACATGCGACACTCCAGGCCGCATCTCCTGCGAGCCCAGAATCGCCTCCAGAATCCCTCGAGCGCACCACGAAGGAGTTGCAACGTAAGGGCGATGCGCGGGAGATCCAGCATCATCCATACCGTTCGGCGCTCCAGAACCCCTGCTGGTGGTGCTCCTCTTGCTCCAGGCGGCGTTGTGCCGCCATGCCACTCTTGCGACCCTTGGCCCCAGGTGGCGTCGCAGCGTCGCGATACTCTTCGTTCTCCAAGTTCCAGGGGCGGCGCAGCCCCGCCTCTCTCCTCCTTGTGCGCGCTGGGCGGCGCAACCTCCAGTCCTCCAGGCCACATCGCTGAACGACACTTGCCCGATCTCCTCCTCATCTGATACAGCTGCACCTTCATCGTCCGTCTATGGCGGCGATTCGCGGAGCCGCTTCTCCAAATCTCCAGGCAGAAATCTGGAGCTTCTCCCTCCAACACGTAACGAGACCCCAACGTTGGGTGGCGGCGGGGCTCAAAAGTGAGAGAAAAAAAGGGTTCACGTGGAACCCTAGTTGCCCCTTTATTAAAAAAAACTTTTGTTTTGTAAAGGCCCAAGTGGGCCGTTATTTGAAAAAAAAGAGGGCAAGTATTCTTGCTCAATTGGACCTGCCTTGTATAAAAAAAAGAAGAGAGAGAGGGAGGGAAAGAAAAGGTTGACGTATGTATTCACAATTTTTTTTGAAAAGAGCCGCGTACAGAGAAAAAAGCCATACGCATTTAAAAAATGATGATGAAAAGTCGTAAAAAAAATGATGAATGATTTTGAGAGTCGTAGAAAAATTGTGATCGGCTTGTCTGATTTGTTTTTGTTCCCCACATACATATGTATTATCTTGTCTTCTCCCAACTTTGTCGATGTTCATTGTCCAATAAGTATGGGAGAAAGGGGGAGTATATGTAGAGTCACAGGTCTTCTTCCATATTCACAAGTCAGATTCACAGATTTATCAGGCCATTCAGATTCCAGACTCTCGGACTCGACATTCAGATTGGTCAGAGTCCAAGTTCGAGGCACTCCATGTTGAGTGACCCCATTTTTCGAGTTCTCCAGTGAGAGACTCCAGTTTCAGACACGCACGAGTATGCGGTCTTTTCAGATGAGCACATGTATGCCATCAGTTCAGAGGTCCTCATCCTCTCTTGTTTTGTAGGCCAGAGTTTTCATGTGAGCCATATGGACTGCAGAGTAGAGGACCATTCCCTATGCCATGTTGGCAAGGGTTTTCATGTGGTATCATAGGTACACCAGAGCAGTGCACCATTCTTTGAGCTAGATGGGAGAGACCCAGTTCTCTGATAAGGAGACTTTTCAGACTCCATTCTCCAGGGATCGTGGACTCCGACAAGGATTGCACAACCACTACTCCTTTTCAGTCAGGCCCTTTTCAGAGATGGAGCAGTTGTCCACATTATTGTGGCGAACCAGAGTACTCCGACGAGGAGACTCATTTCCAGTTGCAGTGACTCTGACATGTGCAGTTCAGAGCGCATGCTCTCCGACGAGGAGATTCAACAGACTCACACTCCAGCCTGTTCGTCCTCCTCACCTGCACGGCATGAGAAGCAACGTCCTCGACAGCAGCAGTTGTGCGCGTTGGGTTGATATTGTCCATAGTGTCATGTAGCATTGAGTTGAGTTTCTTTCTGTTTGTCCAAGCTGAGCATTGCATGCTCCAGCATGAGGGGGAGTGTTGGAGTATTTGTTATGTGCGCCTATTGGGTTGTAGCAGGGTAAATGGATCCTGGAGAAGATCCATTTACCCCATCCAGTGTTTAGTCCCACATTGTCCAGTGGTGGGACTTGGAGGCTCTGGAGAGGCTATATAAGGAGCTCCAGACCTCGTGTATCCATTGAGAAAAAGTAATAAAGCATATGCCCCTTTGAGGGCTTCTCTCGTGGTTTCATCCCGCTCTTCACGGAGTAGGGTTCCACGTTAAATCCCGTGTGTTCTTCATGTTTATATTATTTTCTCTGATTCTGCTTCCGCTTTCTATTTCTTAACAATTAACATCGAAATGATCGACATGTGCGATATATGGTCTATAAATGATTGATATGTGTGAGATAAGTGTGCATTTGTAGGTTATTTGTTGTTTTAATATCTTGGATGATCTTAATTTCTGAAAAAATGGCAAAAATTGGCTTCTTTGAGTCATTTTCGACATTTCCATCGATATCGTTGATATATCGGCGATATATCCTTTTCCAGACGGACTAAAATGATATCGATATCGATGCTGCCTTCCTTGCTGCCTGGAGCTTCTTTTGGAGATACTATTACATGCATTTTGATCTCTAAATCAAGGAGATCATGGTACAATCCTATTTCCTTTCTCTTTGTTGCCATGCATGTACTACGTTACCTTTCTTTTTCTGCCATTTGTGTAAATTTCATACAATTTGATTCCAAATTTCAAGTTTCAGAATTATAGCTCCTGATTTTAGGTTTTAAAAGATAGTAGGGGGTTTTTGGCTTGAAGTTTATAACCTCTTGATTAGCTCTTGAATTTTAACCTTAGAGAGTGATATTTGATTAAAATTTACGTATGATTTCTGTTCAAAGTTCCAAAGTAGATTATAAAAGCAAATGGGTATGTTAAAATACTAGTTCATGTTAATCTGATTATAATTATTGAAAGTCGATAATCAGAATCTCTCCCACTCATTTCAAGGGCATAATTTTGGACTTTGGAGTAGGCCTAGCCCTCTACTGGACCGCAGTTTCACTTAGAAGGTGAGATGGAAGAGTCTCTTAGGAGACTTCCTCACTGCTTGAGTTTGGTTACCGTTTCGCCAATAGGCTTGGCGATGTGTCACAGTTGAGTTGGCTACAGTTGAGTTGGTTACAACTGAGTTAGCTACAGTTGAGTTGGTTACGGCTGAGTTGGCTACAGTTGAGTTGGCTACAACTGAGTTGGTTATAGTTGAGTTTGGTTACAACTGAGATCGATTACAGTTGAGCTTGAGGCAGAAATCAGCAATCATTAATAATCATCATTCTTCGACATTTAATCAGAAATTAGATCTATTACTATAAATATTAGGAAAAGCTAGTGGGCGTGTTGGGACTTAGTTATGATGCATTAATACCCCACCGCATGCCTACGGAGGCACCCCCAATCTTAAGATTTTCTTCATACCTTAGAGTAATAGTGTGAAGTCACACTTAGACCAAGGCCACATACTATCCAGTAAACTTGAGAAATTAGACAGAAATAAAGATCATATCAGAAGCTTATCATCCTCAATACCAAGATCCATCAACATTATCTCTAAGTGACAAAAGATAATAACCTACATATGAGTCATTAATAAAATAGGAAATTGTTATACACGTGTGATTATGTGGTGATGGGTGATCTGGGAAATTATCTACATAATAGCTTGAAAACAAAATTTTCATGCAAGTAGCTTATTAAAATTAATTTTCAATCTACTTGCTTTTTTTAAACCACTAAAATTACCTGTTATATTATATATATATGTTGGATTGTATTCAACAATTGTTGACATTCTCTTGTTTTTTTCATGTTGGTAGGCAAGACGCATCCATTGCAGTAGACTGATTGATTATCCCGAGCTTCCGTTGTTAGACTCGTAGGTACATATTTTGTTGTTTTTATCTAGATAATGCAAATGCCTTGTACATATTTTGTTGTTTTTATCGAGATAATGCAAATGTCTTTCTTTCTCTTCGGTTACATTTTGGGATACATGTATATAACGCAGTCTCTTTTGTTGCATGCAATTGTGTATGGAAATTAATGCAATATGAATTGATAACACTCTTGTTAGCTATGTAGTTATTTACGTCAATTGTGAATGTCAGTTTGAAACGCGAAAAATTTCCCTTAAATTTCGGTAAACTAATGTGATCGGTTGCAAATATAATAGTGCGAGTGAAGTGTAAATGGGTAATCCGGATCTGCTGGGCAGGAGTCCACAATTTGGTATCAAAGCCGTGGCACCTTGATACACACATTTGCAGTATTGTAATTCTAATTGCGTTAAATTCTCGGATAGCAACAGTCCTCCGACTTGTCATGAGTCCGAGAGGGAAAAATGACATTCAAATTCAATAACCAAAGATGTCACCAATTGTAGTTAATTTTCATATAATATCCCAAGAAGAGAAAAACATGGTCAGAAAGTCAGCAAACATCAATTATTGTGATTAATAATATTGGTTCTCATGCAAAGCTATGACGTCCAAAGCTGACCAGGAGATGACTGATCTATTGGAGCGTATCATGACCGCACTCACCGACCTCCAGCAACATATTGCAGTAAGAGGTCAGCAGGACCAGATATCAGCCCAATAGACAAAGATCGCCGACTGACAGACTAACATAGAGATGAGCTTTGAGGAGCTGTCATATTTCACTTACCATCCATCTCAGGATGTAACACGATAGGTCCAACTTGTGTCTATTGAAGTACAACAGCCTCATTTTGATGATCCACATGAGGCGATGCCAACACATGGAGCCGAGGATGGAGATCATGGCATAGTGTTAGACCCTGTACCTTTTGCCTATAAGTTTGCCCCCGATTACTCTGACGTTTACATGCATCAGTCCATTTTCACTTCTTATCACCGAGCCAATATGCCCATGTTCGAGGGCATCGAAACATCAAATGAGGCTGAGCAGTGGCTAAAGAGGGTGATGAAGGTACTTCAGATGATTCATGCACCACGAAATTCGTGCTTATCTTTTATGGAGTATTCACTGATCCGTCGCGAGATGGTGGGAGGCGACAATTTCTGAGTTGGGATGTGAACCCACATTGGATGACTTCGAGATGAGATTCAAATCGCACTTCTTTTCTGGGAAGTGGAAGGAGTCCCATAGCCAGCTATTCACATAGCTTAGACTGGGGCAAATGACAGCTAGAGAGTATTTTGTCCGATACACCGAGCTGCCGCAACATACACCAACAACATCTGCATTTCCAGATGAGAATATGGAGAAGTTCATTAGAGGGATGCGGGAAGAGATACAAGAGAAGCTGGTCGGACTACGTATTACTTCCACCTCCGAGGCTACTGATGCAACGAAGAAGTTTGAGGACATTCGAGAGATACGTTTTGAGAGTTTGTTTAGAGTTTCTCCTACGCCGCAACGATCTTCTGGATCGATTTGTAACACCTGAATTTGAATAAACCTGAACCCGACCCGATTATGGTCCATATGATTCGATAAAACTATCGATCTATATTAAATGATCTAAATCGATCAATAAATCGTAAATCAAAAGTTGTTCGGACGTAATCGACCAAAAGTTGATCACATCGTAAAACGTGCTATCAGAAAAGTCGTGACACATGTCATCAAATTTGTAAGACCTGAATCAGAATAAACCCGAACTCGACCCGATTAGGGTCCTTATGATACGATAAAACTATCGATCAATATTAAATGAACTAAATCGATCAATAAATCATAAATCCAAAGTCGTTCGGACGCAATCAACCAATAGCCAATTGCATCGTAAAACGTGCCATCAGAAAAGCCATGACACAAATTCAAAAACCACAAAACAAACTAAGACCACCCAAAAATCCAATTTGACGAAATATGACCAATGTAATTGATCGTTCCTCGATCGGAGGTCATTAATATTGATCCATAGTTTTATCGTATCATATGGACCCTAATCGGGTCGGGTTCGGGTTTATTCGGATTCGGTGTTACACGATTCGACGACAGTTTTAGCAGCAGAGATCAACCCGACGGTTTCATCCTTCAGGTTCGTCATTTTCAGACGGTGCTCGCTCATCTCCCGCGACTACTTTAGGAGGATCATTTGTCGGACATGGCACTTGTTCAGCTCAACCATCTGGGTCGTAGTGAGTGGAGAGACCTCCAGCAGGACCGACTCGAAGTACAGACACGACTTCTACGCCTACCCAGTCAGGTCTTTGTTTCTTGTGCAACCAGTGGGAACATTACTGGTCTCAGTGCCCACGGGCTTCTGGTGAGCCTCGACCGCGACCGCTTCTTACACAGCCGCAGGTACAACGTACTAGGAGTTTTCGTGGCTGGAACTCCAACTTCAGGAGGCTGCCAAGATAGACACAGAGCGTGGCAAGTTCGAGTACAGTGACAGCTAGACAGGAACAGTTGCTTGCAGTGACCGAGGAGCAGGCACGATCAACAGCTACTGCGGTAAAAGATATGATCTCAGTCTTGGGCTGACTTTTCCATATTTTGTTTGATTCTAGAGCGACGCATTCCTTTATTTCTTTGAGATTACTCGCTTTATTGGGAAGAGTTACAGAGGCTTTATATCCTCCTTATCACATCCATGGACCAAGTGGCCAGTTGTTCATCATTTCACTGATAGTTAGAGACCTACCTGTGTTGATTGGCGGTCAGGAGATGATCGCAGACTATCTGTTACTGCATCTTGAGGAGTTTGATTTGATTTTAGGCATGGATTGGTTATCAACTCATCATGCCTTGGTTGATTGCTCTAGGAAGACAGTTGTCTTCAGGATTTTATATTTATTCGACTTTTCTTTTGAGGGTACGTTACATGACTCCAAAATGAAGTACATCTCAGTGATGAAAGCTCAGAGACTAGTTGATCAGGAATGTGATTCATGTTTAGCATTTGTTCGAGAGACATCCGATCATGAACCGATGACACAGGACATAGGAGTAGTATCGGACTACCCAGATGTATTTCCTGATGAGTTACCAGACTTACCTCACGTGAAGTCCCACCTACAGATCCGGGTTAACTTTTCAAATCTAGGTACTTTGTCCCTACTTATCATTAGTGATATAGTAGATTCTACTCAAGAATCAATCGATTGAGGATTATTGGTCATAATGATCTTAGGAAATCATTTGTCATTACAAATTTATAATTTAGAATCTAACTTGCATGTAGAAGGGTAAACCTGGATCATTATTTCATATCATTAATATACATGACCACGCCTAAGCTTAAGATCTCCTTAAACCAACTAAAATCTCCTTCAATAATATAAACCGTAAAAATGTAAAGATTTTATTTATTTTATCTGTTTATGCTAAGGTCGATGTTCTACTACACTCCAAAACTGATATTTGCCAATATGCTTGGTCAGATTATCAATGGGGAAGGGACTTTAACCCTCAATCTGATTGTGTCAAGGAATTGCCCACATAGATCCCAATCTACTGAGCAAGGACAATTCAAGACGATAGAATATTTAGGGATAACCGCTCTCAAATAGCTGTCGTCGTTACCATACCTAACACCCACAAGTCCATCAAAATCACTAATTTGAATACACGACTAATGGCCTTGCGATGGTGTCAAGCAACACTATCAAATGTCTGACTAACTATTGCAAATCCCTGGAGATAAAAAGGGGAACTCTCAATATAACCTCCATAGAGAGGAAACTAGGAAGGATAGGAGGCAAGCACGAAAGAAATCCCGGCAACGAGGATCAAGAGAATAGTGAAATGGAATTTTGAATGAGATTCCAAAACCATAATTTCGCCATATGACATGGAATTAGGAACTGCCAGCAAAGTTGTTGCTGTTACTTAAATTGAAATCAAATGTTTGAATAAAAAATTTGAAAAGTAACAATTATAAACCATCACAGATTTTAAATTCATTTTTTTAAACTAAATTTGAATAGTAACAGACTTTTAACTTGTAAAAAAATTTGAACAGTAGCTTAACACCAAAGAAAAATCCCCGCAATTTCTTTTTTTAATTAAACATTAGTAGTACCTACATATAAAGGTACTCCCAAATTTTGGAAATCCAATCACAACCAATGGCTGAAAATAGTGAGGAGCAGTAGCTTCAAGAGAATCAGATGTAGCATAGGATTCGAATTCAAAAGTTTATTTCATGAATCGTTGGAGTGTTAGAAAATCGGAAGCAGAAGCGATAATGATAAACAGAGCATAATGATAAACAAGAACTCAAAAGATTTTTTACGTGGAACACTACTCCCTGAGGAGCGGGATGAAACCATGGGAGAATGCCTCAGAGGGTTGGTGTGTTTGTTGCTCTTTTCTCAATGGATATAGGAGGTCTGGGGCTCCTTATATAGTCTCCACAGAACCTGCAAGTCCCACCACTAGTAGATGTGGGACTAAACATTGGGATGGTGTAAATGGATCTCTCCAGGATCCATTTACCCTCCTACAACTCATATGGCACACAACCACATACTCCAACACTCCCCCTCAAGCTGGAGCATGCAATGCTCAGCTTGGACAAATATAAAGAAACTCAACTCAATGCTATAGGACACTACGAACAATATCAACTCAAAGCGCACAATTGTTGTTGTCGAGGATGTTGCTTCTCATGCCGTGCAGGTGAGGAGGACGAAGGGCTGGAGTGTGAGTCTGTTGAATCTCCTCATCGGAGAGCATGTGCTCTGAACTGCGCCTGTTAGACTCACTGCAGCTGGAAATGAGTCTCCTCGTCGGAGTACTCTGGCCCGCCACAATGTGGATAACTGCTCCATCTCTGAAAAGGGCCAAACTGAAACGGCCGTGGAAGTGCAATCCTCGTCGGAGTCCACGGTCGCTGGAGAATGGAGTCTGAAATAGTCTCCTCGTCGGAGAACTGGGTCTCTCCCATCTGGCACAGAGAATGGTACACTACTCTGGTGTACCTATGATACCACATGAAAACCCTTGCCAACATGGCATAGGGATTGGTCCTCTACTCTGGAGTCCTATGGCTCACATGAAAACTCTGACCACAAAATAAGAAGAATGATGGGGACCACTACAAATTGTGGCATACAAATGCTCATCTGAAAGAAGACCGCATCCATATGCGTGTCTTAAACTGTGCACTCGGAATAAATCGTCAAGTCTGATCAATCGAATAACTGTAGAGTCTGAGACAATCTAGTTGGTCTGCATCTGACATCTGAATCTGCAATAGAACCTGTGACTCTACATAATACTCCCCCTTTCTCCCATACTTGTCGGAAAATGATGGGAGAAGACAATAAATCAGGGAGAAAAAACATCTCAAAATTTTTTTTTGGCTTTTGCAATTTTTTTTGAAATTGCGTACGGATTTTAAATATGTGTGTGCCTTTTTCATTTTTTTGCAACTTTTTTTAATTGCGTACAGTTATTTTTTGTACTCACCTTTTTTTGCAAATCGGATTTTTTATTTATTTTTTAATGGACCCTCCTTTTTTACTAACATCAGCCTACTTGGGCTTCAATAAGCAGCGCCCCTCCGCTTTTTCTATAAACATGGGCCCAATTTTTTTTATACATGGCCTCATGCCCTTGGGCAAAATAAGAAACCCTTTTAGGGTTCCCATCGGGGAACCCCTCATATACCGCCGCACGATGGGGCACTCGGGGGATTAAGTGCGGCGGACGGTGCCATTTGCGAAGAAAGCGCGACCACAGAGGATGCGCGCAAGAAGCGTCGATGAAGGGACGAGTCGTCGTTTGAGCGGCTAGGGTTGTTACCTGGAGGTAGATCTAAGTTGCGCGCCGCCCCGATTGGAATCTGGAAGGGAAGCCTACGCAGGAGTCGAAGCCGCAGTCGCTGTGGAGGATTGCGGCCTCTGAGATGTTGCTGGAGAGTGGTTGGCACGTTTACGATGTGTCCACAAACGGATACCTCATGTTCTGGCACACAACCTAATACTCCACAACATGGATCTTCTTCAGGATCCATTTACCCTCCAACTCATATGGCGCACAACAAAATATTCCAACACTCCCCCTCAAGCTGGAGCATGCAATGCTCAGCTTGAACAAACAGAAAGAAACTTAACTCAACACTACAGGACATTACGGACAATATCGACTCAATGCGCCCAACTGTCGGCTTTTGTCGAGGACATTGCTTCTCATGCCTTACAGGTGAGAAGGACGAACGGGCTGGAGTGTGAGTCTGTCGAATCTCCTCGTCGGAGAGCATGTGCTCTGAACTGCGCCAGTCAGAGTCACTGCAACTGGAAAGGAGTCTCCTCGTCGGAGTACTCTGCGCACAACCAAATACTCCAACACTTCAAGCATAGTTGGCCTTGTCAGCTTTACGATGTGTCCACAAACGGATACCTCATGCTGCATGTGTTCGCCGTTGACGAAGACACCTCAAATGCTGAACTCCTGGACATTTCCTTTTATGCTAAAACCACACAAGAAAAAATTCCAGTCTTCAAAATTCTTGTAACATGATGTTACCCTCTCAACTTACAAGTAGTACATGTGGAGACAGCTAGGACTAGACCACTGTGAGCCTGAGATAGACTAACAATGGTGAAGTAAACTTCAAAGATCTGGAGGCAGCGGCAACGTTCAAAACTACATGGTGACGAGACTGAGAAGACTTGTCTTAGACAACAGCATGGATAAAATCCACGATCATGAGCACTAGTATTGGGTAGTGATGATAGCTTTAGGCAGCAGCAGCCGTAGGTGGTGGCATTATCCTTTGATAAGTGGCAACAATGGTCAAGCTTGGAAGCGGCTGGCTGTCGACGGAGCCCAAAGGTGGTTGGTGACAGTGATAGTGGAAAGGAGACACTAGACAATGGGCAGGGAATGTGGGTACAAAATATAGTCTTGGACGACGTTCTGTTACCATGCAAAAGAGACTGAGAGCGTGGGATATTGAGAATTAACCATAGAAGGTTGTATCGGCTATATATCGTCGATATATCGGTTTCGATAAGGAAGGGATATCTAAATCATCCAGTATATCCTTTTACAGGTATATCGGCGATATATCACCATATCGGCTCATATCGGTCAAAATGATTGGATTCAGTATGAAAAATCCTGGATAGTGATCGATATTGCCGATATTTCACCAGTATCTCTATATATCAATGCAGCGAGACCCCCGCACTTGTAGGGTATGGTGCGTCAGGAGGGTGCATACAATGGTTCTTCAACTTGGAGTATATTTGCAAGTTAAAGAACTTGAATGAAATCCATTTCCAATATCTATAAGTCAATTCTTCAAAAAAATATTTATAAGCCAAGAATAAACTTTAATATCAATATGTTCGAAATGATCGATATATGCGATATAAGCTTCATAGATGACCGACATGTGTGATCTAAGAGTATATTTGTAAGTTATTCAGTGATCTAAGAACTTGGATGGAACCAAATTCCTAAGTAGTACCTTGGATTTACTTAAATCACCAGGTACTACAAAAAGTTTTTTTTACACCAAGGCTACAATGGTGTCGCATGTTGAACATGCGACACTTGAAATGTTTTTTTACCTCGGAACTGTAGAGGTAGCGCATCTTGAAGATGCGATATATAAAGCGCATATCGAATATGTGATTTTTGAACTAAATAAAACACGCGCATATCGGACTCCCTCCCCACGCGCTACTCATACGCCTGACCTTCCTGTGCCGCCCGCCGACTCCCACTGTGCCGCTCGCCGACCTTGGCCTCCCCCTCTCCCACAAACCTGCATTTTGATCACTCCAAGCCTCGCGAAAAACTCCTTTTCCGTAGCTTCTTTGGTCGGTACCGTCCTAGCCGCCACCGCCTCCCACTAGGGCTTAGCCATTGTATACATTGAGATTTGGTAAAAAAAATTCTGGAGATTATTGATTATATAATATGCATATTAATCTTCATTTCATGAATGTATTTTTTTACTTGTACGTTGTGTCACGTATTAGGTCGGAATGGAGCTGTTGTATTGTATGTTTCATTTGAAGGGTACGTTTATTGACGGTTCGACGACCAACGTACGGGGGTTTGGATTAATGCCTAATATGATGTTCGATGAGATGTTGAACTTGGTTTACCGTAAGTTCAACCTGGATGCCAATAGTCAAAAAAAATCTGATTACTGCATCGCATCCCTCGAGGCCCAAGGGAAGAACCATCATTTTCGTCTATCGTCGATGATGATGATATGCATGGAGTTTTTGTTTATGCTCGGACCATTGGAAAATTGATGCCTATTGACATTATTGTTGAAGATGTATCTATGACTGAAGTCCCCAATGTTGTGACTAACACGGGACCGTCCGTTGTCCTGAGCACACAACCAACAGTTGTCCGTAGCACACAACCAACAATCTTCCCAAGCACACAACCAACAGTTGTCCCTAGCATGGAACCATCCTTTGACAATGATGTGCCTATAACGCATCCATGTACGGATCAGGAATGGTGCATGAGTGACTCGTTGTTGCGAGAGGTTAATCATGCTTTGGATGATTTCATCCCTTGGGGACCCGATGATGACCTGTAAGAAGGTAGTGAAGAAGATGTCGACGATAATGTGGTAGACGATGATGACCTGGAAGAAGGTAGTGAAGATGTCGACGATAATGTGGTAGACGAGGGTAATTGGCATGCGAGCTGGGTCAATATGTATCATTTCCGACCGGAATTCTGGAATAAAATCCGCTATGAAAGATGCTGACGTGGACTTATTAGAACCTTTTGCATATTTGTGGTTTTGTTCAAGGCATGTTGCGAGCAACTTCAATAGTGTTTTCAAGAACGACTCCATGAAAGCCTTGGTTCAAGCAGCAACATTACAAACGACTAGTAGAAAGTTCGCTTACTTCATGAGGAAATTACAAGAGTGGAACACAGAAGTGGGTAGATGGTTTTCGACTTATGATTGTCGTCGTAAGCAAAGGACCTTGGCTTATGACGGTGGTTATAGGTTGGGTCAGATGACTACAAATCTGAGTGAAAGCTACAATGTAGTTCTCAAAGATGTCCGTTGCTTGCCAATTTCTACATTGATTGAGAAGAATTTCTATAATTGTGTGTTATACTTTAATCAGCATGCAGAAGAGGTAAGCGCAGCCATTGCTGCAGGACGCAAATTCACGCATTACGCATCAACAGAGCTGAACCGTTGGAGTGCAGCTGCGAACGGGAACACAATAACGCAAATACAAAGGTAGCCGGATATACTGTTCGAGGTTTCTAGTGGTGTTCGACGGACGCAGTATGGTCTTCGCAGTCGCAAACAATACATGGTCAATTTGCTCCAACGTAAATGCACATGTAATAAGTGGCAAATTTTCCGTATCCCATGTTCCCACGCCATTGCGGTCATTTCTAACCGTCGAGCAGAAGTGGATTCCTATGTTGGAGAGTGGTACACGTGGCAACACCAACTGAAAGTGTGTGGAGGAAAATTTTTTCCCATCGGTGATCGGGAAACGTTGGCCCCTTTGGACTATCCAGAACTACGCCCTGACCCAAAGCATAAGTGTGGCAAAGGTCGACCACGCACAACAAAAATTCATATTGAAATGGATATTAGAGATGTGATTCGGCAAAATACTTGTTCGTTTTGTGGGATACTGGGTCACACACACCGTGGATGTCCAAATAAAAGCGAAAGGGATTCTCAAGCATCCAGCTCTAATGCGCAGACGACGAGAAGGAATAAAAATAAATGTGGTAATTGTGGTGGCATAGGTCTCAACAAGCGCAAATGTCCTGCTTTGAGTAAGTTTGCTTCTTTTTCTTTTAATTTGCAGCATAATTACTCTTTTCGTATATTCTTTTTTGATGGTTGATAACAACACATATGCATATTCTAACATTGAAATTTTAAATTGTAGATGGATCCTGGCCCACTTGACCCATCTGTTTTGACTCTCCAGGAGCGACATCGTTCTCGTCGTGTATGGGCTGGCTGTAAGGCATTTAAAATTTTTTCTTTACTTGTTTTGGTTATAACAATTATCTTGTAGGAATCTTCATAGTTGCGTTGTCGACACCGGGAGACACATGTACGTCGCATTCCTTTGGATGATCGACTCTAGCCGTATGTAGCTCAAGCGAGCTTTGGATGCATATCTGAGCTGGAATTCATCACGCTTGATTGGCATTTGGTAACGGCTTTGGTTGAATGCTGGAGGCTCAAGACACATACTTTCCACATGACTAGTGGGGAGATGTCCATCACCTTACAGGACGTCGCGTTCATAATGGGGTTACGAATTGATGGACATGTTGTTACCGGGGAGACTACACCTGGAGCTACATGGACGGATACGTGCGAGGAGCTGTTGGGTGTAAGGCCTCTTCCATCCGAGATCGTTGGCAGCAGGGTGTTAGCCAGTTGGTTATTCACCCATTTTGCAGAAATGCCAGAAGATGCAGAAGAGGTGGTCTTACAAAGACATGCTCGTGCTTACATCTTACAGTTGCTTGGTGGTGTATTATTCACGGACAAGTCAGGATCATTGGTTTCCCTCATTGCGCTACCACATCTGCACGATCTGGAGTACTCTGGGACGTTGAGTTGGGGATCCGCCGTACTTACGTATCTATATAGACACCTCTGTTTAGCGGCTGATATGGCGACCGAGGAGATTGGAGGCTCGGTCATACTGCTTCAGCTCTGGGCATGGGAGCATTTCCCCCACATTACTTCTGTTGTGAGGGAAGGCAGATAGTGGCACGGGCGCCTGTTAGGGGTTCGTTGGGCAATGGCGTTTGCGCATCATCGACAGCCAACACACGTTGTGAGACCATACCGCAACAGCATTTCAATTTGCAGATGCCGTCACAATACATGAAGACCATGCTGATGTGGCTCAGGCGGAGGCCAGGCGAGGGAGAGCAAGAGGAAGAGGTCGGGGAAAAGCGCGTGAACCGGTAGCGGAACCTGTGGACAATGAGGCAACCGCTGGTTCTTCTTGTTTTGTAACTGGGGTGTTAGCCGTGTGCTAACACGTTGGATCTTGGGTCTTACTTCTCGTCTTGTTTTTGTACATTTTCTTTACGTTTCTTTTTAATAGATTGGGGTGAACACCGCTGAGTGTCTCCCCCTTTTTTTTGGAGCCTCAAAAAAAAAATGAGGCAGTTGCTGGGGCAGATGAAGATCTTGCGTCAACGGAATTGGAGAGCGACTTTGTCACACCGGTTGTCGAGCGACCACGTGACGACATGCCAACGCCGAATGCACCGTTGAGGCAAGGCATGGACGCTAGAGAAACGCAGCCCACTTACTGCATGCTCAGACCGCCACCGATGCCTACCTTCGACGAAGACGGTGTAGGATCCTCGCAAATCAACATGATAGACGAAACGAACCGTTTGTTACCCTTCCATCTTTGTGATACAACGAGAACATATCAGCATAGGAGAAGGCGTTGAGTTGTACATTTTGTAGTTGTTAATGTGAGACACATATGAAAATGTATCTCTGTGGACAATTTAATATATGTAACTTGTGTGATTGTGTTTGTCCATCAATATATAACCTTTGTGAATGTGTGTGCATCGATAACCCACTTATGTGATTGTCGAGACGTGTATTCCTTAGGAAGAACTGTCCTCTGCAAGTTAAAATGCAAGTAGGTAAGAACTTCAAGTAAATATTGGGTTAAAGGGAGATTGGTAAATCGTGTTTAAGCAGGATTATTGGCAAAACTTATTGGATTTTTTCCAGGAAGAACCTCATATGGCGCATGTTGCACATGCATTATATGAGAAACTTCCTGGAATCGTTCCAGGAAGAACCTCATATGGCGCATGTTGAACATACGCTATATGAGATACTTCCTGGAATTGTTCCAGGAAGATCCTCATATGACGCATGTTCAACATGCACTTAGGAATTTGGTTCAACTTGGATGAACTCCATTTTCAATATATAAAGGTCAACAACTAACAGTACCAGTGATATATTCGATATGACCGATATGTGCAATATAAGGATCATAGTCTTCACAAATGATCTATATGTGTCATCTAAGTGTATATTTGTAAGTTATTTAATATTATGACTTATAAGAACTTGAATAGAATCCATTTCCAATAGGTCAGGAATAAACATTAACAGCGATATGTGTGATATAACTAATTGTGGAGATATTTATGTTTTTCTATATTTTATATGTGTCTCTTTCTTATTTGTTATTTTTGTTTCCACTTTATGTAATTTACCCATAGGTCTCTCTACTATATAAGAGAGCCTAGGGTTCTCAGAAATAAACAGATCTCATATTTTTCTCCAACATGGTATCAGAACGACGGTCCTAGATCGGAACTCTCGATTCCTAAAAACCCTAACCCTACCTTCAGCCCCCTTCCTCTCGCCGAGTGCGCCACCGCCGCCTCGCGCGCACCGTCACCTCGTGCGTCGCCGCCCAAGCGCGCTACCGCCTCCTCGCGGTCTCGCGCGCCCCCTCGCAGCCTCGCGCGTCTCCTCACGCAGCCCAACCACCGCGTGCGGCCTAGCCACCTCGCGCAGCCTCGTGCGTGGCTTCTCTCTTCGCGTGTGGCACCCCAGCAAACTGTTGGGCCGGTTCTAGGGCGTGCGTGTTAGCATTGTTGCATGCCTATCACGCTCCGTGCGCATCGACTTCATCGTTTGGTTGATGGGTTGGTGTGCATGAGTCTACACGTGCACCCAAACCCATATATATATGTCTAGACATACAAACTTTGGTTTCCAGCACCCGTAGTACTTCTCTTCCGGCAATATGTCTGAAAACAAGGTTGATGTACCTGCCACTGGCGCATTCAGAGGTCCAGCGCCTATTGTCAAAATGGACGGAACAAATTATGAGCTCTGGGCTATGCAGTTCATGAGCCTGATGAAGTCAAATGGTAAGAAGCATATTCTTACCAAGGAGGAGCCGATAGAGAAGACGGGGGTGAATGCCTCGTGGGAGGCGGACGACGCGTATGCCAAAGTCTGGCTATCTGGGACATTGACGATAGAGATCGCCAACGATGTACTGCATCAGCCCACGGCGAAGGCCATGTGGGATATTCTAGCCACGACATACTCGCAGGCGCGGAATGAGAGCAAGATACTTCAATTGCAACATGATATTTATACAGTCAAACAGAATGGGCATCCTATTCACTCGTTGTACAGATCCCTACGGGGTATGTTTGAGAAGCTCCATAGCTTCATGCCCTTGACGACCACTCCTGAGCAACAGAAGACATACAGGAATGCTACCATTGTAGGTGTATTCCTGGCTGCACTTGATCCAGAATACGATGATGCTCGCTCTCAGATTCTTGCTGACGCTACTATTCCTCCTATGGAGGAAGCTTTTCGCCGATTAAGTCAAATCACTATTCCAAGCTTGACTACTAGCCAGACACCTTCGGCAATGGCTGCCTCCAGGGGAAGAGGTGGCTCCTCTACTTTCCGTGGTCGTGCTCCCCGTGGTCGTGGGGGTCGGATCCGTCAGTCATGCAATTATTGTCACCGCCCTGGCCACTCCGAGGATACATGCTATTCTAAGCATGGCTTTCCATCATCTGCTCGGGCAGCAGAACAAGTTGAGTCCCCTGCACCTTCTTCGTTTGACCAGCGATTCGATGATCTTGTTGCCAGACTGAGGAATATCATGCCTCCTGATACAGCTTCTGGAGGTCATTCAGATGTGGTTGTCTCTGCCTCTGCTAGTTCACCTGCTACAGCTAGTACCTCGGGTAGTTCTTATGCTCTTACCTCTTGCGATAGATCTATGATTACAGAGTGGATTATGGACTTCGGAGCTACACATCATCTATGTGGGGACAAAGAGCAACTTACTGCGTATAGACAGGTTTCTCCAGGGCGGATTGTGGTGATAGCCAACGGGACACATTCCCCGATTACAGGACAGGGGGAAATTAGTTTGACGCCTTCCATGCAGCTGCAAAATGTGTTATATGCACCCGATTTCTCTATGAATTTACTGTCTATTAGCCAGATTACAAAGGATTTGAACTGTCAAGCTATTTTTGACTCATCGTCCCTTGTTTTTCAGGACATACCCTCGGGCAAAGTGATTGGCTGTGGCCGTGAGCAGAATGGTCTCTATCGTCTGGTCCGTACTCCCTATGTAGGCGCATCTCTCCACTCTACAGGATCAAACTCTCCTTATACCTGGCATCTCCGTTTTGGTCATCTACCTCTTCAGAAGATGTGTCGTGTTTTTCCCCAGATTTCCCCGAGGTCGTTCTTCCAGTGTGAAGCGTGTCAGTTGGGAAAGCATCATAGGTCTACTTTCCCGAGTCGTCAGAGTCGGAGCAGCAGCTCCATGTTTGAGTTAGTTCATATTGATATTTGGGGTCCCAGTCGTGTTCCTGACCACCAGGGACACAGGTTCTATCTTGTTGCCGTAGATGATTTTTCTCACTTGTCTTGGGTGTTTTTATTGAAGAATAAATCTGAAGCAGGAGATGTGATTCAAATGTTTATCAATGAAGTTCAAAATATTTTCTCTTCTTCTGTGAAAATTGTGTGTTCTGACAATGCATTGGAGTTTTGTACTAGAGCTCTTTCCTTGTTTTTCTTCTCTCGTGGTATCGTTCATCAAACTTTTTGTGCTTACACTTCACAACAAAATGGTGTTGCAGAGCGGAAACATCGTCATTTATTGGACATCACTAGGACCCTACTTATTCATAGTCATGCTCCACACTCATTTTGGGGTAATGCAGTTCTCACTGCTTGTTACCTAGTAAATCGCATGCCCCCGTTTGTTTTGGGTGAGAAGACTCCTTTCTCTATAGCCTTCCCTGAGGAGTTGTTCCCTCTTACACCTCGTGTTTTTGGCTGTGTTGGGATTGTCCATCAGTTGGTGCCAGGTCTTGATAAGCTCTCTCCCAGGCTGTCAAATGCGTGTTTGTGGGGTACTCCAGGACACATAAGGGATATCGTTGCTTTGATCCGTTACGTCGCAAATACTTTGTTAGCGTCGATGTCACATTCTTTGAATCTGTGATGTTTTTCTCTCCTACATGTGACAGAATGACTACTTCTCATCCTGATACTGAGGTGTACATGCAACCTCCACCTATGAGTCAGCTACCTCCTACACCACCTTCTCCATCACCTCCTGTCATACCTTCATCACCACCTTCACCACCTCCTGTGACCGTTGTTCCACCCTTACCAAAACACTATACTCGTCGGTCCTCTTCTGCTCATGGTCAAGTCCTGTCATCCAGCATGCCCTAGGTTTGTTCTGTTAACATGATTTCTAATGATGAGTCTGAAGATCTATTGATACAGGGATCGGAGCAGGATGACGTTCATGAGAACCTGGACGTTCCTATTGCTATTCGGAAGCAGAGGCATACTTGTGCATCCTACCCACTTGCCTCTCAGGTTTCCTTCCATCGTCTTACAGGCGACTTCCAGAGATTTGCAGTTGCTCTATCGGCCGTAGAAGTTCCACGGACTTACTAGGATGCATTGCAAGATAGCAAATGGCGTCTTGCTATGGAAGAAGAAATGGTTGCCTTGCAGTCCTGCAACACATGGACTCTTGTTTCTCCTCCTCCTGGAGCGTTTGTTGTTAGCTGCAAGTGGGTGTTTACTGTTAAATACCATGCAGATGGGAGCCTTGATCGTTACAAAGCAAGGCTTGTGGCACGCGGTTTTACTCAGACCTATGGAGTTGATTACCTGGACACGTTCTCTCTGGATGCTCAGCATTCAATTCTACGTGTTCTCTTAGTTGTTGTAGCACGTGATTGGCCCTTATTCCAGCCTGACGTCAAAAATGCATTTTGTTATGGAGATCTACACGAGGAGGTCTATATGCAGTAGCCTCCGGGGTTTGCTGCTGAGGGGGAGTGTCAACAGTTTGTAGACTGCATAAGGCAATATATGGCCTTAAACGAAGTCCTAGAGCTTGGTTTCAAAAGCTTTCTGATCTGATTAAACGACGGGGATTCAAGAGGTCGAGTGCAGATCATTCTTTATTTATGCAGAAGACGCCTAGAGGTACAGTCGCTATCATGGTTTATGTTGATGACATAGTTGTTACAGGAGATGATGAGCAGGGAATCAAGATGGCGAAAGAATTTCTGGGCAGTCAATTTGTGACTAAGGACGTGGGCACCCTAAGGTATTTCTTGGGGTTGGAATTTGCTAGAAATGCACAGGGTCTTGTGATGCCCCAAAGAAAGTATGTTTGGGCACCCTAAGGTATTTCTTGGGGTTGGAATTTGCTAGAAATGCACAGGGTCTTGTGATGCCCCAAAGAAAGTATGTTACAGACATGCTTGCAGAGACGGGCATGATTGGATGTCAACCTTCTACTGCTAGTCCTATGGATCCTAGCATGAAGCTATACGATGATGATACATATGAAGTCGATAAAAGAAGATATAGAGAGATGGTGGGAAAACTTCTTTATGTTACAATCACCAGATCGGATATTGCATTTGCAGTGAGTCGAGTGAGTCAATTCATGGAGCAACCCCGACAAGTACATATGGATGCTATATATATGATATTGAGATATCTAAAATCATCTCCAGGCTCAGGATTACTATTCAAGAAAGGAGAAACACCCTCTGTATCTGCATATGCTGACGCAGACTATGCAGGTTTTCCTAAGGATAGAAAGTCGACTTCGGGATTTGCGATATTTGTTGGCAGTTCTCTCGTTTTTTGGAAAGGCAAGAAACAAACATTTGTAGCAAGATCAAGTGTCGAATTTGAATACAGGGTTGTGGCTTAAGCAAGTACAAAAATGATATGGGTTCGAGCAGTATTAGTTGATTTGCATATAGAGGTTCCTCTACCTATGGAGTTATACCGTGATAACCAGGCTGCTCTGTTCATTGCAAACAATCATGCGTTCCATGAGAGAACAAAACATATTGAGGTGGATTGTGACTACACCAGAGATATGATTCAGAAGGGTCTGATTTCCACTTCCCATGTTAGCTCTGGGGAGCAAACAATAGATATTTTCACCAAGCCATTGCTCAGAGGATCATTCCAGAAGTGTTCGTCCAAGATGAGCACGATCGACATCTATGCACCATCTTGAGGGGGAGTGTGGAGATATTTATGTTTTTCTATATTTTATATGTGTCTCTTTCTTATTTGTTATTTCTGTTTCCATTTTATGTAATTTACCCATAGGTCTCTCTACTATATAAGAGAGCCTAGGGTTCTCATAAATAAACAGATCTCTTATTTTTCTCCAACACTAATATGTGCGATGAATGGGCTATAAATGACCGATATGTGACATAAGTGTGTATTTGTAAGTTATTTGTTGTTTTAATATCTTGGATGGTCTTAATTTCTGAAAAAACGGCAAAAAATAGCTTTTTTGAGCCATTTTCGACATTTCCACCGATATCGTCGATATCGACGATATAACCCAATATATCCATTTACGGGCGGACCGAAATGATATCGATATCAATACGACCTTCCTTGGAATGAATCCTAGGCCTCTCTCTCTTTCTCTCTCTCTCTCTCTCTCTCTCTCTCTCTCTATATATATATATATATATATATAAGAAAAAGCTAGGATTAGGGAGCGTGCACAGTACTAGAAAAATACAAAAAAACTATTCCCGAGGTGTTATACTTATTATATACTCTAACAAGGTTAGACAGGACAATCACCGGTCCCTTCTGTCAGGATTTATTTCGAGTCCAAACATCTGAGCTGGTGCTGAAGCAGATAAAAAAGTTAAGCTGTCTAACTTTGAAGTTCTATGCAGTTCTCGTGAAATGACTGCTTCTTTCTGTAAATTGAAAGTTACGAATGTAATGAACAGAAATTTATGTTAGTCCATTATCCTGAAGTGGTGGATGATATGTTGTCGGGGAAAAGAGTTTTATCGTCTCCATATTCAAATGCATTTTTTCCCCGTCTGAATCTATCAAATGACAAGGTGCTTTGTTATACAGAGTGATATAAAAAGATCCCTTTCTGCAGTGAATATGTGCCAAGACTTATCAAGACGTTTGAAGACGTGCTGGTACTTCTTCCCATGCCATATATATTTATTTTGCACACTTGGTGTTGACGGACATGTCGAGAAATAGAGCATGCAAAATTCTGCGTCTTCATTTAAAGTTTATTATGAAATGGTACATGTAGGTAAAGAAAGTTGCAGCAGGCTTCCTGCATTCAGCGTGCATTGACGGTAAAATAACGCTAAGTTTATATATTGATTTTCACTTTTAAATTCATGCTTTTATGGAGATCAATTCTTCTGTCTTTGTAGAAAAGGGTTCTGTTTATTTATTTGGGGAGCGGCTAGCAGATAAATTCGTATGTGTTTTTCATCCTACTTGGTTGATTTCTGATTAATCTACTAGTGCACTAACTCCCCAATTCTTTGATCTTTTTCCTTTCAGGATTTCGATAAAAGAAAAGATGCATCCATTCCTCATGTTATCGAGGACCTTTCTTCTTCTGAGGAAGTAGCTTGTGGTGGTTATCATACTTGTGCCATATCAAGTATGCAATTCTATTTGATTATGGACTAATTGTGTGTGAATATCGAAATACTCTCTGGGGCAGTTATGCTGGAAATTGAATATCTTACATTGAATTATATTTGATGATTATGCGACTTTCCTATTCTTTAACTATTCAGATGCAATCTTAGGATGTCACCATGGCTGTCTTTGAAATCTGGAGGAATCCCAAGGTCCTAAGGGCCATATGGATCAAGAAAATGGACTTCCATCCATTGGGGTGACCTTTGATTGTTGGTTGGCAGGGTTCATGGAGATGTTATCGAGAGAGATGAAGAGTTAGGCTAATAGGATCTTGTCAGGATCCAATTAGAGGAGGTTATATGGATCCATGTTTAATCCAACATCTTCTAGTGGTGGGACTTGGATGTGTTGGTTGAATTATATAAAGAAATCCACACCACTCATAATCTTTGAAAAAGCTAGTAGCAAGATTGGACCACACAATCTTCTTCTCTGAAGTAGGGCATTTTATCTGGACTATCTTTAACCACATAGAGTCAATGTCTTGATATATTGTATGGCTGTGTTTATCAGCTACATTCATATTTCTATGTGGTAACATAGCACGTTGATTCAAAGATTTCCGTTCTTAAGCTTTGTTCCTTTTAAAATATTGTTTTAAATATTCCTCAAAATTCAAGTTTTTTCGTGGATATTGTTGGGATAAAAATGAGACTCATATTGAAAGGATCCCAGGGCTCTCTTATATTGGAGAAAAGCCATGGGTTAATTACATGAGTGATACGCAAAGAAAACATAAAATATAAATTAGATACTAAGAGATACAATTATCTCAACACTCCCCCTCAAGCCGGAGCATAAATATCAATCATGCTCAGCTTGGAACAACACCTCTCAAATGGACCTCTTGCCAAGGCCTTGGTGAATATGTTTGTCGTCTGATCTCCTGTGGAAACATGAGAGGTGGATATAAGACCTTTCTGGATCATGTCTCCAGTGACAGCCCACTTCGATATGCTTTGTTCGTTCATGAAAAGCAAGTTATTGGCAATAAACAAAGCTGCTTGATTATCACATAGAAGCTTCATGGGAAGAAAAACCTCAACAGTAAGGTCGGTTAATACTAATCTGACCCATATCATCTCTGCACACCCTTGTGCTATGGCCCTGTATTCAGATTTCACACTAGATCTAGCCACCACCGTTTGCTTCTTGATTTTCCATGAAATCAGTGAGCTGTCAACGAAAATAGCAAAGCCAGAAGTGGAATTTCTATCTTTGGGACATCCTGCATAATCTGCATATGTTGTCACATCAAGAGGTGGATCCCTACTGAATATGAGGCCCGAACCAGGTGAAACCTTCAAATATCTCAAGATCATATGGACAACATCCATATGCACCTTCCTGGGTTGCTCCATGAACTGACTAACTTTGCTTATTGCAAAAGCAATGTCCGGCTTGGTGATGGTAACATATAAGAGCTTCCCAACAAGCTCCATGTATCTTCTCCTGTCGACTTCCTCTGTATCCTCATTATATAGTATCACGCTTGCCTCCATAGGTATGGTAGCAGGTTTACACCCTGTCATACCTGTCTCAGAGAGAAGGTCCATAACAAACTTCCTCTGAGTCATTACAAGGCCACGCTGGTTCCGGCAAATTCCAACCCAAGGAAGTAAGAAGATTGCCAAGGTCCTTAGTCACGAACTGTTGACCGAGAAACTCCTTGGCAATATGAATGTCCTGCTCATCATCTCCTATAATAACAATAGCATCCACATAAACAAGAATAGCCATTGTACCTCTTTGTGTCCTTTGAACAAACAGAGAGTGGTCCGCAGTGGATTGAACAAACCCTTGTTGCTCTATCAACCGTGATAGCTTTTTGGTACCAAGCTCTCGGACTCTGCTTCAGGCCATAAATCGCCTTATGAAGTCTACACACCTTTTAGGGCTCCCCCTCAGTAGCAAATCATGGTGGTTGTTGCATGTATACTTCCTCTTGTAGATCCCCACGGAGGAATGCGTTCTTCACATCAAGCTGGTATGAAGGCCGGTCCCGCGAAATGGCAACAGAGAGAAGAATGCGTAGTGTTGAGTGTCTTGCTACTGGAGAGAAGGTGTCCTGATAGTCCACACCATAGGTTTGAGTAAAGCCCCGAGCCACAAGCCTTGCCTTGTAGCGGTCCACACTACTATCTGCCCTCTGCTTAACCGTAAAAATCCATTTGCAGCTAATGACGGAGGCACTGGGTGGAGCAGAGACAATGCTCCAGGTCCCACGTGACTATAGAGCCGCCATTTCTTCTTCCATTGCAAGTCGCCACATGTTGTCCTAAAGCGCCTCTTGATATGTTCGTGGGATATTGACTGCTAATAGTCCCATTACAAGCTTCCTGTAATCTGCAGAAAGGTGATCCAATGATACATGCACAACAAGAGGGTACTTTGCACATTGGTGACGAGGTTTGTGCAGGGCAATAGGTATCTCCAGATCATTAGCCTCATCATCCTCTCGAATCAACTCATCTTGTGTAGCATTTAAAGTGCCAGCGCCATCAGTAGAAACAATATGTTCATGACATACCTAGGCATGGTGGATGATGTCGACGGATCATGAGCAGAGGAGCGAGTAGAAGACCTACGAGAATAAACATGGGGTAAAAACGTGGACTTAGTGGTAGGAGGTGGAGGTGTAGGTGGAGATGACTGAGGAGCATCATAAGGGGCATGGGAAGGAGAAGATGGAGGTGGGGGAACCACCACATCCTCTCTAGAGCCAGCATGGGACAACCTGTCACATGTAGGAGAGGAATACATAATAGACTCAAATAATGTTACGTCGGCACTCACGTAGTATTTCCTTCCAATAGGATCAAAACATCTATACCCCTTTTGGGTACGCGAATAGCCAACAAAGACACATTTAACAGCTTTAGGAGAGAACTTGTCCCGACCAAGAGTAAAGTCATGAGCAAAAGCAACCGATCCAAATACCTTGGGAGGAAGAGAGAAGAGTTCTTTCTCGGGAAATGCAATCTGGAAGGGGATCCTCTCGCCAAGAATAGTGGCAGGCATACGATTCACCAAGTGGCAAGCGGTGAGAACCGCATCTCCCTAGAAAGAATGTAGAGTATGACTGTGAATCAACAAGGTTCTTGCGATGTCAAGAAGGTGCCGATGTTTAGGTCCTGCCACACCATTTTGCTGTGATGTATAATTGCGAGAAGTCTGATGAACAATACCCAAGGACCTGAGAAATTCCGCTAAGTGTAATGTAGAGAATTCCAAAGCATTATCAGTACGAATGTATTTGATGTTGGCAGAGAAAATATTGTTAACTTCAATAAGAAAGGTCTTAATCATAGAACCTGCTTCAGACATATGTTTTAACAGAAAAACCCAATAGAGTCTAGAATAATCATTTACATCAACCATATAAAAACGATGCCCCTGATGGTCAGGAACACGACTCGGACCCTAAATGTCAAAATGAAACAACTCGAAAGACCGACGACTAGCACGACTCGGACGACTCGGAAAAGAGGAGCGATGATGTTTCCCAAGTTGACAAGCTTCACAGTCCAATGCAGTACGAGGAGATATTTGCGGAAGAACCCTTATCATCTTTTGAAGAGGTAGGTGACCAAAACGAAGAACCCACGCGAAAGGAGAAACAAGACCAGATGGAATAGAGGCTACTCCAGTACATGATGGAACTGCAAGCTTATACAATCCTCTCTACTCACGCCCATGAATAATCATCCTGCCAGTTAGTATGTCCTGAAACATAAGAGAAGAGGGGTCAAAGATGGCACGACTGTGTAAATCTTTTGTAATTTGACTGATAGACAAAAGATTCATTTGAAAATCTGGAGCATGTAAGACGTTCTGAAGACATATAAAAGGTGCTAAAAGAATCTCCCCCTGACCAACAATGGGTAGCCGAACTCCATTGGCAATGATCACGGATCGCCCAGGAGGAATAGATTTGTAAGAGGTAAACTGCATCATGTCTCCACACATATGATGAGACGCTCCAGAATCCATTTTCCAATCTGTTACATCAGAATTGCTACTACTGGTAAAACATAGGGAATACCTGAGGAACTAGACAATGCTCTTGTGGTGGTCGTTGCATCTGATGGGCCTGCAGTCTGAGGCACAAGGGTGGTCACTATTTTTCGAAGTCTCGAGACTAGATCATCAAAACGTGCATCTGTAGTAGGGGCTGGTGAAGAGTTTGTCTGCTCAGCAACGCGTGCAGACGCTGGATATCCATGCTTCTGAATGCGTGTCTCCTCCGAGTGTCCAGGACGATGGCAATAGGAACATGGACCTCTCTGACATCCTCCACCCTGACCACGAGGGACACGGCCACGGAACTGGTACGAGCCTTCGCAGCCTCGAGAAGCGACCATAGTCGAAGACGTCGTCTGTGGCACAGTAGTAGGCATGGTATTAATCCTACTCAGCCATTTGTAGACCTCCTCCATTGGTGGTATGTTCTCGCCAGTGAGAAGTTTGAGTACAAGCAGCATCGTACTCTGAGTCAAGGGAAGACAAGAAAACTCCAGTCATAGTTGCATTCCGATACGCCTGTTGTTGTTCCACGCTGGTAGTAGTAGGTATGAAACTGTGAAGTCGTTCAAACATGCCTCTCAGATGTGCAAAGTGGGCATGGAGAGGTCGACCATTTTGTTTGGTCGAGAAAATGTCAAACTGAAGTTGGAGGATCTTGCCTTCATTCTTCGCCTGGCCATAAGTAGCAGCCAATATATCCCACATAGCCTTTGCAGTTGGTTGATTGACAATATCATTAGCAATCTTTGTGCTAAGTGTCCTTGAGAGCCAGATACGAGCATAGGCATCATCTTGCTTCCATGATGCATTTGCCTCAGTCTTGTCCGTCGGCTCCGAGTCAATCAGAATATGCTCCTTGTTGTGGCATTGCATTAGGGTTCAAAACTGCATGGACCATAACTCGTAGTTGGTCCCGTCCATCTTCACGATAGGTGCCGGGCCGTTGAAGGCACTAGAAGACGAGAACACGTCACCCGTATTTTCTGACATTCTTCAATAGGCCAAGTCGTGGAACAAGAGGGGAATAACTCAATATAGACTTTTCTACAGCATCATAGGGGGGATGAGTAGTATCTGTAGACTCATGCACTCTTCCCTAAGGCATCGTTCGAGGTCTAGGTCCGCAAATCACGTTATAAATCAGACTATATCATGTTTTTAGAACCAGCCCACGCACAAGGGCCTTGGGGCCTTAGGCTGAGGCTGGAGCCCCTGTGGAGAGGGCAGCAGCGCCGAAGGAGGGACAGGGCGGCGCCACTGTAGTGGCCGTCGGCTTTGGAAGACGGCGCGGGAGTACGCAGGAGGGCCTGCTAGAGGGCGGCGGGGCTGGGGTTGCCGCTGTAGGGTGGCGGCGTTGGGAGGCGCTGTTGGGAGGGCGGGGGCGGCACGGGTGGTGCAGTCGAGGGTGTGGCGACGCGTCGAGAGAAGGAGGGGGGAAGGGGGCTGGCGAGTGTAGGGTTAAGGTTAGGGTTAGGGTACAAGAACCCCGGTCTAGGACCGTTGCTCTGATACCATGTTGGGATAAAAATGAGACATGTTATTGAAGGGATCCCAGGGCTCTCTTTTACAGGAGAAAAGCCATGGGTTAATTACATGAGTGATACGCAAAGAAAACATAAAATATAAATTAGATACTAAGAGATATAATTATCTCAATAGATGTTAATGCAATTTTTTGTGCACGTAGAGTTTTGTTTATGCATTGACGCTTAGGGGGCTGCTAGCCGCTGGATTGTAGCAAAGATGCGAAACCATGGTGCTAACATGTGATGAGTACACTTGAGATTGGGGTTGTAAGTGTGATTCAAGGCTCGTTTTAAGACCCCCTTACAGAACTAGAGACAGTGCTTGCAGCAGATTATATCAATGTGGATTGCTAATGTTGGTTGCTCACCCTTGCATGACAATGAAATTGAATAATTGCTCTACGAAAGCGTATGAATTCGGATCATTCGATTAAGGCATCAGAAAACAAATTAACACCAAGTGTACTATTGTCTAGTCAAATGGATAATCAAGAAATTATAATGGACATGTATTTTAGTCTAGACTTTCAATCGATCGTCTACTCATTTTTTTCTATTATCAGGTCCTTTTTAACAAGGGAAATCTCTTAGTCAATAACAACCTTGTAACGCTAGAATCCACTAGTATTAGACTAATCTTCCAAACTGGACAATGGGTTTCCATAACCCGTGCACTCCATTCACTATTAGTACAAGGAACTGAATTTTCACCACCCCAAGATTTATGCAATGCAGTATGAGTTAAAGTAAAGACGATCTTATCGATAAATTGCGCAAGGTTAGAAAGTTGAAACATTATTGCATAGAACTTCTTGCTCACACAGAATGGAGTTGAGAGCCATGAGACTGCTTATTTTATAACTAGAGAGATGAGAGTGAATGCAAATTATGAGTGTAGAAAGAGTGATGAAAATCAAGGCTCTTGTCTCCTTTTATATCTTTTAAAGGCGATTATGACTATTCGCTAAATGGCCAGCGACTTCCGCCAATAAATGAGTCAACTAGAAATAGAGTAAAAATCAAAATGATTATAGACCGACATAAATTACTCGACTGAAGAATTCTTTGAAGCGGTTGAACTTTGAATAGCCATTTGATCAGAAGGATTTGAGTTGGTCAGTTGCTGAAAAGTAGTTGCATGTGTTAGTTGACCATTAAGATGAATATTGGGCAAGACAATATTCAGATAATCAAAGTCATTACCAGTTGAAGAGAAGCAGGTTGTTTGGAAGCAGGTTGTTTGGAAACCCATTCAATCAATTAATTTAGTCTAAGAACTTTATTTGCATTGAAGATGAATGCTATGCTTGTGCACAGGGTTTATGATGCATCTCTCTTGTATAATAAATTATATGAACCCTCGTAACTCTTCATCACTAACTCCTTCATCACGTCTTCTTGTTAATGTTGATAAAGCTTGTTGTAATTCCTTCAACTTCTACTTGAATAGCTTCTTAACGTTTGTCATCTTGTAATAACTTTGACGCCATCTTCAATAATTCAACTTTTTGCATCGAATTTTTAGCTTGCTATATAATATGAACACAAGCTATATAAAGAACGATATTTTTGTAATCATTGAATTATGCATGCTTGTATGCATGACCCAATAATCTCCCCCTTTTGATAAAAATATTTTTAAGTGTTTAGCAAATAAATATAATTGAAGTAGTTGTGCTAAAACTTCTTAGAACACCTCAACCCTTTTTTGAAAAACTTATTTTTTTTGAATAAAAAACACTTTTATGGACTTCTCCCACTTTTTAACATTATAGAAAGTGAAATTTTCAAATTTTATTTTGAAATGAACTTAAGATATCTAATAATATCTTGATATCAAACAAAATCATTGTCTTTTTCCTTTTGTGTAAGTGCTCTCTAATGTGTTTTATGCTTGGCTCCCTCAAAAAGATACGTATTCATAGTCAATTCAATGCATGATCTATTTAAATAGAAATATTAGGAAGTTATCTTGCATCCTCGACAGAGGTGGACTTGTCCAAGCATTGAAGTTTCTCTGCAGTTGCATCTATATGTGTCCTTTAGTAGTATGTTCCCTTTGGTATTGTGGATTCCATGTTCGATGGTGCAACTAGCTATTTGCTTTCTCGCTTGTCTTGATTTTTTGGATTCCAATAGCTACAAATGATTTTTCTGTTGTCCTTTGTACTTTGGGTCCTTGGAGGTTATTTTACATTTTATCCTTAAGTGTCCGAATAAAAAGAACTCTTCTTCTTATAATATTTTGAACCATGAGAGGAGTATTAGAAGTAATTTTTCCTTTTAAATCAAAAGTAGATCTTTAATTTCATTTTGAAACAAGAAATTTTATTCTTACTTTTCTAAACATCCATTTGAGGTTTTTTTTGTAAAGGTATACTATCTTGGGATATTTACACCTATAACCTTGGGTAATTTTGTATTTACGTACATAACCCTCGGTAATCACGAATTACACGAGAAACCTTGAATAGTCACTCTGTCTCGCACCTATAACCCTTCGTTAGTTTAATCCATTAACTCAACCAAATCATCGAGTAACACATCTTCAATCCAATGATTATGAATTAAACTTAAAAAAGAAAGAAAGAGAAAACACCCCCTATCCCCTCCTTCCTCCGCCCACACCCCTCCCCCTCTGCCCCACCTCCCCATTCCACTCCCGCAATAGGTGGCAGCTCCGCAACTCTCTCCTCCGCCTCTTCCTCCATTGTCGACGTCTCATATGGCCCCTTCCAATGCCCCCTCCCGCCCCCTTTCCAACCACCTCCGCCCCCTTCAGTGCCCCCTCCAGCCACTGATCCAACCACTCTTCTGGTCCACCTCCAGTGCCCCGTCCAGCCCCCCTTCCTGCCGCCCCCCACCACCCCCTTCCAGCCTCCTCCGACCCCCATTTCAGCCACCTCCTCCGCCCCACATCCAGCGCCCCGTCCAATGCCCATGGGCCCCTCTACTGCCTCCTTCCAGCCACCTCCGCCTCACCCTACTCTAGTGCTCGTCCAGCCTCTTTCTAGCCCCCCACAACCCCTTCCAAACCCTTCCTCCTTTCATAACGTTGTCATCATTTTCTGCTCAGATCAGGTGTCAACCTCCTCTGATGTGCGATGGGGCGAAGAGCGGCTTCATGATAGTTCAACTTGAGGAGGAGATAGTTATAGCCATTAGTAAATATTTGCAACTTAAAGAGTTAAAATTGAACTGTTTAACATTTTCTGTCAACATTAACAGGAAAATGGATGGAGATTAATACATGGTTGTGTTATATAAATGTTAAGCATTATTCGGGGTTTCTTATGTAATTCATGATTATCAAGGGTTATGTACGTAAATACGAAATTGCTCAAGGTTATGGGTTTAAATGTCCCTATTATCTTTAAGCAAAACACTGTTACTTTTCTCTAAAGAATTATTTTCTTTTTCAAACTTCTTAGTTTCAAAAACAGACCTTGTTAAACTTTAATAAGTTCATTCGAAGATGTCATATCTTTGTCCTCATTATCAGAGTCGACGATGCTTACAAGTCCTAGGCATGGTTGATACTTGGTGTTGATGAAGATGGATATTTCTAGGCAAGATATTTCATCATCATTATCATTGCCACTTGAATCGTTCCAAGTGTCTTGGAACACCTTCTTGCCTTTCTTGTAGTAGGATTGGTCATTTTTTAGCAATACATGATTCTTTTTCGCGCGTCCATGTTTCTTATACTTGAAGCATCTAAACTCTTCTTCATCATCGATTCTCTTGTTCGCGAATCAATCCCTTTTTTCATGATGAGTCACTTTGAATTACCGTACTATAATTGCGATATATCCATCTTGATCAGAATCGCCCATTGAATCCTTCAGTTGAGTTGAGTGGTAGTAAAAGCTAATTTCTACTTCTATGATTTCTCCTCCATATTGTTTAACTTAGTCTTAAATCCATGTTTAAAAGATCCGAACGGTTTCGAGATAAATTCATAAATAGTGTTCTTAGAAGAACTTTAAGAACACTATTTACGAATTTATCTCTCCTGCGCTAGCTGTCGGCTACCTAACGCGCAACCCTCCTCATTTACCTGGGCTTGGAACCGACCATGGCTGAGATTAACCCAAGATAGATCTGAATGGAGGCAAAGAATCCATGTAGCCGACCCTACTTAATTGTGGGAAAAGGCTTTGTTGTTGTTGTTGATTGTTTAACTTAGTCTCATTAATTAAAATATTACTAAGTCATTGAAAGTCCATGTTTAAAAGTCAGCTTACTCCTCGATAATAATTATCGATAATAATTACCTTATGCTCCCATTAGGATGAGAGTGTAGAACCTTCATGGATTTTTCTTTATCTATGAACGTTTGTCCAATATTTTTTAGCTTATTTACGATCATTGTTAATTGTACATTCACGTCATTATTACTTTCTCCTTTATTTATCTTGAACATCTTATATTATTGTGTATGCATACAGAATGGGGATTTCTTGCCTCGACTAGTACCTTCATGAATAATTTGTTAGCCGGCTAGACGGTTTGGATGATGATAGGGAACTGAACCAGGAGGAACTGGAGGAGAGACTAAGACTACTAGAAGAGATCTTTATGGAAGATAGGAAACAAGAGGTGGAACGGAGACAAAGATCCAGACAGAAATGGCTCAAGAAGGGGGATGCAAACACCAGATTTTTCCACTATGTAGCCAACGGAAGGAGAAGAAATTTCCTACATGAGATTGACATTGGTGGGGTCGCGATCTCGGGGGAGGCACAGCTTGGCTCGGCCCTGCGAGATCATTTCTTGGGGGCATCGCGCAAGAGAAGGGGGGATGGTTGGGGATGGATAGGAAGAGGGGTGGAGACCATCACTGACACCCAGTCTGAGGCTCTGGGGGCTCTTTTCTCTCTAGATGAGGTAAAGGTTGCAGTTTGGGAGTTGAATGCGGACGGCTCACCTGGTTCGGACGGCTTTCCGGTCCTATTTTACCAGGAGTTTTGAGGGTTGCTGAAGGTGGAAATTTTGGAAGTGCTTACTGAATTCAGGGAAGGAAATAGAGGCTTTGAGAAGGTTAACCGGACTCTGTTGTTTTAGCTTCCGAAAAAGGAAAATCCGATGAGAGTTGAAGACCTCATGTTGATCGCGTTGTCCAATGCACTGTATTTGATCCTGGCTAAGATTCTGGCGAATCGGTTGAAGGTGGTCCTGGACTCCATAACTCTTCAGGGTCTATCGACGTTCATCCCGGGGCGCCAGATGGCGGACGACCTGGTCATGGCAACGGAGATCTGTCTCCAATGGAAGCATTCCAACAAGAGGGGCTTCTCTGGAAGATTGACTATGCCAAATCATATGACAGCGTAGACTGGGGCTTTTTGTGGGCCTCCATGCAGAGGGGGGGCTTCGGGGACTTTTGGGTGGCGTGGATGAAGCGATGTATCACCACCACCTCCTATACGGTCTTGATGAATGGAAAACCGGAGGGGGGCTTTTTTCAGCCGCAACGGGGGGTCGGAAAGGGTATCCTTTAGCCCCGTTGCTCTTTGTGCTCGTTGTGGATGCTTTGGTTGTTCTGTTCAGACAAGGCGGAGGGATCCGACTGGTGTGTTGGGCTCGGGATGGAGGACATTTCTATTCCTCTTCTACAATACGTGGATGGCACGATACTCCTCCTTGAGGGCTCGGAGAAACAGATCGGAAACGCAGCTCAGCTTGTAGACATTTTCAACAGCCTCTCTGGTTTGGAGATTAACAGACAGAAGTCGGCGATTATTCCTTTCGGGATGGAGGAGGCCGAAGGCGAAAGAATGTCTAGTCTGACTGGTTGCCCACTAGGGAGCTGTCCAATCCAGTATTTGGGTCTCCCATTGGTGGCTGGGAAATTAAAGAACTCTCATTGGGAAGTGGTACTTTAGAGGATGGAGCAAAGGCTGGCTGGGTGGAAGGTTGTCACCTTGTCGAGGAGGGGGGGGAATTGATTCTTCTTAAGCATGTTCTATCAGTCGTCCCTATTTTCTTCTTCTCTGTCCGATTGATGCCAGTAGGGATACGGAAAAAGGTGGAGTCACTAATGAGAAGGTTCTTCCGGACTGATGATAAGCATCAAAGCTTGGGAGTACACCTTGTGAAGTGGGGAGAAGTGAGGAAGGGGTGTAAGGACTGGGGTCTGGGGGTGCGAGATGATGAGGTTATGAACAAGGCGCTTTTGGTGAAGTGGGTGATAAAGATTTGGGGTCCCTCGGGCTCGTTGGCTGCCAGGCTGGTGAGGAGGATTTATGGTGTTGGGGGGGATCTGGTGGCCAAGAGGGTCCATTTCGAATCCCCTCTCTGGACGAGGGTCCGGGCGGTGTTGCCTCTGGTTTCTTACAGGCTCCTCCCTAAGGTGGGAGACGGTCGCATTTTCAGATTACGGCACGACGACTAGACGGGGGAAGGAGCGTTGGGAGATAGGTATCCAAGATTATTTGCTCTGGCAACTTTCAGGGAAAGCTCTATTGCACAGGTAGCTGAGTCGGGCATGATGACGCCAAGTTTCCTTTTCGCTTTATCAGATCAACGGCTTGAGGAGTTAACCAGAATGCAGGGCGAATTGCTGTCGTCGGACGATTTGGAAGAGGGTTTGGACCACTTTATTTGGGTAGGCAAGCGGTTCTCAGTTAAAACACTCGTATGAGGAAATGATGCCACAAGCTGATGCCTAGGATGTGGAGCTATGTCAGGATATGAAGATAGTCTGAGCAGCCAAGCTGCCGTGTAGGATAGCCATCTTCCTGTGGTGCTTGAGAAGAGATTGCTTGTGTGATAAAGTGAGGAGGTAAAGGATGTTGGGAACTAGTGACACTCTATGCAACAGATGCCATATGAGGCAGGAGGATCCGGACCACTTGTTCTTCATGTATCCGACGTCAGCCCAGGTTTGGTAGGAGTTGGGGATCCAGTGGGTGGCGTCGAACGGAACATAGGCCTTCTGGAGATCTATTCGAACGATGGGGGGTTTCTTCTTCAGTCGATTGCTTTGAACCTTTTGCTGCACTCCGGGCGATCTGGTTAGGAAGGAATGATGTGATTTTCAAGAATCAAAGCTTTTACTCTGAAAATGTTGTAGCACTTTGTAAAGCCTTGTATAACTCCTGGGTTGCCAGGTAATGTATTTCAATCTCTTTAATGAAGTGGTTTAGCGGCAACTCCCGACGGGAGATCACCCTTAATCAAAAAGAAAAGAATAATTTGGAGGCTTTCCCAAATTTCGTGTGCAATGTTGAGATGAGATACCCGATTAAACTTGCTTTGGAGAATGCACAATATAAGGTAGGAGTGCTCAACACCATCTGCTTCATCTCTGCATTTATGTGCATTTATCTTTCTTCTCGATAAACTTGAGCATCTTCTTCATCATATATAACATGTTGAAATCCCTTGACTACAAGAGGATCCTCATTTTTGTCTTCCACCGTGAGTAGTGTGTCATGGCTAAGTAAAGGGGACGAGTGCAAATGTTTTCGTTGTTCCTTGATCAATTTATTGGACATAACATTTGAGTTATCATGCCGATGCGTGATCCTCGTAACTGTAGAGGTTTACGTTATGTCATGATGTACTGTTGCGTATTTTCTATTTATCTCATGTACGTCTATGTAATTTACCCAAGGGTTTTCTCTCTATATAAGAGACCCAGGGGCTCTATGGAATGACACATGAGAGTATCATTTACTCTAACATGGTATCAGAGCCAAAACCCTAGCCTAGGGTTTTGCCCACCCGCGCCCCCCCCCTCCAGCCACCGCCGACCCCTTCCCTCCAGCCGCGGGACCCCCTCCCGCCGCACCTCTCCAGCCGCAGCCCCCCCCTCCAGCCACGGGCCCCCCCTCCAGCCGCGGGACCCCTTCCCGCCACCTCTCCAGCCGCAGGACCCCCTCCCCGTCGACTCTCTACAGCCGCGGGAACCCCCCCCCCTTGCCGTTGGGTACCCCGCCTTGCCGTTGGGGCTCACTCTCTCGCCGCCGGGCCCCAAAACCACTGATGGATTCAAGTGCATAAGTCTACATATGCACTTGGATCCTAACGTGTCGTTGTAGACACCCTTTCTGTTGCCTCTCATCCCTTGGTCTTTCTCTCCGGCGCTATGTCAGACCAAAAGCTTGATATGCCCGCCATAGGTGCCTTCAAAGGTTCGGCACCAATAGTCAAAATGGACGGGACTAACTACGAACTCTGGGCTATGCAGTTCGTGAGTCTTATGAAGTCGTGTGGTAAGAAACATATTCTTACCGAAGAGGAGCCGGCAGAGAAGACGGGGATTTATGCCTCATGGGAGGCTGATGATGTGTATGCCAAAGTTTGGATGTCAGGAACGCTCATGATGGAGATAGCCAACGACGTCCTCCATCAGCCCACCGCCAAGGCGATGTGGGATATTCTGGCCACTACATACTCTCAGGTGCGGAACGAGACGAAGATGCTGCAGTTGCAGCATGATATTTTTACCACGAAGCAAAATGGGAGGCCTCTTCATTCTCTGTACACGTCTCTTCGTGGAATGTTCGAGAAGTTATATAGCACCATCCCGCTCACAGCCACGCCAGAACAGCAGAAGACGTTCCGCAACGCCACTATCGTAGGCGTTTTACTTGCTGCCCTTGATCCAGAGTACGAGGCAGCCCGCTCTCAGATCCTCGCAGATGCTACTATTCCTCCGATGGAGGAAGTCTACAGGAGGCTCAATCGTATCTCAGTTCCCTCCAGTGCAGCGACCCCACCGCCTTCGGTAATGGCGGTCTCCAGAGGACGAGGTAGTTCGTCTTCATTTCGTGGCAGAGGAAGTGGTGGCCGTGGACGTGGAGGTCGGGTGCGTTTGACGTGCTCCTTTTGTCGTCATACTGGCCATTCTGAGGATACATGCTACTCCAAGCATGGATTTCCTCCTTCTGCACGTGTTGCTGATCATGTTCAGGGTCCACCAGCAGCTACCTCAGATCACAGGTTCGAGGAGCTTGTAGCACAGCTTCGTGATATTATGCCCCAGTCATCATCAGAGGGTGCTGATACATCCGATATTGCAGCCTCTGCGTCAGCCAGTACTTCCGCTCCTGCGAGTACCTCAGGTAGTACTTCTGCTTCATATACTAGTCATGACCTATCAGGTTGGATTGTTGACTCTGGAGCCACACATCATCTCTGCCGTGATCGAGATATTCTGCAGTCCTATAGTGCTATTCCGTCTGGTCGCTCCGTACTCATCGCTGATGGCACTCATTCCCCTATTATCGGTCAGGGGGAGACTGTTCTATTGCCCTCTATGCACTTACAGGGTGTTCTACATGCACCAGAATTCTCCATGAATTTATTATCAATTAGTCAACTTACAAAAGATTTGCACTGTCGGGCTATATTTGATCCATCTTCTGTCAGTTTTCAGGACATACTAACGGGCAGGGTGATTGGTTGTGGTTCTGAGCACAATGGCCTCTATCGTCTTGTCTGGAACTCTTACGCAGGCGTCTCACTACACTCTTAGGGTTCTGTCTCTCCATATACATGGCATCTTCGCTTTGGTCACCTGCCGCTACAGAAAATGTGTCACCTCCTGCCTCAGATCTCTCCAAATTCATCCATTCATTGTGAAGCGTGTCAGTTAGGAAAGCACCATCGGTCTAGCTTTCCGAGTCGTCAGGGTCGGAGCAGTGGCTCCTCATTTGAGTTACTACATATCGATATTTGGGGTCCGAGTTGTGTCCCAGACCATCAGGGACATAGGTTTTATCTTGTTGTGGTTGATGATTTTTCTCGAGTGTCTTAGACTTTTCTTCTTAAAAATAAATCAGAAGCAGGAAATGTTATCCAAAATCTTATAAATTAAGTGCAAAATGTTTTTTCGTCTACTGTTAAGTATGTGCGTACCAATAATGCATTGGAGTTCTGCACTCGGTCTCTTGCTCGATTTCTTTCATCTAAGGGCATTATCCACCAAACTACATGTGCATACACATCTCAACAAAATGGAGTTGCAGAACGAAAACATCGACACCTTCTTGATATTGTTCGCACATTACTTATTCAGAGTTGTGCCCCCTTACCTTTTTGGGGGGATGTTGTACTTACGACATGCTATCTGGTCAATCGCATGCCCTCTACTGTTCTTGGGGAAAGGCTCCTATCTCTGTTCTCTTTCCCGACAAGGACCTGTTTTCACTTACACCTCGTGTCTTTGGCACAGTCGCTTTTGTTCACCGCTTGTCTCCAGGACTTGACAAGCTCTCTCCTAGAGCTGTCAAGTGTGTTTTTGTGGGCTACTCAAGGACACAGAAAGGATATCGTTGCTATGACCTCATTCATGACAAGTACTATGTGAGTGTTGATGTTACATTTTTCGAACATGTCATGTACTTCTCCCCTGCAGGTGACAGGTTGGATTCCTCTACACCCACGGATACTAGTATTTATGTGCCTCCACCTCCAAGCACGGGTCAATCCGAGTCTAGTACATCATCACCACCACCACCACCACCTCCGATTGTACCCTTCCCTAAGTTCTACACAAGATAGTCTGGGCCTGCTCAAGCTACACGTCAACCATCCAACACGCCTCAGGTATGTTCTGATGTTATCACCAATGATGGATTAGATAACACACCGGTGCAGGAGCCTTTGCTATAGGGGGAGGATCCGCCAGTACACACAGTGATAGATGATCTTGATCGTCCTATTGCTCATAGGAAGCAGAAAAGACACTGTGCATCATATCCTCTAGCGTCTCAGGTGTCTTTCCATCGCCTCACTGGTGATTTCCAGAGATTTGCAGCAGCTGTCTCCTCGGTCGAGATTCCGCGGACCTACCAAGAAGCCATGAAGATTGATTGTTGGCGCCTAGCTATGGAAGAGGAGATGTGTGCCTTACAGTCCCGCGGGACTTGGTCTCTAGTCCCCATTCCTCCTGGTGCCTCTGTGGTGAGTAGCAAGTTGGTGTTTACGGTTAAATATCATGCAGATGGGCGTCTTGACAGGTACAAGGCCAGACTGGTAGCACGTGGATTTACCCAAACCTATGGGGTTGATTATTTGGATACATTTTCACCAGTGGCTCGACACTCCACTCTTCGCATCCTTCTAGCTGTTGCTGTGGTACGTGACTGGACCATTTTTCAACTTGATGTCAAGAATGCATTCTTGTATGGTGATCTACAAGAGGAAGTCTACTTGCAGGCAGCCACCGGGGTTTGCTGCTGAGGGGGAGACTCAGATGGTGTGCAGACTTCATAAGGCTATCTATGGCCTTAAACAGAGTCCACGGGCATGGTTCCAGAAGCTCTCCCGGCTGATTGAACAACAGGGGTTCAAGAGATCGAATGCAGATCATTCATTGTTCATTCAGAAGACTCCAAGAGGTACGGTTGTAGTCATGGTATATGTTGATGACATTCTGGTTACAGGAGATGATGCTCAGGGAATCGACATGACCAAATCTCTGTTGGGGAGTCAGTTCATTACGAAGGATCTAGGCATAATACGATACTTTTTGGGGATAGAGTTTGCAAGAAATGCACAAGGAATGGTAATGACTCAAAGAAAATATGTTACAGACCTGCTGGTTGAAACAGTAATGGATGAATGCAGACCGTCAAGTACGCCTATGGACCCAAGCATGAAGTTGTACGACAATGATACCGAAGAGGTGGACAAAAGAAGATACAGAGAGATGGTGGGTAAGCTTCTATACATTACCATAACTCGACCGGATATTGCTTTTGCAGTAAACCGGGTGAGTCAATTTATGGAGCAACCTAGGCAAGTTCATATGGATGCCTTGTATATGATATTGAGATATCTGAAGTCTTCCTCAGGCACAAGATTGCTATTTAGAAAAGATACAGATTTTTCTGTTTCAGCTTGTGCAGATGCTGACGATGCAGGGTGTCCAAAGGATCGCAAATCTACTTCTGGATTTGCTATCTTCATAGGAAGCTCTTTGGTTTCTTGGAAAAGCAAGAAACAGACTGTCGTGGCGAGATCCAGTGTTGAATCTGAATACAGAGCTATGTCACAAGCAAGCGCAGAAATGATGTGGGTTCGAGCGGTCTTAGAAGATTTGAATGTAAATGTCTCCTTTGAAGGATGTGGAATTATCCTCAAGCGCATCACGGAAGCGTGATCGTCGTATCGGATATAACGAAGAATGACTAGTCACACTAGTTGTTCGGTGCAGCGGAATTTAAAATTTTTTATTCGATGAAACCACATGATCCGAGAACCATTCTCAGATCGTTTCATCTATAACCACAACAAGTATAATGCAATACCTCTTGAAGCGTGGTTGATCAAGTCTCTAAAGGAAGAGACCTCATGTCTCAAGTCCGATCGTCGGCGAGACCGCTTGCGAGCGCGGGGATGAATCACGTTGTCCTCGCAATCCAAGAAGATGATCCAAGTGTGGTTGCTCCTGATCTCGTCGCACGAGATCAAACGTCTCCTTCGTGAGAGGAACTCTCCAAGAAGACGGAGAACCGAAGAACGTCGAAGCGGCGGCGCGGTGGCGAAGGCGACGACGGTTCTCTCCTCTAGGGTTTGGTGGTCGGCCACCAATTAGAGGGGGAGAGGGTAGACGTGTACCAAGAAAAAGAAAGAGAGAGAGCTCCAATATTCCAAGTACTAAGAGAGCATGGTATGCCTCTCTATTTATAGGGTTTTGGGATCCATGGATCTCAATCCATGTGACATATAAAATCAATGGATGAGATTGATTTATGTCAATCCAATGGCTAAGATTGTTGTTGGTAAAACCAACAAATTTAGGTTAAAATATATTTGACAAAATCAAATATAAATTAGTCCTAAATCACACCAAATAAATAAGGAGAGAATATACATGGAGATTACATCTCCATGTACATTCCATATGGACGGCCACCCATTCCTATTTGGAATTGGGTGCCGCCCAAGCTTTCCATGAGGAGAGCAATCTCATGACATGTCATGAGATTGCATATCTTCATGGAAATCTCTTTATTTATTTTCCAACAACTTTTGTTGGCTTTTATTCTTCAAAAATAATTCACAATTATATTTGAGAATATTGCAATCTTGCCATGGAGAAATTATGAATCATATTCACAACCCAAAACAACATATAATTTACATTGTCAATTAATTACACAATGTGTATCCAATACACATAATAATTAATCAACACATATAAATTATAATTGACTCTCTCTAATACATTATAAATCACATTTATAATATATTATGAATAATTGGATATTTCTATCCACATTATTCTTATCCATAATAATTAAATCACATTTAATTACATTGGATAATTTCTTCACACATTAATATGATTAAATCACATTTAATCATCATTTCTTCATTGCTTAGATCTTATGGAATTATTCTCGAACCATTCAAGAATAATGCAATCTCTCCGCAGATACTTGGAGATAAGGACAGGGCGATTGTATTGTTCCACGTATAGTGACATGGATATTGAGATCATATCTCAAATCCAGATCGCGGGCCTCCCATAGATGCTTGATTAAATCAAGACCGTAAATCTAATCTTCTCATTGTATCTGAATCACATTCAGATCAATGTCCAACACTTGGACCAAGATCAGATCACTTCTCTACTGAGAGGAGTCACTAAAATCCAGACCCGTTTCATCACTCCCTAGGAATGGAAGCGTCATGGTTATACAATCGTTTATGATCAAATCACCCTCAGGTATTCCCAATACCTGTACATCCTGCATACTGGAAGACTCAGATTAAACCCGAAGTATTGGATCAACTTTATAATGTCTACTTCATGGTTTTATCAGTAAGTTTCTCATTCAATCATTGGGAGTTGATATCGATCATACACTTTCCAAAAGCGTATATCATACCTAGGTCTTGATCATATACTAAAAGTATATATCAAACCTACAAATTCAGTCAAGCTTCCAAAGCGAGACGACCATGCGCATGGAATTTGATTCTTCCCAGTATCTCATGAGTGAGCTCATGTCTTCCGTTCAGTAACTGAACCTGTATGATCCCTTTGAGAGATCGTATTACTCATATGCCCTTATGTGCACACCAGCGCGCCGGTGTATAGACTTTGATTAGGTCATCAACCTATTGGTCTGCCAAATGTACACACTCAGACATATAGTAACACATTTGTCTCCGGTCAGAGGATGCGTGCCTATATCATGATAGCATACGATATAGGACTTTGGTTATCTCGATCTCGTTAAGTCAACTCTTTGACCTAACTAATCTGACACCTCCGAATCTCTATTCCTATGCAGAGGACCTGCATCAAGAGGTCGGTCAGATATCAGCCTTCAGAGATAAGGATTGCCATCTCCTACTCAGGCTGGAGATCATCTCTTAACAATCATTTGACGGTACTTGATGAGTCCTCAATCTAACTCTTTAGATATTCATCCAAGCACCAGCCTCTATGATTCAATAGTTGAATCAACAGCTGTATGATTATTAAGATGGCCATGGTACATAACCCTATTTGTACTAAGATACCTATTATGCAAATTAATTATTCTTCATTTCAGATCAGGTAATGATATTTGCAATAACATTTATTGCATAATGGCTCGTCGTGGGCTCGCATTTCCAACATCCTTGCCCATGAATCTTCAATGTGACAACCAGGCAGCATTATTCATTGCCAATAATTCAGCCTTTCATGAAAGAACGAAGCACATCGAGGTAGATTGTCACTATACTAGAGACATGATCCAGAAGGGCTTGATTTCCACCTCACACGTCAGTTCAGAGGACCAGACTGCTGATATATATACCAAACCATTGCTCAGAGGACCTTTCCAGAGATGTTCTTCCGAGCTGAGTATGATTGATATCTATGCTCCATCTTGAGGGGGAGTGTAGAGGTTTACGTTATGTCATGATGTACTGTTGCGTATTTTCTATTTATCTCATGTACGTCTATGTAATTTACCCAAGGATTTTCTCTATATATAAGAGACCCAAGGGCTCTATGGAATAACACATCAGAGTATCATTTACTCTAACAGTAACGAATAAAATTGAATAGTCTTTTTGAAAAGTTTATTAATTTATATTGAGTGATCTAGCTTGTGGATTACAAAAAAATAAACACAATTGAATATCGCTTTCTTGATGACAAATGTGGAATGGAAATAATCGATTTATTATGAAAGGGGACATAGGGCTCTCTTATATAGAGGGGGAACCCTAGAAGACAAATTACATAATAGGACGAAAGAAAGAGGAAAATAAATCATTTATACAGAAAGATAAAGATAACTCTCAATACTCCCCCTCAAGATGGATCATGGATGTTAATCATGCTCAGGTTGGAACATCTCTGAAAGGGCCCTCTAGTTAGAGCCTTGCTTAAAACATTTGTTGTTTGTTTCCTTGAGCTAACGTAAGAAGTAGAGATAAAAAATTCTAAAGCATGTCACGTGTATAATAGCAATCTACCTCAATGTGGGTTCTTGGCAATGAAAAGAGCATCATGATTACCGCATTGCAATTGCATTGGAAGAGGCATATCATTGGCTAGGTCGACTAAAACGAATCTGACCCATATTATCTCAATGCTCCACGCACCATGGCTCTGTACTCTGACTCTGCACTGAATCTAGCAACGGCGGTCTGCTTCGTGCACTTCCTTAACACCAAAGAGCTCCCTATGAAAGCTACAAAGCCATAGGTAGATTTCATGTCCTTAGGGCATGTTGCATAGTCTGCATCTGTACACGTCGTGATGGCAAGGGATGTCTCTCTACTAAAAAACAATCTTGTACCTGGAGAAGACTTCAGATGCCTAAGGATCATGTAAACCTCATCCATGTGAGCATGTCTCGGATGCTCCATGAACTTGGAACTTGCCCAGGACCTTGGAACTCTCCGATACTTTCTGGGACTGGAGTTTGCTAGAAATCAACAAGGACTAGTAATGACTTAGAGGAAATAGTCACCAATCTGCTTAGTGACACGGGTATGCTTGGGTATAGACCTGCTACTACACCTATGGATCCAAGCATGAAGTACGATAATGACACTGATGAAGTAAACAGGAGAAGATATAGAGAACTGGTAGGAAAGCTCCTCTATGTTACGGTTACCAGACCAGATATCTCATTTGTAGTTAGCAAAATTAGCCAGTTCATGGAGCAACCACGTCAGTTACATATGGATGCTATACAGATGATACTAAGGTGCCTTAAATCATCTCCAGGTGCAAGTATATTGTTTAGAAAAAGCAAGTCGGTCACCGTCTCAACATACGCAGATGCGGATTATGCTGGGTGTCCCAAGGATAGGAAGTCCACCATAGGCTTTGCCATATTTGGAGATTCTCTTGTCTCATGGAAGAGCAAGAAACAAACTGTTGTGGTCAGGTCTAGTGTTGAGTCAGGGTATAGGGCTATGGCCCATGATAGCATAGAAATGATGTGGGTTCGAGTTGTTCTTACAGATCTACACATAGAGGTTCCTCTTCTCATGTCACTGAAATGCGACAATCAGGTTGCTATATTTATTGCAAATAACCCGACATTTCATGAACATACCAAGCACGTTGAGGTTGATTGCCATTATATAAGTGATATGATTCATATGGGTTTTATTTCCACATCTCATGTCAGCTCAGGGGATCAGACTGCAGATATCCTCACCAAGGCCTTATCCAAGGACCTTTTTAGAAGTGTTCGTCCAAGCTGAGCACAAGGTTTAAAAAAGCGCGAGGCGGTTCGAGGCGTTTTCCCTGAAATCGAGGCGAGGCGTAAGCCTCGAGGCGGTCGAGGTGTAAGCCTCAATTTTTTGGAAAAAAAATAAAATTAAAGGAAAATACATTGAAAAAATATATGATAATATTAAATGTTCCCAAAAATACATTCAAGAATAGTTTAACACTAATAAGAGATGCAATACATAAGCAATGAAGGCATTGTAATTCAAAAAAAGGCACTAATATATGGAATATCAAGTTCCAACTCCAACTTCAATAATTCTATATGAGTATTGAATTAAAGTCTATACTTAATACTAAAGTATAATAGGAACCATAATTTTTAGTGTTTGAAGTAAAAAATACTAACACACCTTGAATCCCAACCATTTGTCATGCTGGATATTGTTAGAGAACCGTCATATGCATCCCCTCCTGCCATATCAAATGTAATAATTATTTTAATTCACGTGTTTATTTGCATCCTTGCTTCTTCATATATGCGATAACTATTCTAAGATTCACAACTCATACAACCAAATAACAACATCAAGTTTGCAAACTTGCAACTAATATAAAACATTTATTACAATTCAAACTCAAATCCGTGTGTAATAGAACTAGTATGTGTAGATGTATGATAAATTGAACATGAAGTATACAAGATCATTAAACTTCGCTTGTTTCAAGCGATCTCTTCTCTTTGCATGGAGCTATATATAGAAATATGCAAGGGTTAACATGTAAACAAAAATACAAACATAAAAAATATAATGCTAACAAAAAAATAAGGTCAAGTGCAAAGCACATAACCAAAAATGTAAAAAAAAAGCCTCATGGCTCGAGGCTTATGCCTCCGCCTCGCCTCGAGCGCCTCGCTCCTCGAGCGCCTCACGCCAAGTCAAGGCGCACGCCCCACCCAGAGAACCTGAGGCGTGCGCCTCAGGGCGAAATTGCTGCGCCTCGCCTCGAGGCGTACGCCTTTGCGCCTCGAGGCGGCGCTTTTTAAAACAATGGCTGAGCATGATAGATATCTATGCTCCATCTTGAGGGGGAGTGTACAGATATATATTTATGTTATTGTGTTTATTTCCCGTTTCTTGGATTGTTTCTTAACTCTCTTTACTTATGTATGCTTTATGTAGTTTACCCTTACGCAGCTCTCCTATATAAAAGAGCCTAGGGTTATTGGAATAAACATCTTGATCATTTTTCCTAACAAAGTGACTGTAGGAACGACATCTCAATATGAACTAGTAGGGACATGATTTAATAAGCAAAGTATGAGAAATATCAAAAATAAGTTGATGCTTTCATTCAGCAATCTATTCTATTGTGAAGTGTGGATACAAGTTGGCTGATGAATAATCTCTTGAGAAGAGAGCATTGTCGATATATAATGACAGAAATTCTCGAGTAATTTCAAAATGAATTCTTTTGATAGAGATATTAAATTGAGTTTTTATTTCATTAAAAAACTTGACAATAATAACATAGACATCATATTTATGTTTCATAAAAACAACACCAATAAGACTTGGGAAAAATCATTGACAATGACCTGATAAAACGTTTCCCTACACGAGCGGGATATCTGCCTAGTCCATCAAGATGTGCCAACTCGAAAAGAAATTGAATTGATTGTATCCGAAAGAGGAAAAATCTACTACTTTCCCTACACCAAGGCAGCTTCCCGTCAATTATGAAGATTTTCAACCCTGCTATCTGAAAATCTACTACTTTCCAACGTCCAAAGTCAGATAGATGAGGTAGAGGCACCAGGAATTCCCAGATTTTGTATGCACCTCCTTCAATGTTGACCCCCCCCTCCCCTGTTATTTCCTCCTCGGATATTAGGATGTTGGTCATGACGGGTCCTCATAATGCTCTGACATGGAAGAGAAGGCCAATTCCACCTTCCCGGATCGTCAGGAAGATTTTGGAGTGGAAAGAGATGTGAGTAGCCTTGGAAATTTGAGATCACTCCTATGGTATAAAAAGAAATTACAATACAAGTTCTAATGGTATACATGTTAATAATTTTGTGAGATGAGAGGTCAACTACTTTAGATGTAATATAGAAGGGGGTCCAGATTTCGTCAAGTGCCACCCTTCACAGAAAATACCCTAGCCCAACCTGCCCTATCACCTCAACTATATATCTAATATGACCAGCAGGCTTCAATGATGCATATCAAAATAGGAAGAAGGAAGCAACTGAAAGCATTTCATCGTCAATGCACCTTCTCACCTGATGCATCTTCCACCTTTCTCCGACTCTTCAACCTCATCTTCTAACATATTCTACTTAGAAAGTAAGGGGAGTCACGTTCACTTGACTTCCTTTCTCTATCTTGCTTATGTATCATGTGCTGTGTGATGATCATCTGCCCCCATTTTAGATGGGTTATGGAGTCTCTTCCATTGTATACCAACATTTTAAGAGGCTTTCTGCCACTCTTATCAGCAATGATTCATGCAACACGTGTCTTTAAGAATCTGAGACCTTATGTTCTTTAGTGTGTTGCTTTAAATGTTCTGTAGACATTATGAGCTAGTGAAGGAAACTTGGTGCCATCAAATCTTCCTAGATATATCATCGAGCTATCTAATTTACAGGATTGTGTATTGCAGTGCTTGGGATTGTTTCTTGTGAGTTGTTTCTGTTTGTTTTTCACTTGTTTGACTGTTTTTCTGCTTGCAAATGTGCATGTAATGAGTTGAGTGAGGTGTTGTTTCTTTTGTTGCTTAACAAATTAAGGCATCTTAATATCGTCCAGCTTGTTGTAAAATTTATGGCATTTTATTGTGTAGGTGGTTTTTCTTCGGACAAATATTATCAGTCAGTATACTGTGTATGTTTATTCCAACATCATTCAGCTTAACAAATTGAGTACAATGTTCTGCTTGAGAAGATTTAATAGCTTAGTTAGACCTGTCCTGCAGGTTTTCTTATATCTTCCTGAACCACTCAAGCACTATCGTTTTTTTTGTCGTCGAATTATTAATAATGTGATTGGTAGATTAGCATTTGGACATTTCACGTGTGGATACTGTTGAACCTTTAACTGCTTCAAATTATATCATTCGTTTTGTTCTAATTTCCTTGTTTTGAATTGGTCTTTGTTTCTCTACTTCAAGCTTTGAGGGGTTCGCATTTTCGAAGGGTTTGAATGTTGGTGAATTCTGTAATTTGTAGTTTCTTTATTCACAACTTTTGCTTCTGAACCGACAAGATATTATCTATAAATATCAGTCTTCCAGTTGTGACTATAAATTCATTTATACAGGTGATGGAACTTTGTATGCATGGGGTTCCAATGAGAATGGATGTCTTGGTTTAGGGTAAGGAAATCTTGTGTTAAATATTAACAATAGTGGTTTTTTAGCTTAGTTGTAATTTGTCATTTCATTTTCACAATTTAAGTTTGACACATGTTTTATTTAAATTGTTAGCTGCAGTGATTTGGTTAGAAGTCCAGCAAAAGTTGAAAGTTCTCTTTTCCAATTTCCCATATCTGAGGTTTGGATTATATATGTATTCCCATTTCCTCCAAAAAAGTATTCCCCTCCGATATTCTTTATAAATGTGCCTTTGCTCCTTCACTTTTTCTGGAAGTTTGTTGTTTTTTCTAATCTGTCTTTGCTAACAGGTATCCTGTGGTTGGAAGCATACACTTGTGATTTCTGGTAAGTAGAAATTTTCATCTTCAATGGAGCAGTGCCTACATTTTTCTACATTTGGTATTGCCTGCAGAGGGTCGATAGGTGACGAACGAGTTGCATAGATATTGATGTATAAAGTGCTTGTTGAGAGTTTGTTGAGTTCATGCAATTTGTTTGGTAGGTTACCAGATCATTCGCAAGATCCATCCAAGCCTCTAGTGTTTGGTGTTTAGACTAGAGTTTGTGATTCAGCAGTCACATGTGTGATGTGACAGGGATGTTTTTTTCGATGAATGGGCTGTTATTTCTTCTCAAGATCCATTCAACCATTTCATTCTTGATTTATGTGTAGTTCCATCTCACTTATGCTAAAGCTCTAACAGACATTTCAGTTTACCATGTTGCTAGGGGTTCTTACCACGTTTATGTATTGTAAGTGGTATAATAATTAGATCTTTCTAATAATACGTAATTTATCTTCCGTTTGTTTCCTTTCCTATGTTGCCCCAATAGGGCAACCTACTTTTGTCTCTAGGGTTTTCTTTCTAAATAAGGAGTGCCCTAAAGCACATAAAAAATGATCTCTTTTTCTGTTTCACATGGTATCGAAGCGGCGGTCTTGGACTAGAGCTTTGAGAACACCTTGAAGAAATCCTACCCCACCAATTAGATCATCTCCTCTTTTCGTCCTCTAGATCTCGCACACTCAACCACTACGAGCTCAGACCTCGCATGTGCACACATCATTTGCCCACCAACACATAATGGTGCTCCTTCGCGTTTTTCGTGCACTCATCCCCTCCTTGTGTGCAACCCCGCCATGTGATCCCTTTCCCAGCACCCAACCCCCATGTGTAGATGCTTTAGGCCATCGTGGCGGTCATCGAGGGGATCGAGTAGTTCCTCTCTACTCGTCATGATTTAATATATCGCAATATATTGACAATATATCGTTGATATATTCGGTAATCGATAAGAGGGACCATATCCATATATATCCTTTTCTAGGATATCGACCGATATCTAACAAGATATCAAAAATATATCGCCATATCGAGGCATATCGCTGAAAAATGATAGGTTTCAGTACAAAATTTCTCGGATATGGACGAATATCGTCGATATTTTGCGATTGGAAGGTGCATACAATGGTTCTTCAACTGGTGGAATTAGCCTCCTTTAGGAAATGAAGATAAACAACTCTAATGCTAATCAAGTTATGTGACACCCGTGGATCCGGTTTACACGTTTACACAACACTCATCATATTATTTTCGTTATCGGTCGCATTCGGTTACTGAAATTTATGGGAAATTTTTTCGTGATTCCAATGATATTCACAATAATGATAAACAAACAAAGAGCTAACAAGTTGTGTCACCAAATTCACATTTGCATTAATTTCCATATATATTTACATGTAACAGAAGAAACTGACAATTTGTACAAGTATCCCAAAATGTAACAGAAGAGAAAGAAAAGCATTAACATTATTTTGTACAAAAGCTACAACGTGTGTACTGTCGAGAATAACTGCGGAAGCTCAGGGTCAACTATCAATCTACTGCGAGGCAGGCACCTTGTTTGTCATACTTGTTAAGGAACAAGATATATATCAAGAAATGTTGATATAATCAAAATTTATTAAAAATAAAACAGGTATTTCAGTGGCTTCAAAAAGAAGCAAGTAGATAAGTATTGACATTTAAATTTAACAAGCTACTTGCGTGAAAATTGATTTCAAGTAATTCTGTATGTAAATCCCGTGTTACCCATCACCCCTTAACTTTCCATAGATGACATTTTCATTTATTGATTATATGATCCATATGTAGGTTATCATTTTTTAAACACTTAAAACTCGTGTTGATGGATCTTGGGATTGTAGATGATGAATCTCTGACATGATCTTTTGTCTATATCAAATTCTCAAGCCTGGTGGATAGCATGTGGTCTTGGTTTGAGTGTGACCTCACACTATAACTCTAAGGCGTGAAGAATGCCTTAGGTTTGGGTGCCTCCGTAGGCATGTGATGGAGTATAATGCATCCTAAGTAAGTTCCCAACATGACCACTGGCTTCTCCTAACGTCTGTAGTAGTAGTTCTACGATGTGATTAAATGTCGATGATTGATGTTTGACGATGGTTGATGATTTATGTACCAAGCTCAATTGTAACTCGGCTCCGTTGTAACCAACTCTCAACGGTAACTCATCGCCAGAATCTACTAGTGGGACAGTAAACAAAACTCAAGCGATGAGGAAGCCTCCTAAGATACTCTTTCGTCTCGCCCTCTAAGTGGAAGTACGGTCTAGTAGAGGGTTAGGCCTACTCCAAAACTGCGCCCCTGAGACGGGTGGGAGAGACTCTCCGGAAGAGTCACTCTGAAAACTGAACCAACTGGTACGGGCAAACGGGCTCGTAAAGAAAAACCAAAATCGAGGGTCCCCCAGCCTAGGTACAATAAGAACACAAGGTCAGCGGAACTGATCGAAAATCGAGATCCCAACGAAGTGTAAAAACACTATGAGCTCGCGTAAAAATCATACAAAGGACTGGGATCCTAGACCCATGCACTAGGCGGCCGCTGCCCTAACTGGGCTTTCTATCCCCCGCCCAGCTGAGAGTCACCGCACCCTCGCACTTTCAGGTGTAAGGGTCACCATGACCGACACTCTTATTTATATTGATTCACCATTTCTTTCCTTCCTTGACTACTCATCTTATTCCCAGTCCTTCATGTAGTTGATTGTACAGATCTAGATCTTTTGGTCAATAATCTTACTAATAGTGATCAATAGATAGTAGTGTATATCTAAAGGATCATTTAATGAAATTATTATTTATAATGATCATAAGAAATCATTGATTCAATCATTTCTGAGTTATTTCCTTAAGAGTAGGCGAACCTGACATGAAGACAAACGTTAATCACATGCTAGTTATTAATTATAATGATCATAAGAAATCATTGATTCAATCATTTCTGAGTTATTTCCTTAAGAGTAGGCGAACCTGACATGAAGACAAACGTTAATCACATGCTAGTTTTTTCCACCATAATCCAACAACTTGATGCAGATAGTCGCATCATAATCTCCTTTATACTCAGATGTTAATCGGTAACTCGCTGTTGAACTGGCTTTCAATTTGCGGATTACCTCTTGATAGCAACCTCACATGTAGACTATGCATTTCACCACCCTAGCTTAATCTTGCACCTCAACTCCGACATCTATGATCATGCTTCATTGTGTCAACAATGTCTTTCATGACATGTGTTCTAGTAATTCGAAATATAGCAAAGTCGTTTACTCGTAATGGGTATCATGATTTATGTTGCATGTGTTCGTACTTAGTCTAAAACAAATGTAAGATTTGTGCCTAGTTTGCATACAGTCAATGTATGATATGTCATTTGTCGTTTCTTCTTCTTTTGAAGAAAATGCATGTTGATTCTTGTTGGGAAACGCGAATGAGATATTCTATTCCACAGCCCTAGGCTCTCTTATATAGGAGAGTAGCCTATGGGTAAATTACACAAGAAGACTAACAAGAAAATAAAATAACAAAGGGATACAAAATAGACTATGCGTCAACACTCCCCCTCAAGATGGAGCATAGATGTCAATCATGCTCAGCTTGGACGCACACTTCTGGAATGGACCTTTAAATAATGCTTTGGTAAAAATATCAGCAGTCTGATTCTCTGATGTGACGTGAGATGTAGCAATGAACCCCTTCTGAATCATGTCACGTATGTAGTGACAGTCGACCTCAATATGCTTGGTCCTCTCATGAAAAGCTGGGTTATTTGCAATGAACAAGGCGGCCTGATTGTCACATTCCAACATCATAGGAAGAGGTATATCAATACATAGGTCTGCAAGTAAGGATTTTACCCACATCATTTCTGTGCACGCCTGGGCCATAGCCCTATATTCCGATTCAGCACTGGATCTAGCCACTACTGTCTGCTTCTTGCTCTTCCACGAAACTAGAGCATCTCCAACATAGACTGCAAACCCTGATGTTGACTTCCTGTCCTTGGGGCATCCTGCATAGTCTGCATCCGCACATCCTGTAACAGAAATCTCCTTTCCTTTCTTAAATAGCAAGCTTGCATGCTTTTGGTAATTATTAGCACAAGGTCCATCATGCAATTAACCCTACGTAAATAAAGTTCTAAAAATATTTATGCGCGCTCGTCAGCCTCCCATGAGGCATGGACTCCAGTCTTCTCTGCAGGCTCGGGCTCTGTGAGAATATGCTTCTTGCCCGTGGACTTCATCATACTCATGAACTGCATTGCCCACAGTTCATAGTTCGTACCGTCCATCTTGACAATGGGCGCTGGACCACGAAATGCGCCCATGGACGGGATTTCTGCCTTGCTTTCTGACATACTGGATACGGAAGACTGGAGCGAACTGCAGTAGATAATATTTGTCTACAATGACATAGACAGGATTAGTTGCATGTGTAGACTTCAAGCAACTATCCCCATGGATCTATGCGCGCTACGATCCGCACGCGCAAAGGTTTCGATTGTAGAAACCCTCGCGCACAACTGAGATGGTGCCCTAGCGCACACTATGTGTACAGCACAGGAGATAGGCTTCCTATGCGCACAGCACAGTGCAGATGCGATATGGAAGAGAACAGCAGGAGCCTTAGGCTAGGGGCTTCGTCAGGGGCGATCAACAGGTTCCAGAAGATGATGGTTCACGCGCGATCATGAACAATCACGCGCGATCAGGAACAAACAGGAGAGATCGCCCGAGATCTCGCAGGAGAGATCAGTTGCGCCTCGCGCGATAGGGGCGCTATGCGCGATGGAGGCGCCACGCGCGATGGGAGCGCAGGTGCGCTGCGCGATGGGAGATCAGCAGGTGCGCTGCGCGATGAGAGATCGGGAGCAAGGGCTCCAGGCGCTATGCGAGGAGGGCTCCAGATGCGCGGCGATGGAGGCGCGCACGTCGAGGAGGAGGCGCGCCGATCGAGAGAGATCGAGAGAGAGAGAGAGGCCGGCTGTGTGGGATGGGTTAGGGCTAGGGTTTCGAGAACTCCGGTCTAGGACCGTCGCTCTGATACCATGTTGGGAAACGCGAATGAGATATTCTATTCCACAGCCCTAGGCTCTCTTATATAGGAGAGTAGCCTATGGGTAAATTACACAAGAAGACTAACAAGAAAATAAAATAACAAAGGGATACAAAATAGACTATGCGTCAACAATTCTTTAATACACATGTTCCAATGAAGTAGATTTTAACCACCGGGTTAAGAATGGACAAGTGTGATTCCTCTACGCATAGGATAGTGGCATATTGAATCATGAATAGACATGATTGAATAACATATTGGCTAATAATTGTGAAACATTGATTCTTGATTGGATGGGGGACTTCTATCTGTCTATGATTGATGCTTACTTTTTGTTGTATGCTCCTTCCCGAACAGATCATTGTATTATAACTTTTAAGATCAGGAGCTTTCATTACAATGGCCTCTTTTCAATTCAACAATTGCACATACGACCATGAAACTACATTGGATGAAGTTAGGATCAAAATACCTCCATGGTTTCCCCCTATGGGCCAACTCATATAAAATGTAGATATGAGTTGAAGATTGATGGTGTACGAGGGAAAATCCAAAGGAATAATGAATATAAAGGAGCAAGAACACCTAATTTTCCATCTTAACACGTGAGATCTGAGCTACTTATTAGGTCTAAAATTTGACTCAAATACATGTAAATCTCCAACTTTTCATCTAATTTTAGAAACTATAAATTTGGGTTTTGAATTGGAATCTAAATTGCATGAGTGTCAACAAGAGGTGATGATTGGATTGTACATGCATGGCAACAAAGTGGAGGGGAATGGGATTTGTACCTTAGTCTTCCGAATTGGAAGAAAAGATAGTTTGCATGCAGAGAGAATCTCCAGAAGAAGCTCCAGCAACAAAGCTTCATATGCAGTAGCTCCTAAAATTGCAAGACAGCAGCTCCAGATTGGGGGTTGTACTGGGGGGCTTACAACTGCAGTTGCAGGGCTTTCCAACTGCAGTTGAAGGGTTACAGTTCCTGAATAGCAGCAGCAGATTTTTGTTGCATTCTCCAGCAACAGGAGCTCGATTGAGAGGGAGGGAGCAGGAGCTGCAACAGAAAAGGGCAGTTGCTCTTGTGATTGCTTGCAACAGCCAGCTGATCAGCAATTCGCTTCAACAATATATGGGGGAGAAGGGTTCCTCGGTGGAGAAGTTCGAGAAAACTTGGGGAGAAATCAAGGGGAGGTTTGGGAAATATTAATAAGAAGAGGGACATGTTGAGGTGTAGTCAAATGGAGAGAATTTGACCAAGTGGAGGGAGTAGAGGGAGCCAAATGTTGTTGTCTTTACAGTCTGCTGAATTTTATTTATTTTTATTATTTTTTTAAAACCATTTTCTTTCACTTATTTGCACACTGAAACTCCAATTCAGATGATCAGTGTCTTGTTTTGAGCGTCTATACATGATGATCAAACGATATAAATTTCATACTTTTCTGATCCAAGATGAGTACAGAAATTGACGAAATACGGTCTTGATTTTTTATCAAGTTTTGCGATTTCAAATTATCAAGTGGCCTCTGATCGACGAACGGTCGATCTCTGGTCTTGTGTCATCGAAACGAATTTTATGATGGTCTCAGTTTGTTTTGCGGTTTAGGTTTTGCGTCATGGCTTCGATTGCATCCTGACAAAAATCGATATGGATTTATTCAATATTGCTTGAATATTAATCGATCACTTAGACCCTTAATCAGGTCGGGTTCAAGTTATTTGGATCCGAATGTCACAAATATGAAAACCTCAACGGGATTCTCATCCTTGAGACTCGGGTCAAGGTCACCTACGTGTTCTATCTGAGTTTTATCTTGCCATAAAAACCTCAAAGGGTTTTGAACCCATAAAAACTTCAAAGGAAAAAACAAGCCATTTTCATTCAACGTGTAAATAGTTAAATGGGCTTGTTTTGATGGTTACTTGAAAAGAGCTATGGGTATCGTGCATGCATGTATGCTTTAGTCTCCTATGTCGCCTCTTCGACACCATAGCGGTGCCGCAATACCTTGACCAAGGGATTCCCTTTGTTGCGAAGCTTCTTCACAGCACTGTCAAGTATCTGCACTGGTCTCTCCTCGTATGTCAAGTCGGGTTACACGTCAAGGTTCTCGCAGTTGATGACATGTCAATGGTTGTGCATGTACTTCCTCAGGTTGGATATGTGGAAGACATTATGTATAGTTGATAGGTGTGAAGGAAGGGTTGCTCGGTAAGCCACTTTCCCCACACAGACAATGATCTCAAATGGTCACATATTCGGGTCACCAACTTGTCAAGAACTCCAAATCTATGTACTCCCTTCATGGGAGATACTCGTAGGAACACCCAATCTCCCACCTATATTCACAGGAATTTGATCAATAAGAAAGATTAAGTTAAATCTTGATAAGTCATATTTGCTTATGGATTAAGAGAATATGATCGGATCCGACAGTCTGTATAGCTTTTCTGGCGACCTTATGTTGTTACAAGCTTCCGCCTCACAAGGTCAACAGCCCTCGCATTCTCCTCCAAGAGATCTACGGAGTAAAGAGCGTGGTCACCTACCTCATACCATCTGAGAGGTGTGAGGTGTCTCCGCCCGTATAGGGCTTCGAATGATGCCATACCGATACCGGAATGATATTTGTTGTTGTACGTGAACTCTACCAATGACAAATGGTCCTTTCAAGACCCCTTCCATTCAAGAATGCACGCACATAGCAAATCCTCAAGTGTATGAATAGTTTGTTCGCTTTGTTTATCGGTTTGTGGATGGTAGGCAGAACTCATCTTCAGCTCCGTTTGTAATGTTGACATGAACTGGTGCTGGTATTGAGATGTAAACATCGAGTCTCTATCAGACACCACCTCGTGTGGTATACCATGGAGCCTGATAAAGTTCTGCATATATACCTTGGTCAATCTAGATGGAGTGTAGGTCATGCTGACAGGTATGAAATGGGCTGACTTGGTCAACCTGTCAATAATAACCCAAATAGCATCATGGCCACCTGGTATCCTCGGTAATCCAGTGACGAAATCCATAGAGATACTCTCCCACTTCCACTCGGGAATGGGAAAGTCTGTAATAACCCCGGTGGTCTCCTATACTTAGCCTTGACCATCTGACAGGTCAAGCATCCGTTGACATGATGTGCCACATCATGCTTCATCCCATCCTACCATAAATGTCAGCGCATATCACGATACATCTTCATACTACCAGGATGAATAGACAATCGTAAATCGTGTTCCTCATAAAGAATGTCTCTGCATAACTGCTCATCGTTGGGCACAATGACCCGGATAGCCTTCCACAAAGTGGACTTTGTCACCACAAAATCATCAAATTCGTCCTTGACGGTACCCATGTACTTCTCTCGAATCCAAGGATCTGACTTTTGGCCTTCTATTATGTTATCCGAAAGACTACTGAATTGTGGAAGTACGGCAACAGATATGGATGTACTCTCCTGAGGATGCTAATCAATCAAAGCTGCGAGCATATCCCACGTGTATAGCCAGTATCCGTACCCCTTGCATGAGCTCTCTTGCTAAGCACATCAGCCACCGCGTTTCCCTTACCAGGGTGGTAAGAGATCGTGCAAGCGTAATCCTTCAATATCGCAAGCCACCTGCGTTGTCTCATGTTCAGTTCCTTCTGATCAAAAATGTATTTCAAGCCCTTGTGTTCTGTGAAAATCTCGAAATTCACCCCACAGAGACAATGGCGTCAGATCTTTAAGGTGAAAACAATTGTTGCCAACTCCAAGTTATGTGTGAGGTAATTCCGCTCTTGTGGTTTCAACTAACGTGATGCGTAAGCATTTAGCCCCCCTCTCGAACCATCTAGCCCCAAATGACGGCAGTCTCCTGCTGAAACATCAAAAGTGAACCACAAGTACCCTCCCAATCTCTCTATCCCCTTGAATGCTTTCGTTCTCAACTTTCAGCTCATGTATCAGGTTTGTCCTTCTTCTTCCACTAGTCACCGCATGAAAGAATCGAATGTTCGCATCCCCTTCTTTCATCCACTTCTGCCTAGATCTCTGATGCCACTCCACCTCCCTTCGCCTATCATCCTCGACCACCACTTGCATCTCCTCATTATTTAAAATACGACTATCTTCAATCTCATTCAATCTCGTAATCTCAGCCACAGTTGTCTCCCCCCTTACAGTTCTGCATCTTTTCAGCTCTTTTTTGTATTCCATCAGTCTTTCTCGCAACAATTTAAGTTTTCGTGCCAATCTATGCGCCGTTGAACCTTCCATCTACAGCGAGCCCCAGAAATCTGAGACCATATCCCTGAAATCACCGTCCAACAACTATGATTTTTCAAATCTGAACATCGACCTTGAGGTCATGCCTTCGCCTGAGTCCCAAAAAATGGGTGTGTACTCAGACCTCGATCTAGGAAGGTAATGAACCACAGGAGGGAACAACTCCAATACTTCATTAGAGACCAGAGATCTATCCAAGCGCAACTGCGAGGAAGCGTTACGCCAAGTGTATCCTCTATTACTGACATCCAAGATCTCCATTGCCAGAGCTCCAACACACTCCATGAAATCAGCCGACCCAGGGTCTCCCACCACGATCATTAGGGTAATCTGATGTGAGCAGAGTCACTTTGAAGTCCCCCTCAACCACCCAAGAGGCATCTGGGAACCTCCTCCTAATCACCTGCAACTCCTTCTACAGGGGTAGATCATGCCCTCTGCCAGAAACACCATAAATCGTTGTAAATAGAATTTTGCCAGCCTCAAAGTTGCAGTCTAGCAACACCGAAATAGATCTGAGATCCACATTCTCCTCAAGAAAAGAGAACAAATCACCATCTCACGCCAGAACCACACCCCCAACACTTCCTATGGATGGAACCGCTTTGAACTGCGATAGTCTAGAACATCCCACTGATCTCTAGGACAACGAATCCCAATTCGCAACCTTTGGCCCATACAAGAAAACCACATAAGCACCACAAGAGCCCAAAAGCTCCCCCATCGTCCTCTTCTCCATGTCACCCAACTCCCTCACGTTCCAAGAGATGATCTTTATTTGGATCCACTTAAGGTCCTTTGGTGGGCATAGATACACCAAGACATTCCGCAACCCGCACGTGAATGTCGACCAGCAACCACTATCAAGCTTTTCATCTACACAATTTTGAGCACCCATCGAAAATGTTGTAGCGAGACTTGCTTCCGCCACCTCCGATTTGTTGAAATTCACCTCCTTGCCTTCGAACTCTCGTTCCAACCACATTTGCACATCAGACTTTCTCCTCTTACGAGAGAAGTAGAGAATTGGGTTGCTCCTCAACTTTCGGTGTCCTCTACCCAGCGCCAGTCTTCACTCCCTCGAAAATTGTTCGGCCACCAAAATACGATGCTCCATCTTTCGACTCCTTGCCAAAGTAGTCGTCCCCAGGACTGAATCAACCTCCGCTCCATCATCCCTACGAGGAGCCTCTCCACCTTCAATCAAGGCCCTGAGTTCCACTGACCAAGGATGAGGAATGAATGGTCCACTCAACAATCAGACCTTCAGGAGCAGAGGGCGATAATCCTGAAGGGACCTAGTAATTCACGCTCCTCCCAAAGAGCAAGTTCTCGTGCCCTTCTCTCCCCAACAAAGGCCAACACGATGAGAAGTCGCTCAACTGATCCGCCAGCGAAACCACCTCTGAATTATCACCTCCATCATGGACCAAACATAGGTTCCTCGGGCCATCAAACTCCCTTCCGCCTAGCCCTACCAACAACGTGCTCACACTAGAAATGACAAGCTTCCCAGCACTCGAGGTTCCTCCACCTCGTAATAAAACATCGGAACCGTCGACCCGAGCTTCTCCATCAGGAGGCTGAGAGAATGATCCAGAAGATAAGGCCATCAGCGAAGAGCTCGAATGTGAAACCCGATCAAAACCCAAAAGGGGCTTCTAAAGTACGAGGGGATTTGATCCGCACCCAACCATCGGATTCGATCTACACCCATCAATTGGATCAGCGGTCGGTTCAGTGATACGGTCCGGCTCAACAATACCTGCTGAACCCTGGGGGCAAAAGCTGAAAATCAGAGTCGAGTCAGAACCCAACCCGATTACAAGGGCAGCAGAAGACAAATCGTCGCTCGGAGGACCCGGTCCACCTCCTAAATAGGGCAAGTTAGCCCATGATGGAAACACGCCAAACATTTGTGCAATCTCTGGTCGCAATCCCGGTGATGGGATCGGTTGCTTCGCTCGTGAATCATAGAACGCATTAGCGGTCGTCGGAAACACCCTCGACAGCAGTGACACTGTAGACCTCCTAGCCTCCGCCACCTTCGGAACTAGGGCTTGAACCGGCTCAGGCACCATCTCCTGTACATTAGGATCTTCCATCCTCTTCAGGAAAAGCAGAAAAGAAGTCCTTCCAATGCGAAAGGTCGTCTCCGAAGGTACCATCTTCTAGCAACCCTTCATTGAAACCATCATTCCCCACCCCTCTCCAGGTTGGAGACCCGATCGAAGAACCTTTTCGACGTCCCCTATATCCTACAGCGCTCTAATGGTGCCCAACCTCCGGCACTGAATCGAGAGGCCTTGGATCTCCAACAACCAACTCGAAGGCACCTTCAACTCCCCATCACGCAAGAGAGGCCTCCGCCATTGCACCGCTAGTGGGAATATCCCACTCCCGTTGGAAAGAAAACCATGCACTTTCGCCGCCTCCACTCCCCGTATGCTTAGTGTCGTCTCCGAAAGACATATCCTATCCTCCACATAGCTAGTGGTTCTGTTGAAGTCCAAGACCTCCATGACCTTCCGAAGATTAGTGTTTGGACCCTCAGCAGCAAAGATACCATCAACGGGATCCCAAGGGGTCTCCTCGCTCAACATTACTCTTCAATCCGCATCGTCGTCAACTACCATCCTAGAAGAACCACCCGAGCAATCCTTTCGGATATGTCCCTCTTCTCCACACTAGTAGCAAACCACTCTTTTCATCACATACCGACGTGCAAGGTGGCCCGCGAGACCACACTTGAAACAACGACGACGAGAGAGGGCATCCACAGTCGCATCCCCCTTCTTCCCTGTTTCCTCAAGGCTTCTCTTTACCTGACTAGGAGGATTCCCGACCGTCACCTCCTCCAGAATCAAAGGTGTCTTTCCCCGATCGCCCATCTCCCCCAGCTCTTTTTATCTTTTTTTTGAAAAGGAGAAGGGTGGCATTCCAGAACTTGGGACTCACCGCCAAAATATTACACTATAAAACTATAAAAAGTTACAATGCATTACATCCTCCATAATGTACAAAGTGCTCTGTTATGGTCTATTACATTCTCCGTATAACAAGATTGCCCCCCCCAAATGACATTATTCCCCGCACATCAAATTACCCACAAAAGCGCAAAAGGACACACATAGTCTTCGTGTCCATAACCACAACCAATCCGAAGCTCCTCCAAAAACTGGCACAATCATGTCCCCCTATCCATGGGATGCTGGCCACGTCCCACACCTGGGCAGAGGACGAGCAAGAGAAGAAAAGGTGATATGCGTCCTCTGCCACCGACCCACATCTAGCACACACAACAATCTTCATTCCCAACAGTTGCCCTCGACGAACTTGCGTGAGAATCCTATCTTGTCGCAGAAGATATACAAATATCTTTATTCGACTAGGCACATTGCTCCTCCAGATCATCCTGGTATCAATTTGGCATTTCTTCCTCTACCTCCTCCCCCATCATCCACCAAAAAACGATATGCTTTCTTCATCAAGAATCTCTCGTCTCCCCAACTAAAATGATCCGTACCATTTTCTTTTTATCTTTTTAATTTTTATGTTTTTGTGTTTTGATTTTTTGGTATATTCTTTATAAATTTTTTATTTTTAGCATTAATTTTTAATTGATTTTAGTATTATTTTTATTGATTTTAAATGATTTTTTGTTAAAATGTTTGTATTCTTGTTAGCGATTTTTACACCTGACCTCTACAAACTTTGTCAATTACATAACAACCCTGAAATCTTTGTAATTACACAGTGACCCTTATAATCTTATTATGTCTTACACCACTACCCTTGCACTCAGTTTAACTCTTCTTAGGTTAATCTTCTTTTGTTGATGTAACCACATCAAGAAACACATTTTTTGGAAATTCAAGCAGTGGATATTCTTTCTTCCTCTACATCCTCATTCATCAACGCATGATTGTCATCGTCTCCTTTGACGAGAGGCTCGCCTCCTATGCAGATCTTGACCACTCATACTCCTAAATGCCCCCTCGATGACCCACATGAGCATGAACCTCAATGAGAAGAAGTTCCTTTAGATGATGCCTATCAGGAACATGACCTTCGAGGAGATACTTGTGATTGTGCATGATTAGCAACACATCCTCGATCAATTTCTTGTGTGTTACCCCTGGCAAGGTTTTAAAAATCAGACCGAACATTGAATCGGTCAGTCTTAGGTTAGGTCCAACTGGGTTGGACCGTCGGTCCAAACCGGTCATACTGGTGATGATGTCAGCATGATGTCATCATTCATATTGACTCGGAAAAAACCGGATCGGGCTTAATTTACTGGTTCAACCGGTTGAACCAGTTTTTTGAACCGATAAAACCAGATACATGTATTAAGCATGTATTGTCAATGAACAATCGTTTAAAATGTCAAATCTTTCAATAGAATGACATGATTGTCTATTTCGAGTAAAACTCTACAAAAGTTATTCACATTTTCTAGCATTATATATGAATATAACATTGTAGTCATTTATCTATAGTTGCTTCTAGAAAATTACTCTAAGAAAGTAGTCGTACATGTTATATTCCAAAAAAGAGAGGGGCATAACTTATATCGCAGAAGTTAAGAAGGGCACAAGTGATAAAAATCCTATTATTTTATTATTTAAAACTTTTTTTTTGAAAATTTAGCAAACCATCAAAACTGAGTCAAATCAGGTCAATCCATTCCGACCATCGGTCAGACCCGGTTTTTTTTCCTTTTTTTGAAATTAATTACATAAAATTGGTGGAACCGACCGGGTCGAGGCCGGTTCCCAATCCAACTGGTCCGACTGGTCGGTCCGGTCTGATTTTTTAAACCCTGGCCCATGGGCTTCGTGAAGAGGAGGGAGGGGCGACAATGAAGGATGGTCTTTAGTGCAAAGGCTGAGGTTAGGGACAATGGGGGTGGAGTGGAGGGTCGACGATGATATGGCGGTGGGGTCGATGGTTATCGAGTGGCTAGGATTGGAGGGGAGAGCATGGCAGGAGTGGTGGAGGTGGATGGGTTCTTGATTTTATGTTGTTTAAAAGGAGGGAGGATGAATGGTATTGTTTTATAAATTTGATTCAACATGAATGACATATATGTCTCAATTTAAGGACAAAATGAATGGAAGTTGACTGTGTGCTCTAAGGTATAAGTGCTGGTAAGTTTGCAGGGGTGGTGGGGGTAGATATGAATAATTTAGGGGTTGTGTAGTTGCAAAAGTTGATGTAAAAAGCCCTTCTTTTCTAGTATTTATATAGTTTTTGATCTTTAATGTGCTAATATATAAAATTAGTATAAAAAAAGTGTTTTGTTTTTTAAATGTTTTTCTACTATTTTTGTGGGCTTTTTAAATTTTATGTTTTTTATTTGATTTAATTTTTTCCTTATTCTTATGTTTTTGATATGACTCTAAGTTACAGAGTATGTGAACGGTATGACATTTTTATGAATATTGTTTTGGTAATATAATGTTAGACTACTCTTTTTATCTATTTTTAAGCTTTAGTTTGTATTATCAGTTCTTTATTCAATTTTCTAAAAATGGCCGTCCTATGGCCTCCGTTGATTAATTAATTCATAATTCTCTTTTCATGTGAGTTTCCCACAAAGCAGTGGCATGTCGAGATTAGTGATCGGCAAGCTCCTTTGAGTGGACCTTAAAATCGCCTCGCAAGCCACCTCCATCTCCGAAGTCAAACCGAAACGGATGAAGACAGGCTTGGCCCCCATTAACCCGTAACCCGAAAGGGATGAAGGCGGACTTACCCAATGACTCCTTGAAGTTTTGTAAGTTGAAGGGACATGCTGTTCTAAACTTGAGAGAAAAATATGTGCCCACTGACTACTTGAATTTGGTAGGTTAATGGGTTGTGACATTCAAAACTCGAGAGAATGTATGGAGTTAAATTCATGTGTTGTAACTGTTTGATTGTAGGAATGGTGATGCGTATTTTGCACTATACAATTCCTATTATTGACGATTGTTGTGGTCATAAATGAATTACTGATGATTGTTGTGGCCAAGAGTTGATTATTGGCGTACCCACTTAATGGTCTAGTGGTAGTGCAGTGTGTCTACCACACAAAAGGCTAGGGTTCAAATCCCACTCTTGCAGGGGTTGCGTTAGGTAGTCGACGGCCAGGGTAAAAAGTAGTCGAATCTTTCAACATGGATTTGAGCAAGAATCCATGTAGCCGACCTTACTTATAGTCGGAGAAGGCTTAGTACATTTGTTGTGGCCAAGAGAAAGTGTGTGCCCAGTGACTAGTTGAAGTTCGGTAGGTTAAGGGGACATGCCATTCTAAACTCGAGAGAACGTATGGAGTTAAAATCATGTATTGCATATATTTGGCTGTAGGAGTAGTGATGAACTTTTTGCATTATAGTATGCATATTATTGATGATTGGTGTGGTCACAATTGCATTTTGTGGTGAGTCCATATGCCATGAAGTTGATTTCCTTTTTCTGTGGCAGCACGAATATACATTTTCTTAGATTTGGTAAATAAATTATTTGGAGTATACTGGAGCAGACCTTTTGCACCATCTAGTTTGTTAGTTTCCCCCCAATGTGGCACGGTATGGATATGATGGTGACCTCGCCAATCAAGGACGGAGGCCTTGGAGTGCTGCAGATTGGTGATATGAACAAAGCACTGCTGGAGAAGTGGGTGATGAGGATCTGGGGACCTAGGTGTGATCTCATCTCTACATTCAACTCAACTCAACACACAAGTATGGAGAACTTTTCAACAAAGATCTCATATATGCGCCTCATATAAATAATGCTGATGTTCTCTAACTCCCTACATCTCTTATATATGTGTAGGAGATATAGTGATTAAAAAAATATCCCTCTTATTATCTTTTTTATCAACTATTTTCCTTTTTTCTCAAACATTTTTTCCATTCATGCTTTTTTCATCTATCTTCCCAACATCTTCCCCTTTGTGTTATTTTGTCTCCTAACATTTTTATGGACTGGTGTCTTTCTTTTCTTATGCCCCTTCTCCTTTTTCCATATTCTTTGTTTACAACAGTGACGGTGGCACTTTGCTCAGCTTGGGCCTGAAAAACTGAGCTCACTATTTTTTTGGTTCTCTGGACAATAGGGAGAACAAAATAACATTATGGGGCAAGTGGAAAAGAAGAAAAAAACAAGAAATGGAAGATAAAGACTGCAGCCATCATCTTCTAAGGATCAAACCACCCATTGGATAACCATTCACGCTGCCTGGTAGAGAACCCATCGCAGCACATACTTCTCCATGGCATCATCTAGAGCTCCGGCATCGCCTCGACATCTGTAGAACCCATCAGCTAGAGGGTGTCACTTCCACCATTATCATCAGATCGTACCACATCGCCATCTCAGCTTCTTCATTGTCGCCTGCTTCCTCGTCATATGGACCGTCTCAACGTAACAATCATGTAGCATGGCTGGCTTCCGCCCTCATCTCTGCGATGGAAATCTAAGTGTTCTGAAGAACCCATACCAGCAACAACAGGAGCTTGCCAGTGTTGTCGCATTTATGGTTTTCACTGTTGATGCAGTTAGCTCTCGATCAGCCTGGTCTCGCTACTGCTCCCTCGCATCTAGCCGCTGCTCTGTCGTACTTGGCCATCTTGCCTCCCTTCCAATGTAGAAGGGAATCAAACCTTTCCTCTTTTTTTCCAAGAACAAGTATGGTTTGCATCGGAACTTATAGCTGCGCACATCGCGCGGCTGACACCGTCACACCTCTTGTTTTCCTCATTGCTTGAGCGACCAGTTGCATGTGGCTACACATGTTGCTCCCGCCTCCTTCGCAGGTTTTTGTACGGAAACTGGATATACGCTGGTGTTTTTTTCTTCTTCAATGTCTCAAGACGTCGATGCTGGGTTTCGAATGTGAACCATCGTCTCCTTTCCGTTGTTCCATGCGAGAATCGATCAAAACATTGCGAACAAAGGGGTTTGGGAGGAACCAGACGTAGATTTATTCTTCGAGTGGAAACCTTAGAGCATTTATTCTTCGAGTGCCCCACGGTAAGAGGGGTTTGGGAGGAACCAGACGTGGATTGGGTGAGAACGGATGACTTGGTGGCCTTCTGCAGCTCGTTGGTTCTTAACAGAAAAAGAGATAGAAAGGAAATATTGATTCCAGTGGCGAGGCTTTGGTCGATTTGGCTTGGGAGAGATGAGGCCATCTTCTCAAGCTAACGCTTTTACAAGGAGAACGTGCTTATTCACAGTGCGAGATTGGTGGAGGAGTGGGGTGTGGTTTAGGACTCAGCTCGTTTTTTTGGTTTGAAGGAGGCTGTGTTGCCTCTATGTACAATTTTTTTGTTGTTTTTGTACACCTGTTTTCCTTTCCTTTTTATCTAATATATTGGGGTGAACACCGCTGAGTGTCTCCCCCTTGTTTTTGACTTCAAAAAAAAACATTGCGAACAAAGGAACTCAACGCAGATTCCGAGAACAACATATAATAGAAATGACAAACAGATCTTGAAAACAAATCTGAAAACAGTTTGTTCCAATACTATGTGAAAATATAAAATAGAAAATGTTGAATCAGAAATAAAAACAAAATTGATTTTACAACTCCCTTGGGAGCAGAATGAAAGCACGAGATAAAGCTACTAATGGTCGGATCTTCTATTATCTTGATCTCAATGAGTACAAGGGATGTGTGGCTCTATTTATCGCCCCACCAACTCAACTAAATCACATTACTTAACAATGTGGGTCTAAACAACTCTACATGATAGAGGCGCAATTGCACAAATATCTTAATGCAATAGAATTTTAAGATACATTGCTTTATATGATGTCAGGTTTATAATACTAGCTAACCATTTGGTGTTAAATTTAGTTTCCATCTCGAGAGTTTTTTGTAGATCAGGGGACACGGTGAATTTTTCTAAATTGCTGCATGTTTTGCTTGGCTAAGTCCTGCTAATTCTAAACCATTCACAGGTGGTAATGTCTTTGCTTGGGGTTGGGGAGGGGCCAACGGGACATTCTTCCAGGAGGACCATTCATCTGGTGGACAGTTGGTAAGCTCCAATTCCTGATTTGCGATTTAAATGAATGTAAGTTTATTGCAGGATTATCTTCAAAATAAGGCTTGAAGGACGCATCTGCATTCCATTTATGAATCATAGCGTACTGCTAATTTCATATTCCAAAGCCTACATTATTAAACATTCTTTGGCATTTAAAAAGGAAATTCTCAATGTAGCTTCTGTCAGTCTTTCTACTTGTGGGTTAATCATTTGAAAGTAAGCAGGAATAATAATTTACAAAAACTATCTCCAAAAAGTCCCCAAAAGTGGTGGCAATAATACTCTTTTAACATTTTTTTTCTCGCACTCTCAATTCTTAGCAATTTTATAAGTGGATTCCATTGTTGAGAAAAGTGAGGGATTGAGTTAATTGGGTAATTGAATCTAGTGGAAGTTCCATATACCGTTGTCTTGTGTTTAGTTCCACATCGTCTTTTGTTAGAGTTGTGAGGGAGGGAGGACTATATATAATGCCATTTGCTGCAGGTTTCAGTTAGAGGAAATACTAATACACATGACTATTTATTTAGGATGCTTTTATTTGGAAACTTTTCCCTGATATATGATATTGAATTGATCTGATTTAGGGACTTGGAAACGACATGGACTGCAACATACCATTACTAGTTGACTTTGGCATGGACTGCAAAGCACTGCATGTGTCATGTGGATTCAATCATACGGCTGCCATTATTGAGTGTACATGAGATTTGCATTTAGATTGCAGCATTGTGTAGACATCTCACTTCTCCTGTCATGTCATTTATATCCAACTGTTGATTTATCAGCGAATTATAACCTCATGGCTAACCCTGGTTAATCTTTGGACTGGGAAGTAATCAGGTGTATAGCAAACAAAAAAATCACAAATATTCCTGTCTGTAAATAAGAAGTGCAGACGTTGCACTAAAAACAAAAATAAAGTTGTGTGAGGATTTACTGACAGGAATTTCTGTTGGTTGTATTTGGGAGTTTGAGTTATTTCGTTTCTGACTGCTCCGTCTAATTCGCCAATGCCTTAATGTGTGAGAAATGGAAGAATTACAATGTCATATTTTCCATGTGTTTGTCTGTTCTGTTCTATGGTAGGAATTAGCAATCGCGAAATAAGTTTAGGTAGTGGATGAAAAAAGATAGGTCCCAAATCTGTGCATCTTCTAAAAACAGGGTACTGCTTATTTTGATGTGTTACTCTGATTCTTTCATTTATGCACGAGTAAATTTTCCCCAAGTCTCCGATTTGGACATAGTTTGGATCCTGAACTCTAAAGGGCCTGTTTGGTTGCTAGGTTGGACTGGGTTGGGTTGGGTTGGGATACCCCTGTGAATAGTAAATTGTACCCCCTGTGAATAGTAAACTGTGAGGAGGATTGAGAGGTTGGAAGGAGGGGTACACTAGTGTACCCCAACCCGGTGCAGTCCAACTCAGCAACCAAACAGGCCCTAAGTGTCCTGTGTAGTTTTCTGGAAGTCTTCCTCTTTCCTTTTTCCCGTTGTCTTATTCTTCACCACCATCAATAGCCAACCGTCATCTCTTGATGTTGAATGCCGAGTTTGCATATGTGCTTACTATGGAAATAAATGGATTAATTATTCAGGATGTCATAGGACTCTTATACATAGAGGAGAAACCCTATAGAGCGAATTAAATAAGAAAGAAATGATAAATTCATAAATGCTAATAACTTTCGACATTCTTCGGTATGGAGCTTAAATGTTAATCATGCTCAGCTTGGAACAACACTTTTGGAATGACTCTCTTGATATAGCCTTGGTGAAAATATCTGTTGTATGCTCTCCTAAGTTGACATGAAGTATAGATGAAGCCATTCTGTATCATGTCTCGTGTGTAATGACAGTCTCCCTCAATGTGTTTGGTCCTCGTGGAAAGCTGGATTGTTGGCAAATAATGCAGCATGATTATCATATAGCAGCTGCATGGGAAGAAGAGCGTCAAGAACTAGGTATGTCAGAACGTATATGACCACATCATCTTAGTGCTCCTCTGCACCATTGCTCTGTATTTCGATTCAACACTCAACCTAGCAATTGCAATATGTTTCTTTATTTTCCATGAGACCAGTGAACTCTCTATGAAGACTGCAAAACCACAGGTAGACTTCATATCTTTAGGGGATCTTGCAAAGTCAGCATATGTATCGGTTGTTATGGCTAGAGATATCCCTCTACTGAACAACAATCTTGTGCCTAGAGAAGATTTTAGATATGTTAGGATCATGTAAATTGCTTCCATGTGAGCCTGTCGTGGTTGCTCCATGAACTGATTAGCTTTGGTCATTACAGAGGAGATATCTGGCCTTGTCATAGTCACTTTGAGAAGCTTTCCAACAAGCTCCATGTATCTCCTTATGTCCACATCATGTGTATCATCAATATTGAGTCGCATCACGAGATTCATAGGAATGATGGAAGCCTTGCAGTCTGTCATCCCTATCACTAGAAGGAGATCTATAACATACTTCTTCTAGGCCATCCAAGACTTCTTTGATTCTTGGAAAAGTTGTTCCAAGGAAATATTAGAGTTCGCTAAGATCGTTGGCCTCGCTAATCCCATGTAAGTGGTCAACATAAACTAGAATGATGGCAATACCTCACAATGTCATGTATACAAAGAGCGAATGATTTTCAGATGATCTCTTGAAACATGGTTGCTAAATCAAATCCAAGATTTCTAGAATTATGCTATGGTACTCTACTTAAGGCCATAAATTACCTTATGAAGTTTGCATATCTTCTGACACTCCCCCACAACAACATATTCAAGTGGCTATTGAGTATAGACTTCCTCCTGCAAATCACCATGTAAGAAAGTATTCTTTATATCAAGATAGGAAAGCGACCAGTCATGTACCACAACAATAGAGAGAAGGATCCGATGAGTAGAATGACGAACCAAAGGGGAGAAAGAATCCTAATAGTCTACCCCCATATGTCTGGGTGAACTCACGTGCCATAAGCTTGGCCTTGTAGTGATCAATACTACCATCTGACCTATGCTTCTTTGTAAAGACCCTTTTGCAGCCAACCACATAAGCCCCTGTTGTAGTAAACAAGATCCATGTGCCATGTGACTAGAGTGCAACCATCTCCTCCCAAGTAGAAATATGACATTGATTGTCTCGCATAGATTCATGGTGTGTGTGTGTGTGTGTGTGAGACCATATTGATTGATCATCACATGACAAAATTCTTAAAATCCTAGGATAGATGCCCAAATGAAACATGGGTTGCGAGAGGTATGTAGCACATCCATGCCTTCTATTTCGTAGTGCAATAGGTTGGTCAAGATCCTATGCATGGACTGTCTCGTGTACCATACTCTCCTGAAGGACTAAATGCTCATCATGTAATGTCTCCTATTGTATAGACATATCAATAGTGCCATCAATAGAAATCAAGTGTTCATAATTTACAGGGCGCATGATAAATGATGGAAAAGGCATATGCACATGGGGATCTAGTAGTCGGCATGTGAATGTTGTAACGAGGTAAAGTCTGAGCCACATGAGGTATAGTGGGAGGTGGACGTTAGGGAGAAAGTGTAATGTCAACCTCCTGACCAGACTTTGACAAAAATCATTGTCACATGCGGGAGAAAAATACATAATATACGTAAATAATATGATGTTAATACCGATATAGTACTTTTGTTTAACAAGATCAAAGCATGGGTACCCTTTCTAGGTGTGGGACTAGCCAACAAAGATGCACTTGACAACTCTAGGTGAGAACTTGTTACAGTCATGAGGTAGGTGATGACCAAAAATCATAGAGCTAAAGACATGAGGTATTAGAGAAAAAGATCATTATCAAGAAACACAATTGAAAAAGGAATTTGTTTTCCTAACATGGAGGACATTTTATGGTTGACCAAGTAGTAGGCAGTGAAGACAATATCACCCCAAAAGAGTGGGGAGCATCACTCTGTATAAGAAGAGTCCTAGGAATATCAAGAAGATGATAGTGTTTGCATTCCGCAACATTGTTCTATTGAGAAGTGTAGGTACAAGAGGTCTGATGTAGGATGCCATGGGACCTCGAGAACTAAGAGAGCTGACAAATGAAAAATCACCAACTACAATGAGATTTAACATGTACCCATGGTGATCAGGAACACAATTGGGATCTCAAATATCAAAATTCAATAACTCAAATAAAGAACTATTGGTATGACTCTGATGACTAGGAAAACTAGTACAATGATGCTTCCCAAGCGGGCAAGCATCACACTGAAAAGTGGATTGAGAAGGAATATGCAGAAGGCTATATACAATTTCTGAAGAGAAAGATAACTGAAACGAAGGTGTTACATGCACGGAGAGACTGATCTAGTGGGAATAGAAGATATATCGGGATAAGCAGATTGGACCAGTCTATAGATTCCACCTTTCTCATGTCGCATTCAATCACTCTGGCCCTTAATATTTCCTGAAACACAAAAAAGAGAGATTAAAAATGGCATAAATAGATCCTTAGTAATATGGCTGATAGATGACAAGTTTATAGAAAAATCAGGTGCACGTGACACATTTTGCAGAAGTGTGGATGATGTCAACAAAATCACTCCATGCCCTATAATTGGAGAAGTGTCCCATCTGTAATGACTACAGATATGCCAGGGTGAACTGAAATGTTGGACGTGAATTGTGCTTTGTCTCTGCAGAGATGTTCAGATGCTTCGAGAGGGAGACAAGATCATCGAACTTCTTATCAATAGTGGTAGTAAGATCACTTTGCTCAACAGCATGGGTAGACAAGGGGTGACTATGCTTCAAGTAATAAGTATCCTCAGAGTACCCAAACTATGGCAATATATGCATTGCTGACAAGAGCATCCACCTCCTCTGCTACGGACACCACGTCCTCTGAACTATGATGAACCTCCTCTACCACGAGATGCAGCCATTGTAGAGGAAATTAAGTATTAGTTGCCTGAGGCACTAGTGATCTTGCTCAGTGGGAGTCCTGATTGAATTTAATCATTCGATATCCGTGAGGATTTGGATTCAATTTCATTTTAAAATATTCAACTCCAAACTCGAATCTAATTTTAAGCAAATTTGCTAACTTAAACTCGGAATCATTTCATTTTGAGTTTCGAATATTCAAATTCAATTCATTAGAAGCTTAAGATATTTAACATGATTCTCACAATTCTGCAAGATGATATTTAGACTTCGACTCCCAATGTCTAAGTAGATTGCCTCCTATATAAGTATTACTCTTGAATAGTGACCTAATCTGGACTTTCGCACCATGCACTTAGCTCAATCCAATTGGGGTGTTGAAAGACCTTATCAAATTGAGTTATGTTTGCACTAAGTTGCTTCGTTAAGGTTGGCAGACAACCAAGTCTTGGGGAGTGATGGAATCGATGCCCTTTTCCAGCTTATTCTCTAGTGGCATGGAAATCTAAAGACCATAGTTGTGGGTTGAAGTAAAGCTTCACATAAGGAAGGGCCAATGCATCCACTTCACATGCATGTTTACTTTTGTACCCCTTATTAAAAAATACAAAGAATTATTACCTTGAATAGACATGCAAAAAACAAAAAAAAACTAGACCAGTAATAAATCCAGTGAAAAGTTTCAAAGTCAAAGTTCCTTTGCACAATGTTCGTCATATAATTGTGATTTCTGACAAAATTGCAACCTCAAACTCGACCAATTAGTTTTATATAGTTTCGGGGACCGACCCGACGGAATAGGGAATGCCCTTGATATATGGTCAATCAAATAAGAAAAGATAGATAAACGTAAATGGAAAGGATTCTGTTTTAGCCCTACGAGACTGCCCCAAATAGATAATATATTGCTTTCCCACTTCCAGTCTAGAGTCCTCCAAAAGTTGTCCCCGAAACAATATATATAATGGCTAAGTGGGTTTATTTGATTAATTACTCTTTCCATTCTCAGCTTCTCCTGAGACCGGTTGCGGATTCTCCCCTGTGATTGCTTGTGGATTCTCCCTCGGTCACTGCTCCCGTGTCACTGCATTGTTTGCAAAGTGAAGACTTGGCTACACTGGCGAAGCTTCAAAAAGAAGACTTAACTACACTAGTGTAGCTTCAAAGAGGAGACTTAGCGACACTGGGTAGGCTCTGTATCTCATACTTTTTGGGCACCACTAATGCTTAAATAGTTGAACATAGAAAGGAATATCAGACTCCCCAAGAACAAGTTGCTAGAGGAATAAATTGCTTGATAGTTCAACACTTCGAGCGGGAAGAGCTACACCTTTACTCGCAAGATAGTTATTTCAATGTTAAAAAGTATGCTCTATGAACAAGTGGATCTGAGTTGATTTTTGAGCGGAATATGGATGATAACTTGTGGGACTTAGAGGATGTTGATTCCAAAATACTAAATCTCATAAAAATTCTGCCAAACCATTAATATAGAGGGATTGAGTTTCATTTTTTACATTTTGTTCATGACCTACGTATGGAACCTTATCTCATCTCACCGCATTCATTTATTTGTTTACTAACGGAATAAAAAAGTATATGTACATGGGGTTGGTAAATGTGTGATTCATCTAACTAAAAGTCAAAAATAGAGCTTGATTCCTTAGCAAATAATTGCACTTCAATGTCTATATTGCATAGTTAACATTCATGCACTAAATGATAAGAAGCATATATTAGCGTATAAAAATCACAAAATTGCAAAATCCCGAACTGATAAAAACACTACATAAACTTCCTACGTTTTTAATAAATTCACACTAGCTTTGGTTGACCTAATTCTTCTCATATGTACATGAAAATACAGTAGAAAAATACAAGAATGCACAATAACGTCCACTTTAAGTAAATGTTCGTGGATCTCGAAGTGAAAAATCCGGAAAGTTTGATTTCCTTGTTGAATTATCACTCCGTATGAATTTTAAATTGATTAAAATCACTTTCAAAGTTAATGTTATGAAACTTTCTATCTTAAAGTGGTTTCGTTTAGATCAAAGCTTTATGCAAAATGTCAATTTTGGGAGTTAATTGGCATATGTAAGATATTGTACATTAAGTTTTAGCTTGGTATATCTGTTATAGTTTTACTTTTTGTATGTATGTAATTATATAAATAAAAAAATCATCAAAGTTAAAATGATACTAAATAATCGAAATAAAATTCTGAAGAGAGAATGCATGTCAAATGTGCATATTTTGATCACATGACCTAAAATTGATTCTATAAAATTATAATAAAAAGATATTTAGATACACGAAATAGTATCTAAATTAATAAAATATCAATATACATATTGTATAGGTATATTATATATATATATATATATGTATGTATGTATGTATGTATATGTCTAGGCCATTTTATCTGAATATAGTTTTATTATTATATTACAATTATACTTATTATACATTATGTTAGAAATAAATAAATTTCAATATTTTATATAATTTCACATTTGATATTATTATTCACTTATTAAGGATTTACATGTGTATGTATGTATTAGAAATTCTGGTCTTTATAGTTTGCCATGTGCTCTCCTAACCAATCACTTTTCTTCGTTTATTGACCTCCCAAGTCAACTCGTCCTCCGAACCCTCTTTCCCCATCCTCTCTTCTTCCTCTCTCGTCTATGCATGCACCCACTTGCATGTCGATTCCATACTATACCCAAATTCGATCTATATTTATTAATGTTATTGTATCTATATTAACAAAAATTGTAATTTTTATTTACTTTATACTTCATGACAATCGATCTATATTTGTAACGGATATTTTTCCGGTATTATTTATTTATGTATTCGATATAGATGAACACTACATAGAAAAATCCAATGTTGATTTTTTTCAAACATCGAAATAGGCTTCCATAAACGTCCACATTTCTTGTTTCGTCGTAAATTTCCGTCGATTCTGGCACGTCTAACTTGAGTTTATTCGATGTAAAAATCATAATGTCGATTCAAGTGACTTGGCCAAAATAAATGTTGAATACAATAACACATCTTGATGTGTAGATGTCAATGTTAAGAATATAAATCTACGTGAACATGTTGAATATATCACTTTCGACTATAATATTTTTTAACATTGATTTAATTCCACATATAAGAAATCATGAGGCATAACCGACAAATTTTATGTATTTTGTTATAGTGAAGCTGATATGATATGGAAATATCCATATCCAAACCATATTTAATCCGATTTCATTCTCATATACGATGCGATTCGAATGCTATTGGATTCATTATCATCTTGGTTGAATGTTAAGATGAATATATATCTGTGTGTGTGTGTGTGCGTGTGTGTGTGTGTGTGCGCGCGTGCGCGTGCGCGTGCGCGTGCGTGTGCGTGTGGGTGTGCGTGTGGGTGTGCGTGTGTGCGTGTGTGTGTGTGTGTGTCTGATTTTCATCTATTTCATATCCACGTAATTTCCATGTTTACCGACATTGGTATCCACATCCATGTTTATATTTCGAAAGAGATAAGATCAATGTTTATCTATCGGTATTTGTCACTAATCATTTGGATCTTTTTGAATAAATTGGGTAGTGGTAACTTCCAACTGGGTACCCGCAGGTTTCGTTAATCTAAATGGATTTTTTATAAGGTACGGATCATGATATTGTGGGTACGAAACTCATCATTTTCAAACAATACATGTGAATTTAGATTCAAAAAGAAGAGGTCAAACTGTACCCGATCGATCAAGTCACCTTCACCTTCTCTAGTCACATTCACCTTCCTTCTCAGTCGCTTCTCATTCTACCTCCTCTTATCCCTTGGCCAACATCTCTCTGGACTCCCTCACGAACGCAGAGGAGCTTCCCTTCTGCGCTTAATGTCAAGCAGTGAACCCTTGTGGTCCGAGTGAGCTCTTTCTTGTAGGTCTTCTCCTCCAGAGCCGTAGCCAGACAGCGGAGGTCTGAACACCATGGTGGGAGCTCGACGTCAGGCGACCTTCTTCTTCTCCGAATCATGGATCCAACTACATCTAGCTACTACCTAGATTCCGCACGAGCAAAGCGCCTGATGAAGGAGTCCTTCTAGGTGGGTACATCACTTCCACCTTCATCATCAATAACCATGGTGCACAGTAGTCTTTTATTCGCGGCTGAGGACCGATGGAGAAGGATTTTGTAGAAATGACCATCCGATCAAAAGCTTCATGCACCATCCTCGCTGTTGGAACCACGACTCTTCCCAGACGATGACTGCAAGGAGGATCCAAGGACCTTCAAGCAGATACATGGCACAACGAGGGCCACGTGATCAGCGCCTCCAGATAAAAGTTGGATCATGTGCATATTGCACGTGACATTACAATTTATGAAAAGGCCCTCTGTTGTCTGCTATATTTCTTATTAGTCCCGTTCCTAGGTAAATTTACAAGTACAACTAGTTCTTCATAATTGCACTAAGCTATCTAAGGACTGAAAATAAATTTGTTTCTAAATACTTTTATTACATTTTAGTCCATGCCTTTGACCTTCGATAACTTGAGTTCATTATGTCCAAAAACTATGAACTTGGTATCTTTTCAATAGAGAGAATCGTCTGTTGCAGGAGGGAGTGCAGCAGACTCTGTTGCAGGCATGTGTATTACTCGATCTTTATCGAGTGGTTCGCACGATTTGACACTTTTTGTGAGTATGAACCGTGCAAAATCGTGTAAACCGCTCGATCAAGATAGAGCGGCTCCCACATCTACAGCAGGCACAAAACCACAGCAAAGGATATGTGTCCTCTTTTCAAAGCTCATTTGATGATCTAACCATTGATATGCGGTGGACAATTTTTGGTGGTATACTCAATATCTATGCATTCTTATATAAAACATTGATTTTGATAGTTTTAACTCATTATAAATTCAAATATTCATTGTAAAATTTAGGGAAATATATTCATTGTGTATCTTTGACTGCATATAAACTTTTAGCTCTAAAATTGATGAATTAGATGATGGATTTTTTATTTGGATCACATTGCAATATCACGTGAAAAAAAGTGTCCTGTGTGCATGTTGAATTTATCAATCATGGGAGATTTTGTTGTTTTTTGTTGTGATCATTTATTTGACTTAAAAATCATTAATGGTAATTCAGGAGCTTTTTTGTATGCATCACATCTGCATATTGCATATCATTTTAATTAAAAAGAAATAAAATAATCATCTTGGGAAAACCGAAGCGCTACTTTGGATTGACTCGTTAATCGACTAAATCTGTGGGTTTGAATACCACTTATATCACATGCTACAACGTAATTCTATATTATTAAGAGAGGTAAAAAGCAAATCTTCAATACGAGAAGCAAACAAATTCTAAATGGCTATGGGGAAGCTCGAAAGCATCATGAGTGCAAGTAGGGATGAGCATGGGCCGGGCTGGGTCGGGCCCTAAAGGGCTCAGGTCCAAGCCCACTTCAAAACTTCGGGCCTTGGCCCGGGCCTAGGCTCGCAAAATTTTTTTTGGTTCGGCCTGGGCACATGCCCGGCCCAATTCCTATGGGTTGGGCTTGGGCCAGGCCGACCCATCTTAACCCATTATATATTATTAACTTTGATTTTGTGTTTAAAGTCAATCTCAATTCAAGTTAGACGAGATAAAATTATTTAAAACATATCATAATACTTGTGAAACAACTAAAATTCAATTCTACCGGAGATGATTTCTCAATTTATACAAGTCAGCTCAATGTTATATACGATAAACATCTCTCGTTACAGAAATTGAAAGAATGAACCAATTTTTTACAGTTAACAACTACAAGTGCACCATGTACTACATGTTAAAAAATAGGCATAATGCATGTATTGTGTAAAGGTTCAATAATAGAAAATATTCTAATGGAAAAAATAAACACTAAAAAATTCAAGAATAACCACCAGAATCTAAGCCATAGACTAATTAAGAAAAAATAATTCTGAAATGAAATACAATGATCATCAATTCATATGTCCCACATCTGACTTTCTTGATTTATAAACATTGTAAGAAGATAGGATACATGAACAGAGTGTGCTTGACAGGTGAGAGTTTCCATACGTATAGGATATGGGAAGGGTTCGGGCCCTCTTCGGATCGGGTTCGTGAGTCGGGTCGGGTTGGGCCAAGCCAAGCCCGAGCCCGGCCCAAAAAAATTTGGGCCTAAAAATTGGGCCCAAGCCCGGCCCAATGTTCGTTTGGGTTTTGGGTCGGGCCGGGATTTTTGGGTTGGGCTTCGGGCTAGACCGGGCCAGCCCAGCCCAATGCTCATCCCTAAGTGCAAGTGATGCGGCTACTGCTCAGCTACATATGTTGAGTTGATATGGGGAAAATATTATGGGCAAAATTGCCTAGATACGAGACCCACATTAAACACTGGTGTCATGTTAAACAATGAATGTGTATTCAAACTCATTCAGGAGGCATATATGTGAAAACTGAGCCGCATAAGGTTAACCTTACTCGCATCAGGTAAAATGCCTGACAGATATTACTTAAGTATGTAGAATATAATTAATGATCCTCGACTTTCTTCTTATACAACCACATGTGAGCACAAAACTCATAGGCTTCCGCTTTGCGAAAACTTAGTATAGTCCTTTGGTGAAACCCCTACAGCTTCATTAATCATATTTTAGAACATCTCTTACAATTATAATACTCGAAGAAATAATCAGTGTCGTTGCATCTAATTCTCGAAGTCCTAATCCAGTTTATAATTGCAAAATCAAGAATGCTTACGGTGCCACCTGCCAACTCCATCAAATGACGATGGATGTATCCGAATGATTGTATGCAATGTATCGCCCAACTCATCAGGTTACTGTAGGGACATGGGATTCTACCCATATCAAGAATGCATGCTTAATCCCTAACTCAACATACCCAACATTTGAAATCTCACCAACGGACTAGTAACCACTATGAATAAAAAATACAAATGAAGTATTAGAAATTTTGAATTTCTTGTGCTGACGATCATCGTACATTAATGGTGACTCGACAATAATATATCACAACAATACTCAGGTTAATATTATATGTTTAGACTAATTTTAATAAAGCATGATCTACAGGCCAATATCAAAATTAGTTCTTTGATAGTGCTCGAAACTTTTGTTGTAATAGATATATTATATTGGCGATATTGATAATTGATATACGTCACGGTAGAATATGGCATTAAAAGAACAATGCATCTGATTATAGACTATTACCGTTTAAACATTATCATCTGGACAATTTTAATCTACCATAGTATGTATTTCTTATATTCGATTTTTACTAACTATAAACAGGAATTGTCGTTATCTGCTTTTATTGAATGCAGCCAACAAAACAATACACTATTGCGATCATTATGTAAAAAAAAGGAGAATAGCATTAATTACTAATACTATATGGAGAAGAATCCAATAATATGGTATTGCTGGAAACGTGTAGTACTCAAGATTGAAATTGAAATGAAAGGCATCCTTTTTTCAAGTACAATTAACTGATTCAAAAATGGCATGGACTTTGGACAGATGTGATCTATATTAGATTCAATAAATAGAACTATATCCACTTTTATAAACTAGTAATATTCAGCAACTCTTAATGATATAATATACTCAGAATTCCATGCACATGGTTGTAGTGCATATGTAACACCCTACCAAAGCTTCACATTAGAAACTCATAACATGTGGAAGCGGGTATAAGTGGTGTGGATTACTACTTGACAACGTGGACTTAAACATCTTGGGTGGTTGACAGCAAGTCCACTTGGGTCCGAGCTCAACAAGTTGTCAGGACCAGTTTTCCTTGATAACGGTCTGAAGACTTACGCATGTTCCATTGCGTCATATCTTTAGGATAATATATCCGTCTTGCATGTATGCCTTTCTGTAAGGTATTCAAGCGAATTAAGGTGAGTTTCATGTTGGGGTATTACAACCAACTTGTTTCATTTGTTTATGTATCATAGCACATAACACGTTCGACATAACAATAATGTTGAAATATGCTTCGTGCAATACGACATCAACAAACACCTATCAATCATACTATGGGATTGCACAAGGTTCCAAGGATGTTCAAGAATATAGGATTTAGAAATACGTAGGAACCAATAGAAAGAAGGGGACATCATTGCCTTCGAGGATGTTCCTTCGGACTTTCTCTTGTGCGATAAGAAACCTCATGTGGTCCAATACCAGTGAGCTTCGAGGATATTCCTTCGGACCTCCTCCCATGCAGATAAGAAACCTCGGATGCTCCAGTTGCAGTGAGCATGTGTGCAAGGCACGATGGCCTTGAGATCCTCTACATGATAACTATTTCGGATCATCGATGCAAACAACTTCTCCGAGGATGACAGTAGCTCTCTAGCCAAAATTCTGGTCAAATCGGTGGTGCATCTAGTGAGGGAGAGAGTGGGAGGTTAGGGTTTAAGATGACCATCCACTTCTCCCATATTTATGGGAAATTGTGATATTCAAATGTAGTTCGGATATGTATATGGATCACATAATGTTTCAATATCTTGAGTTAGGAAGCTCAGAATTTGATGTTCTTGGGCTTGATCGAAAGGTTTCTACGAGATCTATGAAATGGCTTGGTAATTATATTTTTTGTGTTATTTGATACTCTCCGTATTTTAAAAATAAATATGGCATTTCATATTTGTCATCGATTAAATCCCACAGTAAATGTTGATTTGGTGATTTGTCTTCAAGAAAGTTCCCAATAGTTTGCCCAAGAGCTACATTGATTTATTGAACTTTGAATCTAGGAACTGCCACTAGGAAAATATTTCATTTTCTATTAAGGAATGGATTGTACATGGAGAACGTGTATTCCTCAGGAGGGATACCCTAGTGTCTTCATAGTTTGCCATACATTAGAGGTTGAAGTACAATACTTTGGGAAGAGAACAATGCAGAGGTACTCTGGTGTGGTCTGTGGTGGACGATCTTGTTTAAAGAGTCGTGTGCCTTTGCAAAGACGTGCTTGGATTGTTAAAGAATGAGAGGAATCATATATTATAAGGATGAGATCCAATGAAGCAATAATCATTTATGATCTCTTCAATGTTTGGAGCATTAATTTCGTTGGCCCATTTATGACAGCCAACGAAACGAGTACAGCCTTATAGTTGTAGTTTATGCTTCAAGGTAGGTGGAGACTATTCTCGCCTTAATGGCAAATAGCGGGACTGTTTGCAAAGTCCGGTGAGAGAACGTCATCTCCTGGTTGGGGATACCTAAGAATTTTTTATATCTGATGGGGTAGCCACATTGTGAATATAGAAGCGAAGCAATTTGTGAAGGACTACAACATTGAGTATCGTGTCGCAAGTCCATATTATAAAATGGCCTCCGTGAATGCTTGGTCACGCAATCGCCTATGGCGGTTGCGGTGAGGTCGGGTCTCACGGAGACCCTAACCGCATGGGGCGTGAAGGAAGGAGGTGCACGTTGCGAGGTCTTACGCCTATAAAAGGCCTCCTACATGGAGGGGAACACATCGATCAATAAAATCTCGCCCAACGAGATCCCCCTTCTGATATACCACTCACTCATCTCTCTCTCCCTTCCATTCTCCCTCTCTACAAAAACGTAGACGATGACAATGCACCTGGATCCTTAGACCGGTATCAGAGCGAGAAATTTCGATTGCCACTCACTTCTTCACATCGACACCTCATCATGTGTTGCCAGCAACATCGAGCATCGAGAGAGAGAGAGAGGTGTCGCCTCCCTCCTTTTCTTTTTTCACAGAGGTTGAAAACCGAAGGCATCATATCCAAAATGAGTACATTAATGATACTAATTAGAGTTGTAGAGTAGAAAGATCTACTATGGCATATTGCACGATAGCATACACTTGATTATAGACAAACCCAGCCCTACCTTATTTGAGAATCCAACTATGGAGGAAATTAGGTCCCATGAATAGTGGGAGAAAACAAATAATAGGGCTAGGAGCTTAAGGTTGACCCACATAGATTTAAATATGGTTCGGGTATTCAGGACATATGAATCAACTTATGAGCTCTGGATTGCGGTTAAGGAGAAATATCACTCCAAGTCAGAAGTGAGTGTTCAGCTTCTTTTACACGAGTACAACTTGTGTAGAATGAATGAATCTGAAAGCATCCTCGAGCATTTAAATAGGATGATCATGATGGTCAAGGATCTAGCAGTTGTTGATTGCGCAATTCCGGAGAGGATACAGATAGCAACCATTCTAGGAACTCTCCCACCATCATTCAACATGATTGCGACATCCTTGAGTATGAATGGTAACATCAAGAGTGTGGTGGACTTACCTGCATAGTTGACAATTGAGCAAGACCTGAGGTTGAAGAGGAAGAAGAAGCAAATGTGGTACACGCAAAGAAAAGACTAGGATCCTCCAAGGTGAATTTCAACGGAAAAGTGAGAAATAACCGTGTGTCTCATGCTATGGTTGCGGAAAATATGGACATTTCGAGGTCAATTGCCTTTACAAGAATAATCTAGGAAATTCTAAAATGCTTGAAAACAAAGGTAAGAAGAAAATTGAACTCGCGACTGTCCTAGAGTGCAAATCTACGGTCGCAGACTGTGATTGGGTGGTGGATTGAGTCTGGTGTAACCCATCACATTGCCAAGATAAAGGAGAGGCTTGTGGACTTCAAAGAGATGAAGAAAGGTGAATAGAGGATCTTCATGGGGAACAACACCTGCTTGGATGTTGAAGGTGTTGGGACACACAGGCTTGACCTGAGCGATAGCATAATGGTACTTCGAGATGTATTATATGCTCCAAGAATACATTGGAACCTCGTACTTATTCTAGTGTTGCTCAAGAAAGATTTTGAAGTTCTGTTTTATAATAAGCGTGTAGCCATAGGAAAGAATAAGAAGGTTTATGCCATGGGAAAGTTTGTACTCGAGCATGACCTATTTTGTCTTCTTATAATACGATATAGTGAACCAACGAATGTGGCTTCTAAGTATTCTCTGTGTTATTTATCGGATTTTGATTTATTGCATATGAGACTGGGTCATACAGGAAATTCCAAAATGGATTAAATGATCAAATATAATTTTCTATCTAAGATTACAGGTGCAAGGACATTGTCCTATGAATATTGTTTACTAGAAAAATGATGAGAAAACCCTTCTCGGAGAAAATATGATCAAAGGAATTATTAGGCTTGATTCATTCAGATATATGTGGACCACTGAGTATCAGTACATATAGAAATAAAGAATACTTCATAACATTCATTGATGACTATTCTAAGTTCTCTTATTTCTTTCTCTTAGGAAGAAAGGTAGAAGCCTCTGAAACATTTAAAATATACAAGACAAAAGTAGAGACCAAATTGGGAAAACCAGTTAAGACCCTTAGAACCAATAGAGGTGGAGAATATATCTCAAAGGAGTTTGAGGAGTACTGCATTCAAGCAGGCATTTGTAGGCATACTACAATACTTATACACCATAACAAAATGGTGTAGATGAAAGAAAGAATAGAACACTGATGAATGCAGTTAGATGTATGCTATCACACTCAGGTCTCTCAAAGAAATTTTGAGGAGAAGTGATATTGACAAGTAATTATATACATAATTAAATTCCCATCAAGTCTGTAAAATCAATACCATATGAAATTTGGAATGGCAAGAAACCCGAATCGGGTCATCTCCGAAAATGAGGATGTGTTGGACATATCTTGGTACCGAGTCAGCTTAGAGACAAGCTAGACTTCAAGACAATTGAAGTGCAAATTCATTGGATATAGTTAACATTCTAACAGATATATGTTCTTCCATGAAACTAAAGGTCTGATCAAAAGTCATGATGTAACTTTCCTTGAAATTCATCAAGAAAAGGAGCAGGAAATAGAGGAATCAGAACCTATGATTGTCCTATAGGAGAATGAAAATGACTTAGAGATAAGACAAGAATTAATAGATGATGTTAATCATCCATATACAGAGAATGAACCTATGGCTAATGATGATCCTTTAGAGGAAATGGGTGAACCCACACGATCCACAAGTATAATCAGCAACAAGAGACACAGAACACAACATGCATCGATAAAATATTATCATTTCTATGGATTTGAGGTGTCATGTTACACTGTAGAGAGGATGTAGCAGATTGTATAGATCTCATATTATTTACCGAAGCAATGACTTGGAACAAGTCAGAATCATGGACGGCCGCAATGAGGGATGATTTGGACTCAATTGAGCGAAATGGTGTATGGGAATTATGTAATTTTCCAGAAGTTAGGAAATCCATAGGATGTAAGTGGGTATTCAAGAAAAAGTACTGAGTTGAAAATTTTGTTGATAAATACAAAGCAATATTAGTTGCCAAAGTTTATACTCAGCAAGCTGGAATAGACTTCCAGGAAACCCGGTCTCTGGTTGCTAAGTTCACATTGATTCGGATGATCTTAGCTATAGTCGCATATATGGATTTAGAATTATTCTAAATGGATGTGAAGATGGTCTTCTTTAATGGAGAATTAAGAGAGGATAACTATATGTGACAATCTGATGGTTTTCAGGTACAAGGTCCGGAGAAAAGGGTTTATAAGTTAATAAAGTCATTATATGGCTTGAAATAATCTTCACGGCAACTATATCTCAAGTTTCATGAGAAATTTATCCAATTTGGATTTGTTGTAATAAGTTGGATATTTGTGTATATGTCATCAAGAGTGGGAGCAAGTTTGCTATCATGTCATTATATGTAGATGACATTCTACTCGCGGGTAATGACACAGGGATGCTCAATGAAATTAAAGAGAAATTGAGTAGTGAATTTGAGATGAAGGACATGGACAAAGCATCCTATATTCTTGGAATTCAAATTACAAGATATAGATATTTAAGGACATTGAGTATTGGTCAAGAAAAGTATTTGCATACTATATTAAAGAGATTTGGAATACAAAACAATACTCTAGCTCCTACACTAGTTATGCTTGGAAAGAGACTCAGTAAGAGTTGATGTCCTAGAAAGGGATAGAAATCTTTAAAAGTTCCATATGCACAAGTGATGGGTAGTTTGATGTATGCAATGATGTGCACTCAAATTGAATTAGCTTATCCAATTAGCCTAGTTAGTAGATATCAAAGTAATCTCGAACCAGCACATTGGGAAGCTATAAAGAGGATTTATCAATATCTGAAAGGGACTGTGCATATGAAACTAGTATATCAAGCTAAATCTCTTGAAGTAGTAGGATACTTTGATGCATATTTTCGAGGAGATGTAGATGATAGAAAATCTACATCATGTTACCTTTTCATGTTTGGTGGAGCAGTCGTTTCTTGGATTAGCAAGAAACAAGAATGTATATCTAGACATACATATGAGGCAAAATACATTGCATGTAGTATGACCACCACTCATGTGATTTGGATTAAATATTTTCTGGAAGACTTAAGCCCGGAATTGGTCAAAGGATCAATTGAAATGTATTGTGATAATTAAGTTGCAATGATTAATAGTGGGGCTAATAGTTGTAAAGCATAGCACATTGAAATCCAATATCAATATATACAAGATATTGTGGTGAAACAAGAAATAACGGTAACCTATATACCAACAAGTGATATGTTGGCTGATTCCCTGACCAAGGAAATAGTAGCTAGTACATACATTAAACATGTTGGTTTAATGTGATTTAGGATTACATGAGTCAAGGAAAAGTTTTCATGAATAATGAAACTAACTACAAATATGTTTATGCACTACACGAATAGTGGGAGTGTGAAAGGTTTTTATCATTGCAGTCAAGTGGGAGACGTAAAATAGCCTCCGTGACAGTGTATTCATGCAATCGCCTCCAATGGTCTGCGGCAAGGTTGGGTCTCATGGAGACCCTAACTGCATGGGGCATGAAGGAAGGGGGGAGACGTTGTGAGGGCTCACACTCACACCCTAGAAAAGGCCTCCCACACGGGGGAACACATCAATCAATGGAACCTCGCCCAACGAGAGCCCCTTCCGATCTATTACACGTACATCTCTCTCTCCCTTCCATTCTCCCTTTCTACGAAACGTAAGCGATGACAATGTTCTTGTGTCCTTAGACATGCCTCATACAAAGTAATATCAAGGTCGAAGTATCGAATTGTGAACTAAAATGATCTTGTAGAAGCATGTTTAAACCTAATAGGAAGAATCAATCCCAGCTTTTGTACCAAGCTCTTTCAGCTTATCGAAAGGCTTACAAGACCCCTTTAGGATGGTATACGAGAAACCATGCCATTTTCTTGAAGAGTTAATTCACAAATCAGAATGTGCAATTAAGAAAATGAACATGGACCATCACTAGACCAGACTAAAGAAAAAATCTAAATAAAATTATAGAGATCTAAAATCGAGTGTATTAGAATAGCATGATCGATTAGGACAAGATCAAGAGACGGCATGTATGTATATACGGTAGACGGTCCTTATCTATTTCCAAACAAGTTGAAGAAAATGGATAGGATATTTTTTAGAGTTGTACAGAGCAATGGAAGTTTTAAGATATCATAATTATCACCCAATGCACAACTGGTCTATTGAATGGGTAATTTCCTAAGCATTATGTGAAACCAAGAGAGCATTTATGCGACGCTCGGGGATCCGGATACCCATTTACGCAGCATTCGTAATATAACATTCACTAAAGATCACATTTAGCCAACATGAATTTGAGAGGAAATTTTTTACGTTTCACATTTGACATTCATAAACAATATACACAACCACAGAACAACAACAAGATGTGCCAACAAACTTCTATTTCATTAATTTATGTATATATACATACACGATATGTAATAACTAAGCTAGAAGTGTGCACATATATCCTAAAAATATACAGAGAGAAAATAAAGCATTTACCTCATAAACTAAATAAAAACTACAAGTGCACCATTTAGTATATGTACGTATGCTCAGGATCATCAACCAGCTACTGTGTCACAGGTTTCTTGCTTGCCGAGCATGAAAGGAACAAGACGACGTCAACGGATGTTGTATACATTCCAGCATATTAAAAATAATAAGAAATAATTAAGTGTGTTCAAAAGTAAGCAAGTAGAAAGGTATTGATATTTAATTTTAACAAACTACATGCATAAGAGAATGGTTTTCAAGCTACTATGTAAGTATGCTCCAAGATCATCCATCAACCCCCTAATCTTTCTTATGTATATATTTCTGTCTATTGATTATACGATATTTACATATAATATTATCTTTCTAGAGATCAAGTCAATAGAGCTTGGTGTTAATGATGATGAGTATCTGATCTGGCCATTGTATCTGACTAATTTCTCAAGTCTAATGGATAGTTTGTAGTCTTGGTCTGAACGTGACCTCACACTATGACTCTAAGGTGGGAAGAGTACCTTAGGGTTGGGAAGCCTCCGTAGGCATGCAGTGGAGTGTAATGCATCCTAACTAAGTTCTCAACACATCCACTAGCTTAACTTATAATTGTAGTAGTAGTTTTAGATACGATTGATTGTTGATGATTGATGTTTGATGGTGATTGACGATTATGTACCAAGCTCATCTCTTAGCCAAACTCAATTGTAATCCATTTCAATGCTCAATAATAACTCCTTCATATTCCACTATATCTAAGTTGGATGCATCCATTGCCAAGCCTATTGGCGGAAAAATAATTAAAACTCAAGCGGTGAGGAAGTCTCCTAAGAAACCATTCCTTCTCGCCCGCTAAGTGGAAGTGTAATCCATTAGAGGGATAGGTCTACTCCAAAATTATGCGATTGAGATGGGTAAGAGAGACTTTTCAGAAAAGTCACTCGAGACGGGCTCGACCAGTTGACAAAAAAATCGAAAAATTATCATCTTGATTCAGTCGGATTAACGACTAAAAGATATTGAAATTCGTTGCAGTCGGATAATTAAGTGTTAATAAAAAACCATTAATTTTAATTATTATGTCAATTGAAGCGAGCGATCAATTGATTTTTTTTATTTGAAAAGTACAAGAACTTAGAGAGACAACTATCTCCTTATGTTGGTTTATAGTCGATCTCGAAGTTAGGCTTTCAAAGAAGTATTTTTTATTTTTAAATACAATATATGAATGAAATGCACTCATGGAGGACTAAGATGCAATTTATGATCAAACAATTCCAAAAATCCTCAAACTTGGCCAACATGTGAAATATCATGAAAAATATGCACTGTGATTTTTTTGGAATTTTTGTATGCAAAATGAATATTCTATGATTAAATGAGTCCAAACGATGAGATTGTCAATAATTAATAATAATAAATACTAAATCCATTTATTTTCAGGAAATAAAATTATTTAAGATATATCACTAGATAATATATCTCAGAAAAATCCTTGACCCTAAAAAATTTAGATTTAATACCTATTAAAAATTAATTACTGGTATGTACAAAATGATTTTTCTAGAGAAAAATATGCATGCAAATACAATTCTTTCTGGGCACAACGTAATAAGGATTAATTCTACAATCCACGATTTTTTTGGAGACTTTTGGAGCTATGGTTAATTAATTATTAATTTCTAATCGTAGATTGGGAAAATATGTAATTTTTCACAAAAATATTAATCAATAAATAACCGCATATTAAAATTATCCCAAGCACACCATAATGTAGAGAATTAATTGAATGAAATGTAGTTTCTAGAATAATAAAATGATGATAAATAGAGTTTAAAAATGAAGGGAGAAGTCAGGGGTCTTAATGCAAATATAGAAAATAAAATGACTGAAAAATATGCATGAAAGGACTCAGATGCAATTACCTAGACTCGGGGGGTATTTATGTAATTTTCCTAAGTGGTCACGTGAGCAGCACATGACCTTGGGCGGTGGATGCCTTTTGCGAATTCATTGGATTTGCATGGGTTTCCATGCAATTTTCCCTCTGCAGGCGTTCCCTCCTCCACATGTCGCGGTCGTGAGGAGGCTTCGGGCTTCGAGCCCGACCCTGATGGTGGAAGCGCGGAGTCGGTGAAGGCGCCCGGCGGAGGAGCTAGAGACCTTCGGCGGGGCTCTGGTCTTTAAAGGTAGAGAGCGGTGTGGTCGATGGTGCGGACTGTACGGTGGTGGAGCGACTGTTGAAGATGTGATGGTCGCATGGCGGTGGTGAAAGCTCCGCGCATGGGTGAGGGGCTTTGTGACGCTTGCAGGAGGCGTGGAACCCCTGCTTGCAGCGGGCGACAGAGGGGCTCCAGTCAGCTGGCGTTCGTGGAGGAAGGGGGCAGGTGAGGCCTCGTGGCTGGAGATCGACAGCCGGTGCTGGGAGGTGGACGGGCGTGCTTGAGGAGGAGATCGTAGATGTTGCTGGTGGCGGAGAAGGAACCGAGCTCCACGTAGGTGGAGCAGAAGCGGCTAGTGGCTCGATGAAAACCGATGATGGCGTAGGGGTGTCGTATGCGGTGAAGTTGCAGTGAGGAGTGAAGGTGCGAAGGTCGCGATTGAGAGAACAGAGGGAGATGGTCGCCTGGGATTGGAAGTGGGGACTACCCTCCTCCTGTCATCGCCTCAGCCGCAGGCGGAACATGGCGAAGCTCGAAGTGATCTCGTCGTGGAGGTTATTCCTGAGATAGAGGTCTCTGTCACTGGCCTCTATCTCAAGCTTTCTTTCACTCTGTTGGAAGATGGCGGATGCTTTGAATCGATGGTGATGCTAGATTTTTATAGGAGAGGGGCAGCCGACAGTTGCACGATGAAGGGATGAGGAGCAGAATCTGGACAGTGGTGGGTTGCGTACGAGGTGCGGGGGGAGGTTGCATAGGGTTGTTGGCGAAGAAGGAGAGCGGGGGGGGACTCCTTCGTTGACTGTGGAAGAGGCCGGGGGTACGTGACCAACACGTGCAAGGATTATATTTTAAATTTTTTATTATCTATTTTTTATTATTTTTTATAAAATGAACAAAAAAATACTCAAAAAATGAGTGACACGTGGCGGCTCTACGACCTGTCACGTGTCAACTCCAAAAAAATTCCAAAATAGAAAGATAAAAATAAATCAGAAATAAATCAGATAAAAATAACCTCAGATCGAAAAGTACTCAACACAAAAATTGCCCGTCTCGATAATATCTACAACTTTTATTAAGGGATTAAGAGTGAAAGAGGTCATTTGTGCAAAATAAAATTTTGAGGTACTCGATGTACATACAATACATTGATTTTTTTTGTTTTTGTATTTTTTATTATTTTTAACTAAGAAAAAAATCGAGAAAAATTACGATAAAATCAAAGATAAATATTTACACAATACCTAGTTTTTTGGATTTTTAGTAAATAAGAAATAAGAGAAATAAAATACAAAATGAGAAAAGGGATTTTTGTGAAGACAGTTAGTGAAGACTCGGACTCGGTTAATTTCTTTGATTTCAATCTAATTCTGGAATTGGATTTTTCTGAATTTTATTAAAATTTCATCAAAGAATACAAATGAAAAATAAATCAAATAAAAAAGGTTAACTATTTACATAAAATATCAGGTCAAAACAGATAAAAACACAAAATATGTAAAAGAGGCCTAAAACTCGACTTTCACATATGAGCTCCGATTTTTTTATGAAATTGCTCTTGTTTTGAAGATCTTTGAATATATTACTTTAAAAGTGCGTAGACCTAAATTGGACACTGTATGAAGAAGATATGAGTGTTTTAGTCTGTCTATTCTGAAATTGGGATTTTGTTTTACGGGTCAATTATTTAAAGTTAGTATTTTCGTTTTTTTCTTTAAATCTTGTTAGTAATATGTATACAATGGAGGTGATCTGAGGTCAAATGGAGTTAGAATGAATTATTTAAAAATAAATGAAATTAGTGCAAATGTGAAGATGGTTATGGATGCAATTATGAATGTTAAAATGCAGATATTAATTTTAAGTGCATGAATGGTAAAAATGTAGAATAAATGATGAAATGCAGCTAATTACTAGGGAATGAAGCCATATTTTGATCTTTTAGTATGATGAATCACAGATTCATCACCGGTACGGGTAGACGAGCTCGTACGAGAAACTAAAACTGAGGATCCCTCGTCTAGGTATCCAAATGCAGAGGGTCAGCAGAGCTGGTCAAAAGTCAGATCCCAATGAGGCATAGAAACACTGGGAGCTTGCGTAAAAACTGTGAAAAGAACTGGGATCCTAGACCCGCGTACTTGACGACCGCTACCCTAACTAGGCTTTCTATCTCCTGCCAAATTGAGGGTCACTGCACCCTCACACGGTTAGGTGTCAGGGTCACCAAACCGCCATTCTTGATTACAAGGCATTATTGATTTACCATTTACTTTAAACCTTCCTCATTCTCTCCTATAGATGATTTACAGATCTAGATGTTTGTCTCAACTTTTCTTTAGATGACTATATTCAAGGACTGATTAATTGAGGATTTCTATGCACAATGCTCATAGGAATTCACTGTTGGCTTTATAAAAGAAGAGTATTAATATTCTAAGATTGGTATTTCAAATTATGACATAATCAAAATTTTATCTATTTGGAAGCTAAGAATCCATGTAGTCAACCCCCCCCCCCCCTAATGTGGAAAAAGGGTTGTTTGTTTGCTTGTGTTGTTTCTTGTTTTATTAAGAAAATACATATGCTTTACATAGGTATTTTAACTGTATGAAATGTTTGTTTTAATTGGTCGGAAAAAGAGAACTAATATGATAATATATGTTCCCTGTACATTTCTAATCATTTACGTGGATCCCTACTTATAAGAAATGGCATTGATACAATTTCTGATCATCTTCACCGGTATTATGTTTTAGTCATGATCCAAATTTATGATTTTTTTATATACTGATATTTATACTTTATGAATAATCTTATTCTTGGATATAATGATAAGATATCGAGCGGAAAACTTGAGTATAATTAGTATTGACTATGGATTTAACATCCAGAAATACAAAAATTTCTTTATAAATATAACAACAAACAGTAAGCAGAACTAACTAACCACCTTATTCAACTCAAGGATCAAAGTTCGAGTTCATAAATTCATACTTATATAATTAACAATTAAAGAAATTGGGTAGTAATGATTTTTTCCTAAATCAGACAACAAGCATGAGAAATTAATTTAAAAAATTTTTATCGAATAAATTAACTTAGGACAACAACAACCACTCTAATAAGAGATCCAACTCATGATCAGACTGGTTAGATCTCTTATAAATTCTTACAAAATTAGTTTACCAAGATACTTAAGAAACAACCACCATTCATTATGACATTATTCAAGGACTCATAACTTTTTGTAACTCATAATCACACAGTGCCCTACGAGATTTCAAGGAAAACTCAAAGTAAACTGGAATTTTGATGTATAGCAAAGACAATGTGTTAATATCACAGGAGATGAATAACATTCTACCACCAGTAGGATGTAGCCAATATAAATATACATATATATTCAAAGGATTTTATTTTATTTTTATCATTAACACTTTCAATCAAAATAATGATCTCTAAATATAACAAGCAATACCATTATGGTAATAATAAAGAAACTGATATATATCAATACTTCAGGAAACAGTGAAAAAATCCAGAACTTCCAAGTTCAACTTAAACCCCATAATGCAAGGATCAAGGGATGCTTCTTGTTAAAATCTGAATCTTATACTAAATTTAAATGTTGGAATGGTGGAAACTATATGATAACCACATGCATGGCAGCAACGAGTTGAGGAATGGATTGTACTTGGTTTCTCCCACAATTTGGAGATGGAAACAAGGAGTGGTAGGTTCCTAAATGCAAAAGCAGCAGCAGTTCTTCTTCAATCAGCAGAAGAATGGATGCAACATGCAGTCTCATGAGATGAGAAGAATTCCAGCATGGGCTCTCCCGCTTCTCTCGCGTGAAGCTCCTTCGTTGGACAAGAGAGATAGAAAAGGGGGAGAGTTGGAAGAAAAGAAAGGTAAGAGAGAAAGGCCTTAGACATTGGAGGAGAAATAGAAAAGAAAAGGAGAGGTTCCTTCTTAGAACCTTCCTCTCTTTTTTATATCAACCATGACATCATTGATGACCTCATATGGCGACATCAGCAAGTTGATGTCATCAAAATCTTAAAATGTATTATCTCCACTTCTGTATTTATTGTAAATATCAAAATCCACCGCATTCGTACCTCGAGTCTCGGATTTAGGTGCTTAATATCTCAATTTTGATCGTCTCTGCACGACAATCAATATGAGTATAATATTGATATATTTTATATCGGGTAAGAATACCTGAATTTCTCGAGATACAATTTTGATTTAGGGTTAAATTTTGTGATTTTAAAATATCAAGCGACCTCCGATTGACAAACGGTCAATACCATTGGTTTTATTTCATCGAATTGAATTTTATGTTTGTTTTGTGGTTTCTTAATTTACATTGCGGTTTTCCATGGCACACATTACGATGCGATCGACTTTTGGTCGGTTGCGACCGTACAACTTTGATATACGATCAATTGATCAATCTAGGAGTTATTCAATATTAGTTGAACATAATTGGCGAATCAGATTCCTAATCGTCTCAGCTTTGATTTATCCAGACTTGAATGTTACAAATATAAAAACCTCAAAGGGAGTCCCATCCTCGAGACTCGAGAAGGTTCTGATGTGTCTTGCTTGGATTTCATTTTGCCATAAAAACATCAAAGGGTTTTGAACCCATAAAAACTTCAAAGGAAGAACAAGCCACATTCTTTCAATATATATATATATACTTACAAGGGATTGTTTTGATAATTTCCTAAAAAGAGTTGCGGGTATCATTTCTATAATCCTGCTTCGAACTTCCACGTAGCCTCTTTGATACCGTGTCAGTGCCACAACACCTTGACCAAAGGAATTTCTTTGTTGTGAAGCTTCTTTACAACACTATAAAGGATCTGCACTGGTCTCTCCTCGTATATCAAATCAGTCTCTACATCAAGATTCTCATAACTAATGAGGTATCGAGGGTCGTGCACATACTTCCTCGGATTGGATGTAGAAGACATCATATATGGTTGAAAGGTATGGAGGAAGGGCTACTCGGTAGGGTACCTTCCCTGCACGTGCAAGAATCTCAAACGGTCCAACATATCACGGCACCAACTTTCCACGAACACCAAATCTATGTATTCCCTTCATGGGAGATACTCGTATAAACACCCAATCTCCCATCTGTATTTATAAGAATTTCATTAGTATGAGATTAAGTTGAATCTCGATAAGCCATATATGCAATTTGTTTAAGAGAAAATGATTGGATTACCTGAAATTCTAAGTCTCTTGTCTGACGGTTTACATAGCTCTTCTGGCGACTCTTTACGTCTGAAGCTTCCGTCTCACAAGATCAACAGTACTTGCAGTCTTCTCCAAGAGATCTACGAAGTAAAGAGCATGATCACCTACCTCATGCCAACTAAGAGGTGTGAGGCATCTCCACTCATATAGGGCTTCGAATGGTACCATGCCGATATTGGAATGATAGCTGTTGTTGTACGTGAATCCAACCAAAGGCAGATGGTCCTTCCAGGACCCTTTCCACTCCAAAGTTCTTGCACGTAGCAAAGCCTCAAGTGTTTGAATGGTGCACTCGCTCTGTCTGTCGGTCTACGGATGGTATGTTGAACTCATATTTAGTTTTGTATGTAGTACCGACATGAGATGATGCCAATAATGCGATGTGAACCTCGAGTCTCTGTCAGACACCACCTCGCATGGTATATCGTGTAGCCTGATAATGTTCTGCACATATAGCCTGGCTAATCTGGATGGAGTCTAGGTCATGCTGACAGGTATAAAATGGGATAACTTGGTCAACCTATCAACAACAAATCAAATAAAATCATGGTCACCTGGTGTCCCATGCAAACATATGAAATTCCATAGAAATACTCTCCAACTTCTACTCGGGAATGGGGAGAGACTGCAATAGCCACGGCGGTCTCTTGTGCTCAGCCTTGACCATCTGATAGGTCATGCATCTACTAACATGTTGGGTCATGTAGCGCTTCATTCCATTCCACCAGAAATGTCGACGCAGATCACGATACATCTTTGTGTTGCCATGATGAATAGATAATCGTGAACTATGTGCCTCATCAAGAATATCTCTATGTAACTGCTCATCATTGGGTACAATGACCGACTGGTTTTTCACAAAATAGACTCAGTCACTAAAAAATCGTCAAATTCATCCTTGATAGCATGCATGTATATGTCTCGAATCCAATGATCTATCATCTGTCCTTCTACTATGTGATCCGAAATAATGTTGAATCGTGGAGGCACGGTAGTAGATATGGATGCACTCTCCATAGGATGTCAGACAGTCAAAGTTGCAAGGATATCCCATGTGTATAGGCAGTTTGTCGTATCCTATGCATGAGTTTTCCTACTAAACGCATATGCTACAACATTTCCTTTGTTGGGATGGTAAGAGATCATGCAGTCATAATCCTTCAGTAGCTCAAGCCACTTGTGTTGTATCATGTTCATCTCCTTCTGATCAAAATATACTTTAGGCTCTTGTGATCCGTGAAAATCTTGAAATTCATCCCCATAAAGATAGTGGCGCCTAATCTTCAAGGCGAAGACCACTGCTGCCAGCTCTAAGTCATGGGTGGGGTAATTTCGCTCATGCAGTCTCAACTAACGTGATGTGTAAGCAATCACGTGACCTCGTTGCGTTAGAACTGCTCCAAAACCTTCTCCTAAGGCATCTGCGTAGATTGCATAATCTTGAGTGCCTGAAGGAAAAGCAAGAATGGGTGCAGTAGTCAATTTCTCCTTCAATGTCCTGAATGTATGCTCACATGAATCACCCCAAATGAAAGGAACTCCCTTCTGTGTCAATCATGTTAAGGGAATAAGAACGCATGAAAATTCACTAGCAAAGTGTTTGCAATATCCCGCTAATCCAAGGAAGCTCCGAATCTGAGTGGCTATCTTGGGCTGCTCCCAAGACATGACTGCCTCAATTTTATTAGGATCAATTGCGATACCTGCTCCAGAAATGACATGTCCAAGAAATGAAACCTGGGATAACTAGAACTCGTACTTTCTCAGCTTGTCATATAGTTTGTGCAATCATAATGTGTCCAAGACAATCTTCAAATCATTTGCATGATCTCATTCATTCCAAGAATATATCAGTACCTCATCAATGAACACTACCACAATTGTCCAAGTATGGAAGGAAGATCTTGTTCACCATATCCATAAATGTTGTAGGGGCATTGGTGAGCCCAAACGGTATCACCACAAACTCATAGTGTCCATATCGAGTCCTGAAAGTTGTCTTCGGAATATCAGACTCTCGAATCCTCCGTTGATGATAGCTAGAACGAAAATCGATCTTCAAAAACATCGAAAATCCCCATAACTAGTCAAATAAATCATCGATGTGCAGTAAAGGATAACAGTTTTTCACCATTCTCTTGTTCAACTGTCGATAATGAATGCATAATCTCATCGATCCATCATTCTTGACAAATAAAACTAGAGCACCCCAAGGTGAAGTGCTCGATATCACGAATACCAAGTTAAGTAACTCTTGTTGCACCTTTAGCTCTCTCAACTCAACTGGGGCCATGTGATATGGTGCCATCGAGATCGGTTATGTATATGAAAGCAATGTGATCTCGAACTCAATCTCTGTCTCAAGAAGTAATCCTGGTAGCTAATCAGGAAACACATTTAGGTAGTTTGATATTACTCTGATGTCCTATGTCATCAGCTCATAATCAGATGTATCTCAGAAAAATTCTAGATATGAATCACATCATTGATCAACAAGTCATTGAGCTCTAAACACTGAGATGTACTCCATTTTGGAGTCATGTAATGTACCCTCAAAAGTGAACTCATATAAATCTGGAATCTTGAAGACAATTGTCTTCTTAAAGCAATCAACAAGAGCATGATGATATGATAACCAATCCATGCCTAAAATCAAGTCAATCATCAAGCTATAGTAGCAGACAATCTACGATCATCTCATGACTTCCAATCAGTATCGGTAAGTGTCTGACTATCAGTGAAATGATGAACAACTGGGCACTTGACCCATGAAAGTGGTAAGAAGAATATAGGGCCTCTGTAACTCTACCTAATGAAGCTAGTGGCCTCAAATTAATGAAAGAATACATAGCTCCTGAATCAAATAAAACGTGAAAAATTCGGCCCAAGACTGAGACCATACCTTTCACCATAGTAGTTGATGATCGTGCCTGGTCCTTGGTCACTACGTGTAGCTGACCCTGTCTGGCTGATAAAGTACTGGAACCTACTATGCTCTGTATCTCTCTATGTGGCCTCTTGAAATTAGAGTTCCTACCACAGGTCCTCCCTATATGGATTGCATGTGGTTGTGGTTGTAGAGGTTGTGGTTGTGGTCGAGACTCTCCAGAAGCCTGTGGGCATTGAGATTGGTAATGTCAACACTTATTGCACAAGAAGCATCTCACGGATGGGGTAGTGTGGTATTTCTATATGTACTCTGAGTCAATTCTACTGGGGGTATGTCTGCTCGTTGCGACCCAGATGATAGTGATGATCTCGTGCCACATCCGATAAGTGGTCCTCCTAAGGTAGTCGCTGGAGAGGAGAGAGCATCGTCTGAAAATGTCGAACCTGTAGGACGAAATCTTCTGGCTGACCTCTATTGTTGGAACTATCATCGAATTATCCCAAAATATCATTGTGGCCTAGGTGCCTCTCCAGATGAGCTCCCGAAGCATCTCTCTCAAATGTCCTCAAACTTTTCCGTTGCATTAGTATCCTCGAAGATAGAAGTGATACAGCAAGTCCACTAGCTTCTCATGCACCTCCTCTTGCATCTCTCTAATGAATTTCTCTAGATTAACATCTGGTAACGCATTAGCTGATGAAGTGTGGTAAGACAGCTCAGTGTATTGAACAAAGTACCCTCTAGCCGTCATCAGTCCATGACGTAGCTCGACAAACAATCGGCATTGGGACTATTTCCACTTCCTATAAAAGAAGTGGGATCTGAGTCTCGTCTTGAAGTCATCCCATGTGGGCTCGCACCCCAACTCAAAAACTATTGCCTCCCACCATATCTCTACAAAATCTATTAGTGAATAATCCATGAAAGATAATCGCAAGTCTTGTGGTATGCGAAACATCTGTAGTACCTTCATCACCCTCTTCAACCACTACTCAGCCTTGTCTGACATCTAGGTGCCCTCGAACATGGGCACATTAGCCTGATGATATGACGTAAAAATTGACCGATTCCTATGAATGACAGAATACTCAGGTGCATCTTCATCTGTAAAGTATACATGGTCCTGCTCACTATCATAATCTCCATCCTATGCTTCATATACCGACATCTACTCATGTGGATCATCAATGTGAGGTTGTTGTACCTCAACCGACTGTGGCTGATCATGTCGAGTCCCATCCTGAGATGGATAGTATGTGTAATCTGACAGCTCCTCGAACCTCATCTCCATATCTGTCTGTCTATCGGCAATGTTCGTCTGCTGGACCAATATCAGATTCTGTTGACATCTCATAGCAGTTTATTGCTGCTGGAGGTCGATGAGAGCAGTCGTGATGTGCTCCAATCGCTCAACCTTCTCTTGTTCTGATCTGATCATCATGGTTTTGCATGAGAACAAAAATCATTCATCATAACAGTTAATGTTTGTTGATCATGCTTTTCTCTTCTTGGAATACTATATGGAAGTTAATGACAATTGGTGACATTTGTAGTTATGAATGTCAAATTTCTCTCTAGGACTCGTAACAAGTCAGAGGAATGTCGCTATTTGAGAACTTAATGCGATCAGAATTGTAATACTGCGAACGCGTATATAGGGTTACCATGGATCTGACACCAAACTATGACACCGGAGGATCCGGGTACCCGTTTACATGGCATTTGCAATATAACATTCACTAAAGTTCGCATTTATCTAACATTAATTTGAGAGGAAATTTTTCACGTTTCGTATTTGACATTCATAAACAATATACACAACCACATAACAACAACATGGTGTGCTACCAAATTTTCATTTCATTAATGTCCATATATATACAACATGCAACAACTAAGCTGACAGTGTGTACATATATCCCAAAAATATACAGAAGAGAAAAAATATTACACTCATAAACAAAACAAAAACTACAACTGTATCGTCCGATATACGTACGTATGCTCGGGATCACCTACCAGCTACTGAGTCGCAGGCTTCTTGAATGCAAGCACAAAAGGAACATGAGGAAATCAACGGGTATTGTGCACATTCCAGCATATTAAAAACAATAACAAGTAATTTAGGTGTATTCAAAAGTAAGCAAGTAGAAAGTTATTGATATTTAATTTTAACAAACTACTTGCGTAAGAGAATAGTTTTCAAGCTACTTTGTAAGTCTTCCCCATGATCACCCATCAACCCCTAATCTTTCTTATGTATATATTTCCATTTAATGATTATACAATCTTTACGTATGATATTATCTTTCTATAGATCAAGTCGGTCGATCTTGGTGTTAATGATGATGAGTCTCTAATCTAGCCATTGTTTCTGACTAATTTCTCAGGTCTAGTAGATAGTCTGTGGTATTGGTCTGAACATGGCCTCACACTATGAATCTAAGCTGAGAAGAGTACCTTAAGGTTGGGAAGCCTCCATAGGCATGCAATGAAGTGTAATGCATCCTAACTAAGTTCCCAACACATCTACTAGCTTAACTTATCACTTGTAGGAGTACTTTTAGATATGATTGGTTATCGATGATTAATGGCTGATGGTGATTGATGATTCTATACCAAGCTCATCTCTTAGCCAAACTCAATTGTAATCCATTTCAATGCTCAATTATAACTCCTTCATATTCAATTGTAACTTACTCGGATGCGGCCATCGCCAAGCCTATTGGAGGAAAAGTAAGTGAAACTTAAGTGGTGAGGAAGTCTCCTAAGAAACCCTTTCGTCTCACCCTCGAAGTGGAAGTGTGGTCCATTAGAGGGATAGGTCTACTCCAAAACTATGCCACTAAGACGGCTGAAAGAGACTCTCCAGAAAAGTCAATCTAGATGGGCCCGACCTATACGAGTAGACGAGCTCGTACGAAAAAATAAAATAAAAAATCTCTCGCTAAGGTATCCTAAAATAGAGGGTTAGCAGAGCAGATCAAAAGTCAAGATCCCAATTAGGCATAAAACATTGCAATCTTGCGTAAAAACCATGAAAAGGACTGGGTCATAGACCCACGACCACGCACTTGGTGACGGCTGCCCTAACTGAGCTTCCTATCTCCCGCCCATTTGAGGGTCATTGTGCCCTCACACGGTCAGGTGTAAGGGTCATCAAACCAGCATTCTTGATTACATGACATTACTGATTTATCATTTCCTTTAAACCTTCCTCAGTCTCTCCTATATATGATTTACAGATCTACATGTTTGCCTCAACTTTTCTTCAGATGACTATATTCAAAGATCGATTAATTAATGATTTCTACGTATAATGCTCATAGGAATTCATTGTTAGATTTATAAAACAAGATTATTAATATTTTAAGGATGGTATTAAATTATGACATAATAAAAATTTTATCTATTTGGAAGCTAAGAATCCATTTAGTCAAAACCCCCACCCCTTAATATGTAAAAAGGCTTGGTTGTTTGCTTGTGTTGTTTCTTGTTTGATTAAGAAAATACATATGCTTTACATAGGTATTTTAAATGTATGAACTATTTGTTTTATTTTATATGGACAAGAGCACAAATATGCTAATATATGTTCCCTATACATTTCTAATTATTTATGTGTATCCCTACTTATCAGAAATGGCATTGATGCCATTTCTGATCATCTTTACCAGTAATATGTTTTAGTGATTATCCATATTTATGATTTTTTCATATATACTGATATTTATACTTTATGGATAATCTTTTTCTTGGATATAATGAAAAGACATCGAGTGGAAAACTTGAGTATAATTAGTATTGGCTATAGATTTAACGATCTAAAATACAAACATTTCTTTATAAATATAACAACATACAGTAAGCAAAACTAACTAACCACGTTATTCAACTCAAGGATCAAATTTTGAGTTCATAAATCAGATTTGTATAATTAACAACTAAAGAAACTAAGGACTTTTGCCTAAATCAGACAACAACCGTGAGAAGTTAATTTTAAAAAATACTGAATACATTAACTTATGCAACAACCACTCCAATAAGTGATCCAACTCATGATCAGACTTGCTGAAATTGTGCTCTTATAAATTCTTACAAAATTACTTTACTAACATACTCAAGAAACAACTACCATTCACTATGACATTATTTAAGGATTCATAACTTTTTGTAACTCATTATTACACAGTGCTCTACGAGATTTCAAGGAAAACTCCTAGTAAACTGGAATTTCAATGTATAGCAAAGATAATATGTTAATATCACACGAGATGAATAATATTCTACGACCAGTAGGATATAGCCAGTATAAATACACACACGCACGCACACGCGCGCGCGCGTGCACACACACATATATATTTAGAAGATTTATTTTTTATCAACAACCCTTTCAATCAAAATAATGATCTCTAAATATAACAAACAATACCATTATGGTAATAATAAAGAAACTGACGTATATCAATACTTCATGAAACAGTGAAGATAAATTTCAGAATTTCTAATTTCAACTTAGACCCATATGCAAGGATCAAGGGATGATTCTTGTTAAATCAGATTCTTATACTAATAATAAATGTTAAAATGGTGAAAACTATATGATAAACACATGCATGGAAGCAACGAGGTTGATGAATGGATTGTACTTGGTTTTTCCCACAATGTGGAGATGGAAACAAGGAGTAGCAGTTTTCTCAATGCAAGAGCAGTAGCAGTTCTTCTTCAATCAGTAGAAGAATGGTTGCAACATGCAGTTCCATGAGATGAGAAGAGTGTTGGAAATGCGAGCCCATGACGAGCCATTATGCAATAAATGTTATTGCACATATCATTCCCTGATCTGAAATGAAGAATGGATAATTTGCATAATAGGTCCCTTAGTACAATTAGGGTTATGTACCATGGCCGTCTTAATGATCATACAGCTGTTGATTCAACTATTGAATCATAGAGGCTGGTGCTTGGATGAATATCTAAAGAGTTAGATTGAGGACTCATCAAGCACCGTCAAATGATTGTTAAGAGAAGATCTCCAGCCTGAGTAGGAGATGGCAATCCTTATCTCTTTAGGTTGATATCTGACCGACCTCTTGATGCAGGTCCTCTGCATAGGAATAGAGATTCGGATGTGTCAGATTAGTTAGGTCAAAGAGTTGACTTAATGAGATCGAGATAACCAAAGTCCTATATCGTATGCTGTCATGATATAGGCACACATCCTCTGACTGGAGACAGATGTGTTACTATATGTCTGAGTATGTACATTTGGCAGACCAATAGGTTGATGATCTAACCAAGGTCTATACACCGGCGCGTTGGTGTGCATATAAGGGCATATGAGTAATACGATCTCTCAATGGGATCATACAGGTTCAGTTACTGAACCGGAAGACATGAGCTCACTCATGAGATATTGGGAAGAATCAAATTCCATGTGCATGGTTGTCTCGCTTTTGAGATATGATCTCAAATATCCATGTCACTGTACGTGGAACAATACAATCACCATGTCCTTATCTCCAAGTATCTGCGGAGAGATTGCATTGTTCTTGAACGGTTCAAGAATAATTCCATAAGATCTAAGCAATGAAGAAATGATGATTAAATTTGATTTAATCATATTGATGTGTGAAGAAATTATCCAATATAATTAAATGTGATTTAATTATTATGGATAAGATTAATATGGATAGAAATATTCAATTATTCATGATATATTACAAATGTGATTTATAATGTATTAGAGAGAGCTAATTATAATTTATATGTGTTGATTAATTATTATGTGTATTGGATACACATTGTGTAATTAGTTGACAATGTAAATTATATGTTGTTTTGGGTTGTGAATATGATTCACAATTTTTCCATGGCAAGATTGCAATATTCTCAAATATAATTGTGAATTATTTTTGAAGAATAAAACCCAATAAATTTGTTGCAAATAAATAAAGAGAGATTTCCATGGAGATATGCAATCTCATGAAATATCATGAGATTGCACTCCCCATGGAAATAGTGTGCGGCACACCATTCATAATAGGAATGTGTGGTCGTCCACATGGAAGGTGCATGGAGATGAAATCTCCATGTACATTCTCTCCTTATTTATTGGGTTTGATTTAGGACTAATTTATATTTGATTTTGTCAAATATATTTTAATCCAAATTTGTTGGTTTTACCAACAACAATCTTGACCATTAGATTGACATAAATCAATCTCATCCATTGATTATATATGTCACATGGATTGAGATCCATGGATCTTAAAACTCTATAAATAGAGAGGCATACCATGCTCTCTAAGTATATAGAATATTGGATCTCTCTCTCTCTCTCTCTCTTTCTTCATACACGACAGCCCTCTCTCCCTCTAATATTGGTGGCCGTCCACCATACCCTAGAAGAGAGAATCGTCGACGCTCTCGCAACCGCGTCGCCGCTTCAACGTTCTTCGGTTCTCTGTCTTCTTGGTGTGCTACGCCCACAAAGGAGACGTTCGATCTTATACGACGAGATCAGGAGCAACCACACTTGGATCAACTTCTTGGATTGCGAGGACAACGCGGTTCATCCCCGCGCTCGCAAACGGTCTCACCGACGATCGGACTTGAGACAGGAGGTCTCTTCTCTTAGAGACTTGATCAACCACGCTTCAAGAGGTATTGCATTATACTTGTTGTGGTTATAGATGAAACGATAGGAGAATGGTTCTTGGATCATGTGGTTTCATCAAATAAAAAATTTTAAATTCTGTTGCACCAAACAACTAATGCGACTAGTCGTTCTTCGTCATATCCGATACGACGATCACGCTTCCGTGATGCACTTGAGGATAATTCTATATCCTTCAAGCGGTATCAGAGCCTTAGGTCGATGGTTTCGAATATGATTCGAGAACCGAGGACGACTTGGGTTCGTTAAGGTCGCGAAAGTTTTTATCACATTTGATTTCGCAGATCTGTTTAGTAAATAATTTCGGCCATGTTTAAAATATTTAAGCCGAATTATTTACATGGATTTTGTTCCCCATTAAATAAGGAAACCATAGGATCTGAGTTTACGTAAATCGAATTTTGTATGCTCTAGATATGGTTGTTTTAATGAATATGTATGCACTGTTGCGGGTACAGTAGATTTTAACATGATTAAAGAGTTAATTACTGTTATCATATGCCTCGAAATGCATGAAACATCACTTGGCTTCTTTCCTAAATCAAGTTAGCAATCTTTGAAAATTGAGTTTGTTTAATTTGGATTTAAGTTGATTGAGATATGTTAGTTTTAGTAAGTAGGGGTCACTACTAAAATTGCAGTCCTAATCTAGAACCAAGTGATTGTCAATTAGTAAAATTAATTGTTAATTTTGTGAAATAATCTTGAAAAATATTTGTGAAATATTGGAAGATGATTATTTACCTAATTGACTTGGCCTCAACCAATAAATTGATTGGATGTGATCCAAATCATAATTGGAAACACAATCTTCAAACTTGATGCTTGAATAGGATTAGGAATTTGTGTAGCAAATTTCCTTATAATCAAAAATGTTTTGATTATTACTATAAGGTATAATTTCGGTTGAAAAATCGATGATCATCTCAAGTACAAATTGATATATCTGGCATTATGCTTTCTCGAGGTGGATATGGTGTCTAGTCGGAGAGCATTGGGATTGCGGGTTGCAACGTATGTGGTCCGTCCCACTCTCGTCGGTATTGGCCATGACAACGGGTAGGGACTGTATAATACCGGAGAAAATCAAGGTGTATTTTCTAATTATTAAAATTAGAATTAACACGTATTTTGAGATATTACCATATATTTATATTCAAGTAAAAATAATCAAGTTTGTTGATTGAATTGGATTGATAATCAATTTAATATGATTTAATTGGTTATGTCCAATTGAGACACTCTATTATGAATAGAGATGTTATTTTCCTTGGAAGAGTTAATCATAATGAATATGATTCATAGTGATTAATTAGAATTTGAATATGATATGGAGGATCACATAAGTGACATCCATGGTCTCCCGTCAAGGCGAAGGGTTCCGTCGTCAGGGATTGTATATGGGAGACGCCTGTCGGAAGTGACAGCTCCTATATGCAAGCGCATCTGGATCGGGCTCTTTGCTTCTCGAAAGAGTAAGGTCGTATGCGTAGTGACCCCAATATCGGATCCTCATATTATTGGGGCGATATTGGATTGCGCATAGCGAGTACTATTCCTGTTGACGGTTGGTTCAATTAATGACGGGTCAACATCGCCTTAGGGGTGGTGGGCCCGGGTGTTAAAGACCGAATTGGGAAATGCAAGTTGGACTTGCAAGGTGGAATGTGTTCCCGCTTCTTTTTATCCGAGTTGCAGATTCTCATATTATTGGGATGTAACAAAGATAAGGAAGGAGATCCCAGATCTTGATGAGATATAATGGTAAGTATATCTCTTACATTGAAAGTGATTAAGGGAATGAACTTTCAGTGTTGACAAGGCAAGACAACTTTGATATAAAAATTCCTAAATCAAAGTAAAATGTGTATATATATATATATTTATATAAATTTATGCAAATTTCTTATTTCAGGTAATCCTTCATTAAAACCCACTCAATGATATACTCAATAATAATCAGTAGAATATCATGGATTGGACTCATGATCCAGATATTGTACTTGAAGTTGGGCATATAATGTATGCGGTTGCAATGTGCAAGTTTCCTCATAATATTGAGGAATGACAATTAAATAGATAATAGGACTACAACCCTAGGGTTTGTATGTCTCTATAGTCTTGATCTCTCATCGGATGTACTTTGGAAGTGACATGTCGATGATGATCGCAATTGTCAAATAATCCTTATAAAATTAATGAAGATATTCTGGCATACATATGTGCTCTTGACATTTATCATGAATGAGATGGTCCACTACATCATGCAGAATGGTGGCCCTATAGGAGATGATGTATTCAAATTGTTTGAGTACCTACCTGAACCTATGTTTTAAGAGTTTAGATGGATGTAGATGATGAGTGTCATCATTCTACTATCTATACTCTAGTCATTCATGAAGCTTCATAATATTTATATTGTATGAATTTAATGAAGCATGTATAAATGTTGAAATGATCTTACATTGAATTCTTTTGAATTTAACGTAAGAGATCCTTAGTCTTAAGCAATGGTTGCTCATAGATACAGGGAGCGCAGTGGAAGCATGGGTTGGACCCAAGTAAGAAGTGTAGTCAAAGAATTGACTGTACCTCTGTGACTTCCATATGACATCCAAAGAGTTAATGAAGGCCAACACTGCAATAAATTGATGTGTTGATAGTACGACTATCAAGTCTGTCTAGAATCCTTAGAAAAGGACGCGGATGGAGCATCAGAATAATCTACATAAATCATTGATATTGACTTACTTATTGAATAAGATAAAGTCTAATAATTGTATCTCAATCTTCTAACAACACTTGCAATGGGTTGCATATATTTTAGAAGACTGGAAAAAAATTTGATGTTAAGGTTTATAGTTATCCAGATGGACATTGATGCAATTGTTGCTACAATTTCCATTGGATCACTAGACTTCATAATTTCAGTGGGAGAGCCCTTAGTCTTAGAGAATGTCTCTATGACCTAGACATTAGAATACACTCATTGTTTCTTTCTAAATGTTGGAAATAAACATGAATTTTGGAATGGACCTATCATAAAGAGTTATGATGAAGATATTTCAGAAAGTAATCTAAAATCTAGTGGACTCCACTAAATTATAAAATTAATAAATGGTTCATTAACATTTCTAAATACTGAAATTAAACCTCAAGATCAATAGGAGGATGAAGATCATTTGACAATGATCGAACATCAAGCCTTGGACATTTGTCTATTGATTTGATCGATAGACTAGTAAGAGATGAAACATTAGAATGTCTAAAATTTCAAAACTTACATACTTATGAATATTGTATTCAAAAGGAAAAATGTCCAATACACCCTTCTTTGGGAATGGTGTAAGATGTCAAGGTATTTAGGATCTCATACATATTGATGTATATGGATCATCTATATCATAGTAAACATTATGGATATGTGATATCTATTGATGATTATGTGTGATATGAGATTTCTTCTCTTCACCTAAAGAAACCTTTGAAATGTTCAAAGATTTCATAATTTTGGTTTGGAACCAAAGCCTGAAGGAAGATGAAAATGAATTTGGTCTAATCTAGGTAATCAGTACCTATTAGATGAATTCATGGTATACCTTATGGAGAAAGGAATGTCATTCCTATCTCACTCCTCCTAATGAACCTAAACTCAATATAGTTGTAGGGAGATACAATTGGATCATGTGTGACATGATTCGATCAATGATGAATTTTTAGCATAAACTCCTCTTAGTATCTAGGCATATATGTAGTAGAGACTACATATAATTCCATGCAAGTAAGCTGGAATTGAGCACTTGACAGTGCAGCTTCATTAAAAAATAAAGGATGGTATTGGATACCTACTTTATGACCTTGAGATTCTTAAAATATCTCATCTCTGAGAATGTGATTCTTGGAGGTTGAGACTGTTGAGAATCAAGATGAAAATGAAGTGTAGGAACTCATTTAATATTGAGAAGATAATGAGGCTCCTAAATTTGGAAACTAAAGGGACAATTAAAGATGAAACACTAATACCTCTTCAAATGAGTTTGAGGATGGATTTCATGTATCAGAGAAATTTGACAATGATTGAACTTCATGTGATGAAGCTTCTCAAGATCATAGCATGGATAGATGGATGTTAGCAATAAAAGTCTAATGTAGACTTCATATACAAGTGTTGTATATGGACCCTCAAGGATCCACCTATATGGGTAAGACCTGTAAAGGTGAAAATGGATCTTCAAGAGAAAGGGAACCTGATGAGAAGGCAGAGATCTTCAAAGCACGGTTCGTAGCCATGAGCTACACACTGGAAGAGAAGACATTGATTGCAATGAGACTTGCTCTTCGGTGACCATGCTTAAAATCATCAGAATATTGCTAACCTTAGCTACACGACTTGACTATTGCATCTTCAAGATGTAAGTCAATATTGCATTCCTCTACGAATACCTCTTTGAGGATATTTACATGAAGTAGCCCCAGGGCTTCATGGTTGAGGAAAGCAAGGTGTGAAAGCTAAGGAATCCATCTATGGACTCTAATAAGCTTCTTGAAGTTGGACCATACGATTTGATGGAATTATAATTGTTATGATTTCAGATAGAATTTTGATGAGCCATGTGAAGCTTAGTGGGAGTGCCTTTGTGTTCATCGTGCTAAATGTAGATGATATCCTAATCATTTAAAATGATATAAGGATAATAATAAGCGTTTTATAGACTGGCTATTCCATATCTTGAAATATGATTTCAAAGATACCTCTTAGATCTTAGTTCTGAAGTTGTTCAGGAGCATAGAGAAGAGGGTATTGGGACTATCACATTAGTAGTACACCTTGGACATATTCCATTTTATGGAAAATTCCAAGAAAGGCTTCCATCCCTTAAGATATGCTACTGACCTATCTAAAGGGATAGCACCTCAAAGAGTTGAGGAAATGAATGCTGGAACTACTTGCCATTGGGCATCAGTTCTGAGAAGCCGGGTGTGTGCTAGATGTGTACAAAAGCCAAATGGCTGCCATGCAGTGGGAGTAGTAAACTGACTAATCCTACTATGGAAATAAAACACTTGATTGCAGTAATAACAAAATCTTCATAGATGACAAGATTTATGAGATAGTGATTTCAAAATCTTATCTTCAAAAGCTTAAGACTTTATAGATACAGATCTAAAAGGTCTTAACTGTGGATACCTTAAGAGATAGTGATCTCCATGAATAAAGGTATTCTGATAAGGATTATGAAAATGCTGGTTATGATAATTATTGAGCTGTAGTGTCAAGGACACTATAACTAACAAAATTGAGTATTAGTTGCATAAGATGCAACATTCGCATTAAATGTGAGCATTGTTACTCGGGATATGCAAGTGCCGTAAAAGGACTTGGCGTAGTCTCGCGGGAACAGAGTGACTGATCAGCTTACCTAGCTATTTTCTAAATAGCCTATGATTGTCACATGAGTGCGGGTTTAAATGATTAGCCGATTAATGGCTCTTTGGGCTAGAGGGAGATTGTTGGAAATGAGAGCCCACAGCGAGCCATTATGCAATAAATGTTATTGCACATATCATTCCCTGATCTGAAATGAAGAATGAATAATTTGCATAATAGGTCCCTTAGTACAATTAGGGTTATGTACCATGGCCGTCTTAATGATCATACAGCTGTTGATTCAACTGTTGAATCATAGAGGTTGGTGCTTGGATGAATATCTAAAGAGTTAGATTGAGGACTCATCAAGCACCGTCAAATGATTGTTAAGAGATGATCTCCAGCCTGAGTAGGATATAGCAATCCTTATCTCTTTAGGCTGATATCTGACCGACCTCTTGATGCAGGTCCTCTGCATAGGAATAGAGATTCGGAGGTGTCAGATTAGTTAGGTCAAAGAGTTGACTTAACGAGATCGAGATAACCAAAGTCCTATATCGTATGTTGTCATGATATAGGCACACATCCTCTGACCGGAGACAGATGTGTTACTATATGTATGAGTATGCACATTTGGCAGACCAATAGGTTGATGATCTAACCAAGATCTATACACAGGCGCGTTGGTGTGCATATAAGGGCATATGAGTAATACGATCTCTCAAAGGGATCATACAGGTTCAGTTACTGAACCGGAAGACATGAGCTCACTCATGAGATATTGGGAAGAATCAAATTCCATGCGCATGGTCATCTCGCTTTGGAAGCTTGACTGAATTTGTAGGTTTTATATATACTTTTGGAAAGTATATGATCAAGACCTAGGTATGATATATGCTTTTGGAAAGTATATGATCGATACCGACTCCCAATGATCAAATGAGAAACTTACTGATAAAACCATGAAGTAGATAGTGTAAAGTTGATCTAATACTTCGAATTTATTCTAGGTCTTCCAGTATGCAGGATGTACAGGTATTGGGAATACCTGAGGGTGATGCGATCATAAACGATTGTATAACCATGACGCTTCCATTCCTAGGGAGTGATGAAACGGGTCTGGAATTTAGTGACTCCTCTCAGTAGAGAAGTGATCTGATCTTGGTTCAAGTGTTGGACATTGATCTGAATGCGATTCAGATGCAATGAGAATATTAGATTTACGGTCTTCATTTAATCAAGCATCTATGGGAGGCCCGCGATCTGGATTTGAGATATGATCTCAAATATCCATGTCACTATACGTGGAACAATACAATCGCCCTGTCCTTATCTCCAAGTATCTGCGGAGAGATTGCATTGTTCTTGAACGGTTCAAGAATAATTCCATAAGATCTAAGCAATGAAGAAATGATGATTAAATGTGATTTAATCATATTGATGTGTAAAGAAATTATCCAATATAATTAAATGTGATTTAATTATTATGGATAAGATTAATATGGATAGAAATATTCAATTATTCATGATATATTATAAATGTGATTTATAATATATTAGAGAGAGCTAATTATAATTTATATATGGTGATTAATTATTATGTGTATTGGATACACATTGTGTAATTAGTTGACAATGTAAATTATATGTTGTTTTGGGTTGTGAATATGATTCACAATTTTTCCATGGCAAGATTGCAATATTCTCAAATGTAATTGTGAATTATTTTTGAAGAATAAAACCCAACAAATTTGTTGCAAATAAATAAAGAGAGATTTCCATGGAGATATGCAATCTCATGAAATATCATGAGATTGCTCTCCCCATGGAAATAGTGGGTGGCACACCATTCCTAATAGGAATGTGTGGCCGTCCACATGGAAGGTGCATGGAGATGAAATCTCCATGGACATTCTCTCCTTATTTATTGGGTTTGATTTAGGACTAATTTATATTTGATTTTGTCAAATATATTTTAATCCAAATTTGTTGGTTTTACCAACAACAATCTTGACCATTGGATTGACATAAATCAATCTCATCCGTTGATTATATATGTCACATGGATTGAGATCCATGGATCCCAAAACTCTATAAATAGAGAGGCATACCATGCTCTCTAAGGTATATAGAATATTGGAGCTCTCTCTCTCTCTCTCTTCATACACGACATCCCTCTCTCCCTCTAATATTGGTGGCCGTCCACCATAACCCAGAGGAGAGAATCGTTGACGCTCTCGCCACCGTGCCGCCGCTTCGACGTTCTTCGGTTCTCTGTCTTCTTGGTGTGCTACGCCCATGAAGGAGACGTTCGATCTCATACGACGAGATCATGAGAAACCACGCTTGGATCAACTTCATGGATTGCGAGGACAACGCGGTTCATCCCCGCGCTCGCAGGCGGTTTCACCGACGATCGGACTTGAGACAGGAGGTCTCTTCTCTTAGAGACTTGATCAACCACGCTTCAAGAGGTATTGCATTATACTTGTTGTGGTTATAGATGAAACGATCTGAGAATGGTTCTCGGATCATGTGGTTTCATCAAATAAAAAATTTTAAATCCCGCTGCACCGAACAACTAGTGCGACTAGTCGTTCTTCGTCGTATCCGATACGACGATCATGCTTCCGTGATGCGCTTGGGGATAATTCTATATCCTTTAAAGAATTCCAGCAAGGGCTCTCCCACTTATCTCATCTGTAGATCCTTTAGACAAGAGAGAAGAAAAGGGGGAGAGTTGGAAGAAAAGAAAGGTAAGAGAGAAAGTCATTTGACATTGGAGGAGAAATAGAACAGAAGAAGGGAGGTTTTTTCTTGGAACCTTCCTCTTTTTTTATATCAACCATGACATCATTGATGACCTCATTTGGTGACATCAGCAAGTTTATGTCATCAATGATGTCATCAAAATCTTAAAACGTATTATCTCAAATTTTGTATTTATTGTAAATCTCGAAATCCACGGCATTCGCGCCTCGAGTCTTGTATTTAGGTGCTTAATATTTCGATTCGATCGTCTCTGAATGACGATCAATACAAGTATAATATTGATATATTTTAGATCAGGAAATAATTCTCGAATTTCTCGAGATACGATTTTGATTTGGGGTTAAATTTTGGAGTTTGCATGATTCTGAATCTGTTTTCTCAAGTTATGATCATTTTAGTGACACATGTTTCCACTGCTTCAGGGATGGTGAATCTTAACGTCACGTTAATTATGGTTTTAAAATGCTTATAAATTCATGCAAATCACTAGGATTCTATTGTAAGTCAAATTCGCAAACTATGAAAACTTATTTTGCACGATTTGGATTTAAATTGATTGAGATATGCTTATTTTAGTAAGCGAGGGTCATTGTTGGAAATTACATTCCTAATTAAGAACCTTGTGATTGTCATTTAATCAATTAGTGAAATTAATGGTTAATTTTCCGGAAAAATTATGAATAAATATTTGAGTAATATTTGATTGATAATTATTTCCTTAAGTGAAATTGCCCTAACTAATAATTGATTAGATATGATCTAGATCACAAATTGGTTACATGATCTTCTTTCAAACAAACAAACTTGCTTGAATAGGATTGAGAATTTGTTTAGCAAATTTCTTTATAATATAAATCAAAATGATTTTGATTATTATTATTATATAGTATAACTTCGGTTGAAAAACCGATTATCATCTCAAGTACAAAATGATCAATCGGTATTACCCTAATGTGAGGTGAATATAGTGTCTAGTCGGGGAGCGTTGGGGTAGCAGGTTGCTCCGTGAGCAGTCTGTCCCACTCCCGTAGGTACTGGCCATGACAATGGGTAGGGAAGAGATAATGCATGAGGGATAATGATGTATTATTTTAATTATTAAAATTTGAATAATGCGTACTTTGATATAATATCATCCTTTCAAGTAACAGTCAAGTTTGTTGTTTGAATTGGATTGATAATTAATTTAATGTGATTAAATTAGTTGTATCCAATTTAAAAACTCTATTATGAATAGATGCGTATTTCCCTTGGAAGAGTTAATTATGTGAATATGATTCGTAATAATTAATTAGAATTTAAACCTGATATGGAGGATCACATAAGTGACATACATGGTCTCCCATCAAGGCGAATGGTTCCGTCGACAGGGATTGTATGTAGGAGACGCATGCCCGAAGTGACAACTCATACATACAAGCGCATCTGGATCAGACTCTTTTCTTCTCGAAAGAGTAAGGTCGTATGCGTATTGATCCCAACATCGGGTCCTCATATCATTGGAGTGATATTTGATTGTGCATAACGAGTAGTATTCCTGTTGATGGTTGCTTCAATTAACAACGGTCAACATCATCTTGGTGATGGACCAGGGTGTTAAAGACTTAATTGAAAATGCAAGTTGGATTCGCACGGTGGAATGTGTTCCCGCTTATTTTTTTCTGAGTTATAAGTTCTCATATTATTGGGATGTGACAAAGATAAGGAAGGAGATCCCAGATCTTGCTGAGATATAATGGTAAGTATATCTCTTACATTGAAAGTGATTAAGGGAATGAACTTTCAGTGTTGACAAGGCGAGACAACTTTGATATAAAAAATTCCTAAATCAAAGTAATATATATTTATGCAAATCATCTTATTTTAGATACTCCTTCATTAAACCCACTTAATACTATATTCAATAATAACCAGTAAAATATCGTGGATTAGATTCATGATCAAGATATTGTACTTGCAATTGGATACATAATGTATGTAGTAACAATGTGAAAGTTTTCTCATAATAATCAGGAATGATAATTAAATAGACAATAGGACTGCAACCCTAGGGTTTGTATGTCTCTGTAGTCTTGATCTCTCATCGAATGTACTTTGAAAGTGACATGTCGATAATGATCGTAATTGTCAAATAATCCTTATAAAATTCTCAAAAGATGTTTTGGCATACATATGTGCTCTCGATATTTAATCGTGAATGACATGGTTCACTACATTATGCATAATGGTGGCTCGATAAGAGATGATGTACTCAAAATTGTTTGAGTACCTACCTGAACCAAAGTCTTTTAGAGTTTAAATAGATGTAGATGCGATGAGTGCCATCATTCTACTGTCTATACTCAAGTCATTCACGTAGCTTCATAATATTCATATTATATGAATTGAATGAAGCATGTATAAATATTGAAATACTCTTACATTGAATTCTTTTGAGTTCAATATAAGAGATCCTTAGTCTTAAGCAATGGTTGTTTATATATGAATGGAGCATGGTGGAAGCATGGGTCTGACCCAAGTGAGAAGGAAAGTCAAGGAGTTGACTATATTTTTTGTAATTTCCATATGACATCCAAATAGATGGCTGAATGCCAATACTGCAATAAGTTGATGTACTAATAGTGTGACTATCTAGACTATCTTGGATCCTTTGAGAAGGACCCAGATAGTGCATCGAAATAATCTATATCTACATATAATCATTGAAATGGACTTTCTTATTAGATAAGATCAAAGTCTGATAATCGTATCTCATTCTTCTAATGACATTTGCAATTGCTTGCATATGTTTTAGAAGATTGGAAAATTTGATCTTGAGGTTTAATAGTCATCCGCATGGATATTGTTGCAAGTGTTGCAATAATCTCTATTGGATAGATGGGCTTCATATTTTTAGTGGGAGAATCCTTTAGTCTTATAGAATGTCTCTATGACCTAGATATTAGAATACACTCATTGTTTATTTCTAGATGTTGGAAATGAACATGTATTCTTGAATAAACCTATCATAAAGAGTTATGATGGATATATTTCAGATAATAGTCTGATATCTGGGAGACACTACTAAATTAGAAAATTAATGAAAGGTTCATTTACATTTCTAATAATGAAAACTAAACCTTATAAGATTAATAGAAGGATAAAAATCATTTGACAATGATCTGGCATCAAGCCTTGGATATATGTCTATTGATGAGATCAATAGACTAGTAAGAAATGAAACTTTAGAATGTCTGAAATTTCAAATTTTACATACTTGTGAATATTATATTCAAAGTAAAAATATCAGGTGCACCCTTCTCTAAGAATGGTGTAAGTTGCCAAGATATTCAAGATCTCATACATATTGATGTATGTGGATCATTTGTATCATAATAAACATTAATGATATGTGATATCGATTGATGATTTTTACGATATGAGATTTCTTCCCTTCACCTTAGAAAACTTTGAAATGTTCAAAGATTTCACAATTTGGGTTTAGAACCAAAGTTTGAAGGAAGATGAAATGAATTTGATCTAACCTAGGTAGGTTATATATATTAGATAAATTCAAGGAATACCTTGTGGAGAAAGGAATATCACTCCTATCTCACTCCTCCTAGTTCACCTTAACTCAATGGAGTTATGGGGAGATACAATTGATCATGTGTGACATGATTTGATCAATGATGAATTTTAGCATAATCACCTCTTAGTTTCTAGGTATATATGTAGTAGAGACTTCAATATATATCCTTAATAAGGTTCCATGAAAGTAAGCTGGAATTTAGCACCAGAGAGTGTTACTTCATTAGGAATATAAAGGATGGTATTGGATACCTACTTTATGACCTTGAGATTCTTAAAATATTTCATCTCTAAGGATATGATCCTTAGAGGATGTGACTATTGAAAATCAAGATGAAAATGAAGTAAAGGAACTCATTGAATCTTGAGAAGATAATGAGGCTCCTGGAATCAGAAACTAAAAGGATACTTAAATATGAAATACTAATACTTCTCCAAATGAGTTTGAGGATGTATTCCATGTGTCAGTTAAGTTTGACAATGATCTGACTTCATGTGATGAAGCTTATGAGGATCGTGACATGGAAAGATGGTTGTTAGCAATAAAGTATAAAGTAGACTTCACATACAAGTGTTGTATATGGATCCTTGAGGATCCACCTATATGGTAAGAGCCGTTAAGATGTAAATGGATCTTTTAGAGAAAGAGGAAACCTGATGAGAAGGTAGAGACCTTCAAAGCACGGCTCGTATCCACAAGATACACACCGAAGAGAAGACATCGCTTGCGATGAGACTTGCTCTTCAGTAACCATGCTTAAACCCATCAGAATATTGCTAATTGTATCTACACAGCTTGACTTTGACATCTACGAGATGTCAGTCAAGATTACATTCCTATATGATTACTTCTCCGAGGATATTCACATGAAGTAGCCCCATCGCTTCACGATTGAGGAAAGCAAGGTGTGAAAGCTTAAGGAACTCCATCTATGGACTCAAATAAGCTTATCATAGTTGGAACATGAGATTTAATGAAATTATAAATGTTATGATTTCAGATAGAATCTTGATGATGAACCATGTGAAGCTTAGTGGGAGCACCATTGTGTTCATCATGCTAACTATAGATGATATCTTAATCATTTGGAATGGTATGAGGATGATAATAAGTGTTTTATAATATGGATATTCCATACCTTGAGATATGATCTCATGGATACCTCTTAGATCTTAGTTCTGAAGGTGTTCAGAAGCAAAGAGAAGAGGATATTTGGATCCTCACATTTGTAGTACACCTCGGACATTTCCATTTTCTAGAAAATTCCAAGTAAGGACTCTTTTCCTTTAGATATGGTACTAACCTGTCTAAAGGGATAGCACCTCAAGAAGTTGAGGAAGTGAATGCTAGAACTGCTAGCCCTTGTGCATCAGTTACGAGAAGCCGAGCATATGCTCTATGTATACAAAATCCAGATGTCTACTGTAAAGCCTTGAACGTGGTCCCTCTCGGATACTATATTATAAGATCCGGCTCGTCAAGAGAAAACCAACGAAATTTGTTTTGTATGAATCGTACTTCGTTTCAAATTGTTATGATTTCCGGAAGAAAGAGAAGTAAAGAGGTTTAAGACGTTGTTAACCCATAATGATTGTCATTAAGACTAATTAAATATTATTAAAGAAACTAATGACGGATTTTAAACCACTAATGACCATTAGCGAACACTAATCAATAGTTAGCAAAAGATAAGTATAAGCCGCAAAAGTTAAATCGTGATTAGTGAAAGTTAATCATGATTAGCGTTAATTAAGCGTCATTAGCGAATCTAGAATCCTATGGAATATTCTAACTTAAGCCCCAAGTTTCGGATAAGTTTTGGCTAAAATCATGAACCGTTGACCACGGTTAAGGGCTTAACTATGGTTTACTAACCATGGTTAACAGTTTTCTGGAGCCTATAAATAGCTCCCCTACCCATTCATTGTCTATGATTTCCACTACCACCACCACCACCCCAAGGGTTAAGGTTGAGAGGTCGGGAGGAGGAGTGGGAGGTGGGGAAAGAGCGCTAATGAAGCACTGCTGGGAGAACGAGGAGAAGGAAGGTATGATCCTCTCTTAGTTTGCTTCATAGGCTAGGCTTTCAATTCATCCTCTTTTCTTGCAAGCTTTGTTCTTGATTCATCTTTCTTTCCGATTCGTTTTCTGTTGTGGTTCGAGGAGAAATCTGTGTAACACCCTACTTAGGTGCGGGCAGCTATGCACGTTAGTGAACCTTGTGATTCGTCACACATTGACTCACCTAAGATGCATGGTTTCTACCGATTCTCCATCGCTTATGTTTCTATTCATTTAGTTATGTTTTCGTAGTTATTTTGATGGAGAAATCTGTGTAATACCCTACTTAGGTGAGGGCGGCTATGCACGTTAGTGAACCCTGTGATTTGTCACACATTCACTCACCTAAGACGCGTTGTGTCTACTGATTCTTCATCTCTTGTTGTTTGAGTATATTCTTTCATTTTCGTTATTGTTTTCCTCTCGATGATTTTATAGAGGAAACTCTTTCCGTTTTTCTTTTAAAATATGTCCCGATATAAGGGGAAACTCTGCCAAAATTTTTATAGAAATATGTCCCGATAACATGGGAAACTCTACTGAAATTTTCCTATAAATACACCCTATATAAGGGGAAGTTCTACCAAAGTTTTAAGAGAAAATATGTTCTTCGCGTTCTTTGTGTTCTTCGTATGTTCTTCACATTCTTCGTTCGTTCTTCGTGTTCTTGGCATGTTCTTAGTTTTTCTGATACGAAAATGAAATTTGATCATTTAAGGAGCTATAAATCTTTCTTTTTGAAAAAATAATCATGATAAAAACACTGTCTACGTGCGAGAGAGCTCTATTAGGTAACGAAAATTTGGCGATTTTTTAGAAGTATGAAAAGTTGCTTTGTGATTTCAACTAAAATAAGGTCTAAGCATTGAATTGATGCGGTGGCTCGGAAAGTTAGGGTTTGGAAGTTAAAATGAGCATAAATATGAAGTTATAAATATATAAATTAATTTATATGTAAGTCTATACTCAGTATTATGTTTATGCAAATATAAAATTTAACGGAGGAATTGCATCATGGAAATTGATGTGTTTTGAGTTGGATCCTGAAAAAGGAATGTGTCTTATGTTAAGAATGGCTGGGAGTAGAACTACAGGTCGTGCATGTAATCTGTAGGTTTGTCGAAAGGAAACCGTATTGGTTTTGCCCTACCTAGGTAGTACACGATTGCCCTGTTATGATAAGTACGCACGAAATGAATGATTTGCAATACATGGTACCGGGAGACAATATATTCGGGTTGAACGACGAAAGATGTGATCCTGCCATGTGGAGGCATGGGTGGTTCAATAGCGATTGGGTCACGATGATATGTATTTAAAGCCGCTAGGTTATGTGATTAACGGTTAGCCTGAGGTTTTAAGCAACCGGATCCTCGAGGACGGTGTGCTCCTTTGTTTTCCAGGATGAGGGTTTGAGACTCTGATTAATAAAAGAAAAGGAAATTGTCATGGTAGTATTGGAGAATTGGTTGAGGTGATGTGCGGCAGTATAAGCTTACCAAATCAACGCAATCTCCAATCCTGAAGTGTCCACAGGTTCGGAGTCCAAGAATGGTGGGGTTCCCCTAGACTAATCCATGATGTAGAATAGAAAGGAATAGGACTTAAATTAACGAGAAAAAATGTAACTTTTCATGACAACAAGTTTTTCAAAATTACACCATTTTTGTTTACTTTTCTCTTCTTCGTTACTTAGCATTCGTTAATTGTTATCCTATGATTTATGGAAAACCCAACAGGTATCGGTGAGCCATCGCAATGACTTTAATAATCTAGCCAGTTAACATAGTCATCCAACTAGTCACAATAGCTTTTCTCTGTAAGGTAGTTAGTAATCTTTTGTGTATTTTCCGTTCAAGCTGATGTGCATGTAAATGTTTATAGTAGAACAATGTATTATGTGAACTTTATTTTGTGAATGGAAAAGTGTTAAAATACTTTCTTCTGAGTATTTTTAATTACAGTCTGTTTCTGAATGTTAGTTGTGATTACTGAATAAATTATTACTGAGTAACCAAATCCGTTTATGGGAGGATCCGACGACCCAGAATTGGGGTCGTGACAGTTTGGTATCAGAGCCTGGTTACTCCAGTAATTTACTCGAAATTGATAACTATGAGCGATGTTCAAAAACTAAGGTGGTCTTAAGATCCTTTGATCTTAATAAGTGACTACATCACCATTCACAAATTATTGTCCTTTATGTACATCATGCAAAAATGTATAGGACCTAACATTTGGCCTTAACTCATCCCAGGATCATGGCAGAACAAGACGTGTCTAGACAATTAACGACTATTATAATGATGAACCATGAGATGGGTCAAAGGTAATAAGCATTAGAGCGAAGACTCATGTTACTATGAGAGATCAAAGTCATCCAGACTCGCGGATGATAGAGTTGAGGGTTCTATTCATCCTCATAAGAAATAGTCTAGATACCATCAATCCATAGAATTTGTTTGCCCCCGCTCCATTTGGAGGAGCAGTAGAGGAGGTGCTTTGTAGGCAGAAAAAAAAAGAAAAGAAGAAGAATGTTCGATTCCTATTCTAAGGATAAGATTCCGATAAAAGCACAAAACCATTATATGATTAAGGGACCAGGAGGACAAGTATTTATAATCTGAGAAATCTTATATAATTGTATAATACTGATAGCATCACATCAGTTACTTGTTTCACTACTACTAATCGAGATGAAGGACTTTGATCTTATCGTAGGGATGGACTGGTTAGAAAGGCATCATGCATGTCTTGACTGTTTTTAGAAGACAGTAACATTTCACCTTCCTAACTCGATAGAGTTCCAGTTCATTGGAAAGATAGTCAATGCTAATGTCAAATATATCTCTACTTTGAAGGCACGACAGTTGTTAGAGAAAGGGTGCCAAGGTTATTTAGCCTATGTGACCACTACATCAGGATCAGACAGAATGGTGGAAGATGTACCTATAGTATGCGAGTTTCATGATGTATTTCTAGAGGAACTACCTAGATTACCACCTAAACAAGATATTGAATTTGAAATCTCTCTCATACGTGATACTCAGCCTATCTCTATCCCTCCATATAGGATGGCACCAGTCGAGTTACGAGAGTTAAAAGTACAGTTGCAAGAACTGTTAGATAAATGATTCATTCAACCTAGTACTTTACCATTGGGTGCACCTGTCTTATTTATTAGGAAAAAGGATGGGTCAATGCGGTTGTGCATTGACTGTAGACAACTAAACAAGAAGACCGTAACGAACAAGTATCCTCTACCAAGAATAGATGATCTCTTTCATCAGTTACAGGGTTCAACTGTGTATTCCAAGATTGACTTAAGATCTGGATACCATCAGTTGAAGACAAAAGATGCGGATATCCCCAAGACAGACTTTCGAACTAGATATGGACATTATGAATTCTTAGTTATGCCTTTTGGAGTGACAAATGCCCCAACAGCCTTCACAGATCTCATGAATAGAGTATTCAAAGAGTTCTTAGATCACTTTGTAGTATTCTTTATTGATGATGTGCTTATTTACTCCAAGGATAAGTATCTGCATGAATACCATCTCAAGCGGGCACTTGAAACACTAAGGAAGAACAAATTGTATGCTAAATATAGCAAATGTGACTTCTGGCTATCTAAAGTGTCTTTCTTAGGTCATGTTATTTCTAGGAAAGGTATATCAGTTGATCCTACAAAGGTTAGTGCTGTGATGAGTTGGGAACGCCCGAAGACTGTCACAAAAATACGATCTTTTCTGAGATTAGCTGGATATTATAGAAGATTTGTGAAAGACTTTTCACAAATAGCATTGCCAATAACTAGGCTGACTCAGAAGGAAGTTCCATTCATATGGTCTGATGCATGCAAAACTAGTTTCCAAATACTGAAAAGATGCCTAACATCTGCACCCATCCTTACTCTACCCTTCGGGAATGAAGGGTTTAAAGTGTACACTGACGCATCTAAAGAAGGACTTGGATAGTTCTTATGCAACATAATAAGGTAGTTGCGTATGCATCACGAAAGCTTAGGATACATGAGAATAACTACCCAACATATGACCTTGAATTAGTTGCCGTAGTTTTCGTTTTAAAGATATGGAGACACTATCTCTATGGTATTACTTTTTAAATCTTCACCGATCATAAAAGCTTGAAATATCTGTTTGATCAGAATGAGCTCAATATGAGACAGAAACGGTGGCTAGAGTTGTTGAAAGACTATGATTGCACTATCTCCTACCACCCTATTAGTGGGAACGCCGTAGCAGGTTCCCTTAGCAGAAGAACTTATTCATCTGGGTTGGTGAGTGTTATACACTTTTGGGGTTTGCAATCAATGTTAAGTGAACGGAAACTATTTGATAGTAGTATTGATACTATAACTATTCCTCACCGATACAAACTAGATATATGGGATAAAATAAAGAAAGGACAAGAGGATGATCCATTCCTTAAAGACTTGAGACAACAACTAGAGAAGAATGAGATAGAGGGATTCCAGATACAAGATGGGTTACTATATAACCATCACAGAGCTTGTGTACCAGACACACCTCAACTAAGGAAAGACGTCTTATGTAAAGCACATTGTTCTAGATTATCTATTCATCCAGGAATTACGAAGATGTATAAGGATCTTCATTCATACTTTTGGTGGTCGAGAATAAAGAAAGATGTTGCTGAGTTTGTGAATTCATGTTTCACTTACCAACAGGTAAAAGATTCATACCAAAAGCCGCCAGGATTGTTACAACCCCTCCCCATACTTGAGTGGAAATGGGACAATATTTTCATGGACTTCGTTATTGGCTTACCTTAGACGATTGGTGGTAAAGATAGTATCTGGGTTATAACAGATTGTCTGGCCAAGGTATCACACTTTATTCCAATAAGTTTATCTTTTACTCCAGATCAGCTTATTGAGTTATATATTCCACATGTGATCCACCTCCATGGTATTCCAAAGGAAGTAGTTTACGATCGAGATTCACGATTCACCTCACACTATTGGGAGACCTTCATGAAAGCCTTAGTCACACAACTATGCTTGAGCATAGCATATCATCCACAAACAGATGGTCAATGAGAATGTACTATTCAGACTTTAGAGGATATGTTACGAGCATGTGCCTTAGAATGGAAAGGATCATGGTTGAAACATTTGCCTCTTGTAGAATTCACATACAACAACAATTACCATACAAGTATTGGTATGGCACCATTTGAAGTACTTTATGGACGTAGGTGTACTACTCCTTTGTGTTGGCAAGAGGTCAGGATAAAGAACCTTTATGATTCAGATAGACTGCAAGAGACATGAGAAGCTGTATAGCTTGCTCTAAAAAGACTATTGACTGCTCAAAGTCGCCAGAAAAGCTATAGTAATACCAGGCGAAGAGACCTTGAGTTTGAGGTAGGTGACTTTGTATTTCTCAAAGTATCGCCTATGAAGGGAGTTCAGAGGTTTGGTGTGCATGAGAAGTTAGCACCCAGGTTTGTGGGTCCTTTTGAAATTATTCAGCGTATTGGAAAAGTGGCATATAAACTTACGCTTCCTCCACATCTTTCAGCAATACATGATGTTTTTCATGTATCAAATATGAGAAAGTACAATAGGGATCCAGAGCATAAGATAAGTTATGATAATTTACGTGTTGAGCCGGACTTGACATACCAAGAAATACCTGTGGAAATACTGGATAGAGATATCAAGAAGTTGAGAAATAAAGAGGTGCATCTAGTTAAAGTATTGTGGCGGAACCAAGAGTTTGAAGAAGCCACATGGGAACCTGAGGCAGAAATGAGAGAGAGATACCCCTATTTGTTAGAATGATAACACTATGTGTTGTATATCTTCATTATAAATTAAATGATATTCATTCTCTTTAACGTTGTAATGGTTTCAATCCTCTTTAAGGTTGTTATGCTTGCATTTCTAGTCTCGAGGACGAGACTTATTTTAAATTTATTATAATTGTAAAGCCTTGAACTTGGTACCTCTCGGATCCTATAACATAAGATCTTGCTCGTCAAGAGGAAACCAACATAATTTATTTCCTATGAATCGGACTTCGTTTGGAATTGTTATGATTTTCAGAAGAAAGAGAAGTAAAGAGGTTTAAGACACCGTTAACCCATAATTACCGTAATTAAGACTAATTGAACATGATTAAAGAAACTATTGATGAATTTTAAACCATTAATGATCATTAACGAACACTAGTCAATAGTTAGAAAAAGATAAGCATAAGCCGTGAAAGTTAAATCATGATTAGTGAAAGTTCATCATGATTAGCGTTAATTAAGCATCATTAGCAAATCTAGAACCCTCTGGAATGTTCTAACTTAAGACCCAAGTTTCGGATAAGTTTTGGCCAAAATCATGGGCTGCTAACCGTGATTAAGGGCTAAACCATGGTTTACTAACCTTGGTTAATGATTTTCTGGAGCCTATAAATACCTCATACCCATCCATTCTCTACGATTTCCACTACCACCACCACCACCATCCCAAGGGCTAGTGTTGAGAGGTCAGGAGGATGAGTGGGAGGCAGGGAAAGAGCGCTAGCGAAGCACTGTCGGGAGAACGAGGAGGAGGAATGTATGATCCTCTCTTAGTTTGCTTCGTAAGTTAGGCTTTCAATTCATCCTCTTTTTTTGTAAGCTTTGTTCTTGATTCATCTTTCTTTCCGATTCATTTGTTGTTGTGGTTCAAGGATAAATCTGTGTAACACCCTACTTAGGTTTGGGCAGCTATGCACGTCAGTGAACCTTGTGATTCGTCACACATTCACTCATCTAAGACGTGTGGTGTCTACCGATTCTATATCGCTTATTTTTCTATTCTTTCAATTCTGCTTTTGTAGTTATTGTGATGGAGAAATCTGTGTAATACTCTACTTATGTGCGGGCGGCTATGTACGTCAGTGAATCCTGTAATTCGTCTCTCATTCACTCACGTAAGACGCGTGGTGTCTACCGATTCTTCATCTCTTGCTGTTTGAGTGTATTCTTTCATTTTCGTTATTTTTTCCTCCCGATGATTTTATAGAGGACACGCTTTCCGTTTTCTTTTAAAATATGTCCCGATATAAGGGGAAACTCTGTCGAATGTTTTATAGAAATATGTCCTGATACAAGGGGAAACTCTGCCGAAATTTTCTTATAAATATCATCCTATATAAGGGGAAGTTCTGCTGAAGTTTTAAGAGAAAATATGTTCTTCATGTTCTTCATGTTCTTCGTTCGTTCTTCGTGTTCTTGGCACGTTCTTAGTGTTTTTTATATTAAAATAAAATTCGATCATTTCAGGAGCTATAAATCTTTTTTTTTTGAAAAAGAATCACGATAAAGCATTGTATACATGCGAGATAACTCGATTAGGTAACGAAATCCTTCCTTTTATTGTTGGGTTTTCATATAAGATCATTGAGATTCATAACTTTATGTTCTTCGTTACAAAGAACCCTATTTTGGCTATTTTTGAGAAAGTATGAAAAATTGCTTTGTGATTTCAACTAAAATAAGGTCTAAGCATCGAATTGATGCAGTGGCTCGGAAAGTTAGGGTTTGGAAGTTAAAATGAGCATAAATATGAGTTTATAAAATATATAAATTAATTTATGAGTAAGTCTATACTCATTATTATGTTTATGCAAATACAAAGTTTAACGGAGGAATTACATCATGGAAATTGATGTGTTTTGAGTTGGATCATGAAAAAAGATTGTGTCTTACGTTAAGAATGACTAGGAGTAGAACTACAGGTCGGACATGCAACCTGTAAGTTTGTCGGAATGAACTCGTATTGGTTTTACCCTATACCTAGGTGGTACACGGTTGCTTGCCCTGTTATGATAAGTGCACACGAAATGAATGATTTGCAACGCATGGTACTGGGAGCCAATATATTCGGGTTGAACGACAGAAGATGTGGTCGTGCCATGTGGAGGAACGGGTGGTTCAATAGCGGATGTGTCACGATAATATGTATTTAAAGACACTAGGTTATGTGATTAACGGTTAACTTGAGGTTTTAAGCAATCGGGTCCTTGAGGACGGTGTGCTCTTTTGTTTTCCAGGCTAAGGGTTTGAGACCCTGATTAATAATAGAAAAGGAAATTGTCTGGGTAGTATTGGAGAATTGGATAAGGCGACGTGCGGCAGCATAAACTTACCAGATCAATGCAATCTCCCATCCCAAAGTGTCCACAGCTTCGGAGTTCAAGAATGGTGGGGTTCCCTGGACTAATCCCTGATGTGGAATAGAAAGGAATATAACTTAAATTAATGAGAAGGAATGTAACTTTTCATGACAACAAGTTTTGCAAAATTACACCATTTTTGTTTGTTTTTATCTTCTTCGTTACTTAGCATTCGCTAATTGTTATCCTATGATTTATGGAAAACCCAACATGTGTCGGTGAGCCATCGCAGGGACTTTAATAATTCAACCAGTTAACATAGTCATCCAACCAGTCACAATAGCTTTTCTCTGTATGTTGATGTACATGTAAATGGTTATAGTGGAACAATATGTGAACTTTATTTTGTGAATGGAAAAGTGTTAAAATACTTTCTTCTGAGTATTTTTAATTACAATATGTTTTTGAATGTTAGTTGTGATTGCTGAATAAATTATTGTTGAGTAACCAGATCCAGATATGGGAGGATCCGACTGCCCAGAATTGGGGTCGTAACATCTACCATGTAGTGGGAGTAGTAAACTGTTCCTAATCTTACTATAGAGATAAAACACTTGATTGCAATAATAACAAAATCTTCAAATATGACAAGACGTTTTGAGATACTGATATGAAAGGCTTATCTTCAAGAACTTAAGACTTTATAGATAGTGATCTAAAAGGTCTTGACTGCAGATATCTTAAGAGATAGAGATCTAAGGGAATAATTGTATTCTGATAAGGATAATAGAAATTACATACTGGTTATAATAATTATTGAGCTATAGTGTCAAGGACACTATAACTGACAAGATTGAGCTTTGGTTGCATACGATGCAACATTCTCATTGGATGCGAGCACTGTTACATGGGGATATGCAAGTGTCGTAAAAGGACTTGGCATAGTCTCTCGAGGACAGAGTGACTGATCAACTTACCTAGCTATTTTTCTAAGTAGCCTATGATTGTCAGATGAGTGTGGGTTTAAATATTATCCCATTAGTGGCTCTTTTGGCTGATGGGATATTGTTGGTCATGCGAGCCCATAATGAGACATTATGCAATAAATGTTATTGCAAATATCTATTCCTAATCTGAAATGAAGAATGACTAATTTGCATAATAGGTCCCTTAGTATAACTAGGGTTATGTATCATGGCCATCTTAATGATCATACTCCTATTGATTCAATTATTTAATCATAAAGGTTGATGCTCGGATGAATATCTAAAGAGTTAGATTGAGGACTCATCAAGTACCGTCAAAGATTATTAAGAGAGAATCTCCAGCCTGAGAAGGAGATGGCAATCCTTTCTCTAAAGGCTGATCTCTGACCGATCTCTTGATGCAGGTCCTCTGCATAGGAATAGAGATTCAGAGGTGTCAAATTAGTTAGGTCAAAGAGTTGACCTAACGAGATTGAGATAACCAAAGACCTATGTCATATGCTATCACGATATAGGCAAACATCCTCTGACCGGAGACATATGTGTTATTATATGTCTGAGTGTACATTTGGCAGACCAGTAGGTTGATGACCTAATCAAAGTCTATACATCGACACGTTGGTGTGCATGCAAAGACATATGAGTAATACGATCTCTCAAAGGGATCTACATGTTCATTTACTGAACCGGAAGACATGAGCTCACTCATGAGATATTGGAAAGAATTAAATTCCATGCACGATCGTCTCTCTTTGGAAGGTTGACTGAATTTATAGGTTTGATATATACTTTTGGAAAGTATATGATCAACATTTGGGGTATGATATATGCTTTTGGAAAGTATATGATCAATACCACCTCCCAATGATCAAATGAGAAACTTAATGATAAAACCATGAAGTAGATAGTGTAGAATAGATCTAAAACTTCGGTTTTATTCTTGGTCTTCCAATAAGCAGGATGTACATGTATTAGGAATACCCGAGGGTGATGTGATCATACGATTGTATAACCATGGCGCTTTCATTCATAGGGAGTGATGAAACAGGTCTGGATTTTAGTGACTCCTCTCAGTAGAGAAGTGATCTGATCTTGATACAAATGTTGTACATTGGTTTGAATGTGATTCAGACGAAATGAGAAGATCAGATTCACGGTCTTAATTTAATTAAGCATCTATGAGAGGTCCGCAAGATCTAGATTCGAGATTTGATCTCAATATCCAAGTCACTATACGTGGAACAATACAATCGCCCAGTCTTTATCTCTAAGTATCCGCAGAGAAAGCATATTATCCTTGAAAGAGTTCAGGATAACTTCATTGTTAATATATGTAAATGAGAATTGAGAAAATTGATAATTAAATGTGATTTAATTATCATAAATGTGAATAGTATGAATGTGATTCATATTATTTGAGCACATTAGAATAGAGATCCAAGATGATTAAATGTAATTTAATTATCATGGATATGGATAATGTGGATAGCACTATCCATATTAATCATATATATATATTATAAATGTGATTTGTAAGATATAATACAGAGCTATTTGTAAATCACATTTGTTAATTAAATGTCAATGTGAATTAGATTCACATTAGACAATTAATTGAAAATGTATTACATTTTATTTTGGGTTGTGAATGTGATTCACAGTTTTTCAATGGCATGATTAAAATTATTACAAAATAATTTGGAAATATTTTTGTGAATAATTATGGAACAAATATTGTTGCATATATGGATTATATGTTGAGATATGAGATCTCAACTATTATGGAATAAAAGCCCCATCATTCCATTTAAGGGGGGACGACCACGTTGAGCACCCTCAACCTGTGGCCTTCCACCCTATATACATGGAATGTTGGTTGCTTTATCTCCAATCCATTCCATATTTGTTGCTTTGATTTAAATTGAATTATATTGATTAATTTTCAATATATTTATTTTATTTAAAAGACAACAAATTATTGTTGCAAATTTGTACAACAAAATCATGGACATTAAAAGAAATACAAATCAATGTGAACCATTGGATTTGTATTATCCATGGGTTGAGATCCATGGATCCCAAAATATTATAAATAGAAGTGTATCCCTAGCATTTTATTTTACAAAAAGTTGGAGACAACAAAATATGCTCTCTCTCTACACGCCATCTCTCCCTCTCTCTCTTTTGGCCGTCCATCTTGATGCCTTAGAGAGAGTCGCTATTGCAGCAACGCCGACGTTATGTTGCTGGATCGTTTGCTCATGGATCTCCGTCTCCTTCGGTGCGTCTTGCTCGTGAAGAAGACACTAGATCTCGTGTGATGAGATTAGGAGATTCGCCGCTTGGATCATCAACATGGATTGCAAGGTGCACGCGTCTCATCAACGTGCTCGTAAGCGTCTCCTCTGTCGGATCGAACTTGAGACGGGAGGTCTCTTCGTTTAAAGACTCGATCGCAACCACACTTCAAGAGGTAGGTAACCCTAATACTTGTTTGTGGTTAGACGAGACGATCCGAGAAGTATTCATGAACCATGTGGTTTTTTCGCATGATTTTTTTAAAAAATTCTGCTGCCTCGAGCAACTAGTGCAACTAGTCGCTCCCGATCGCATACGATGCGATCCTCACACTTCCGCGATGCGCTTAAGGATCTTACCATATCTTTCAAAAAGAAGCGAGAACCCATTCCACCTTGCAAAGTCCAAATTGCATTTTCCAATCCAGTCTTTAACACCCGGACCCACCCACCCCAAGGTGATATTGATCCGTTGTTAATTGAATCAATCGTCAACATGAATAAAACTTGTTATGCGCATCCAATATTGTGTCAATGATATGAGCAACAATATTGGGGACACTACACGTACGACCTTGCTCTTTCGAGAAGCAAAGAGCCCAATCCATATGCGTTTGTATGTTTGAGTTATCACTTCGGGATAGGCATTTCCAGCATACAACTCATGGTGATGGAACCCTCCGCCTTAACGGGAGACCATGGATATCATTTATATGATACTCGATACTCCATAGCTCATTCAATTTTTAAATTAATTATTATGAATCATATTCATATAATTAATTCTTCCAATAGAATTACATCTCTATTCATATAGAGTTTTTATTTAATTAAATCTAATTAATTTAATCATATTAAATTAATCAACAATCTAATTCAACAAACAAACAACTACGATTTGTTTGATATTACTATATAGTATACATCATCACATTTGTGCAATTGTATTATCCTAATTAGTTGATTAAAATACTCATAGAATTCTCATGTTACCATCCTTGAAACGGATCAAGCTAGATCGTACAGATTATGCTAACAGAGAGCGCTTCCACTGTAGACACCATCATCAAATCAATTAAGGACAACATAATTGGTACAAATTGCACTAAGAGGTTTTATAGATCGCATGCTCTTGCTGACCAACATGATACACATATAATAATCATTCAAAAATCTTAGGCATCTTAAAATATTTTTAAAGATCCTAAGTTTCTAGTTATATCCACCAAGCATGTTTTGCATGTAAATGTTGACCTACAACTATTGTAGTGTAAACTAGGATTTTTCTCATGAAACATTCATTCAATAGCGGTTGATGTTTAATCAAATATCTAATAAATATTAAGCATCAATTAATCATGGCAAATTCATAATTTCCATTATTTTTATTTGAATGACAAATACATTTAAAAAGTAGTCTTTATCCGACCCATCTCCACTAAATATGAAATATCTAGGGAAACAGAGTCGGAATCACGTGAAATAAATTCAAACTATTTGGTGGTTTAATTCTATATTTAATTAAGGTGTTTATTCCAGTAATGATAGGAAGCAGTAAGCAAAAATTAATCTCTTACAAATATGCGAACACATGCAAAAATAATTTCATTTGCAAGAACTTTTCATATTTTAATTCATGCACTTTTGGTGCAACAATTGGATACTATTTTGGGGACTTATTTAGAAATTATAAATATATTTTATTATCCAAAAATTTCGTCCAAATAATGTAAAAATCGGATCTTTTTATTTTAGCAAAAAAAACTTGCATCTTATGCAAAAACTACGAGTCCCCATGCAACCAACATACAAAACCTTGTTCCCTTAAGATTGGATCACATCCAATACCTTTAACTTGGTTCTGATACCACTTTAAGGATAGGGTTTGGGCCTTAGTGCATCATCATGTAAGTCGCATTACATATGATCTAGGGTAACTAGTCATACTAGTTGCATCGGGTAGCGGAAATTAAATTTTTTAAATAGATGAAACCACAAGATTTGAGAACAATTCTCAAATCATTTCATCAAGATCACAAACGAGTTATAGGAATACCTCTTGAATCATGATTGTGATCTCTTATCTCTAAAGTAAGAGACCTCATGTCTTAAATCTGATCTGACGAAGGAGGCACTTGCAGACATGTGGATGAGACATGTGCTTCTTGCAATCTGGGTATCCAGGTCGAAGATTCGAGCGATGTATATCCTGATTTCATCTCACAAAATCAGATACCATCTTTACGAGCAATAAGCACCCAAGAGGACCAAGATCCATGAGCAATCGATCCGGCAACACAACGACTTGACGACGACGAGGCTCTCTAGGACAAGATGTGGATGACCACAATATTGATAGAGAGAGATGGGGCATATAGAGAATAGAGAGAGACATATTGCTCTTGAAATTTTGTTATTAAAAGAAAGAGCTAGCGTTGCCCGTTCTTTTATAACATATTGGATTTCCATGGATCCCAATCCACATGCATACAAAATCAATGGTGTAGATGATTTTGCGTTTTCAATCAATGGCCATAATTTTATTGCATAAATTTTCAACAACAAATATTTGCTTCAAAATAAATTAAATATATTAATATCCATCAATATAATTCAATTAAAATCAAAGCAATAAACATGGAATAACTTGGAAGGAGGGCAAGCCTCTTTCCATACATAGGGTGGACGGCCGCCTAGTTGAAGAGCTCAAGGTGATTGTCTCCCCTTGTATGGAAAGGAGGCTCATTCTTTCCAAATATGTTGAGATTGCATATCTCAACATATATTCCAAATACGCAACAACTTTTATTGCAAAAATTATTCACAAAAAGAATACTGAATTATTTTGTGATAATTTCAATTATGCCATTGACAATTATGAATCATATTCATACATCTAATACAAAATGCAAATGACATTTACAATTAATTGTTCAATGTGAGTCTTATCTACATTAACTTTTTAATTGTAAAGACTATTTACAATTAAATATCCCCAACATATTATAAATCACATTTATGATATTTATTATTATTGTGGATAATGATATCCACATCAATCATATCCTTGATAATTAAATCACATTTAATTTCTTGGATGTCTATTCTCATGTTTCCAAATAATATAAATCATATACATGTTTATTTATGATAATTAAATAACATTTAAGCATCAATTTTCCAATGTCAGATATATTATCAACAATGGAATTATTCTTGAACTCTTTTAAGAATAATGCGCTTTCTCCACGGACACTTGGAGATAAGGATAAGGAGATTGTACATTCCATGTATAGAGACTTGGTTTGAGATCATATCTCAAATCCAAATCTTGGGGACCTCTCAAAGATGTTTGATTAAATCAAAATGTGAATCTAATCTTCTCATTGCATCCGAATCGTATTTAGACTAATGTTCAATATTTGGACTAAGATTAGATTGCTAATCTTATGAGAGGAGTCACTAAAATCCAAACCTATTTCATCTCTTCCACGAAATGGAAGTGCCTTGGTTATACAATTGTTTATGATCACATCACCCTCGAGTATTCCTAATAACCATACATCATGAATGATGGAAGACCAAGAATAAACCTAAAGTATTAGATCATATTTAGGTTGTCTTCTTCAAGGTTTTATCACTAAGTTTATCATTCGGTCATTGGGAGTTGGTATCGATCATATGCTTTCCAAAAGAATATATAATACCTACAAATCCTTGTCATTCTTCTAAAGCAAGGAGACCATGCATGAAATTTTATCGGTCCCAATACCTTATGAGCGAGCTCGTGTCTTCCGGTTCAATAGTGAATATGTATGATCCCTTTGAGAGATTGTATTACTCATATGCCTTCATATGAACACCAACTCACCAGTGTATAGACCTTGATTATGTCATCAATCTAATGGTATGCCTAATGTACATACTTAGACATATAGCAACACAACTGTCTCTGGTCAGAGGATGCATGCTTATATCATGATAGTATACGACATAGGTCCTTGGTTATCTAGATGTCGTTAAGTCAACTTTTTAACCAAACTTATCTAATACGTCAGAATCTCTATTCCTATACAAAGGACATGCATTAAGAGGTCAGTCAGATATCAGCCTTTAGAGGAGGATTGCCATCTCCTTCTCATGCTGGAAATCATCTCTTAACAATGATTCGATGGTGCTTGATGAGTCCTCAATCTAACTTCTTTGATATCATCCAAGTACCAGCCTCTACGATTCGACCATTGAATCAACAGCTGTATGATTATTAAGATGGCCATCATACATAACCCTAATTATATTAAGGACCCTATAAGTGCATTCATTCATTTAATATTAGACATGGAATGAAATAAACGAATAACCTTTATTGATATATCAAAGATTATAGTATCATTTATTGTAGAAATGGTTCTCCATGGGTTTACATGGCTAACATGGTTCTATTGCTTGGGGAAGTAGGATTAGATACATGTTAGAGAAGAGTTGGAGACGATAAGGTTTGGGTTCACTCTAGATGGAGAGGGACATAGTCGAGGATGGTTGTCGTTTGAGAAGAATAGGACTAGGTTCAGCCCCTGGCGACAGATCCAGATAGAGAATGGTAAGGGAAACACAATTACTGGACTTGGGTTTCTTAGAGAGTGGGCGATGAAGAATGTTGGAGGGCGTTTGAGATGGAGGAGATTAGGGCTTGTTGGGAAGACGATGAGGTTGTGGAGGTTTGGGTTTGATGTTCCGGTGACATGTAAGTGATGAATCCTCATTTCATCACCTTTATTCTTTCATTTCAGCCTTAAATCTCTAGCTAAATTCATATATATATATATATATCATTAATTCCCGAGAAATAATACTCAATAATTCATAACAAATAATGTATGCATATTGTATAAAATATTCTAATTAATTCCGAAATAAAAGAATAAAGGAAAGAAAAGAGATATAATGAAGTGTCAAAGACACTGAGTGACCTTAGATCTCAAGATCCAATCATCATGATAACTTCGGTCGATAAGAAATAAAGTAGGAGGAGATAGGGCAAAGAAACTGTCCAGAAAATCGCAAAAACCCTAATTCTTTAACCTAATAATTGTATTTTAGGACCCATTTTTATTTATGATTTTATACCTCAAATCAATAAATCCTAAATACGAATATTGTACATAAAAATAAAAAGAAAAATACAAATTTGATTTCACTAAAAAATAATGCATAGTGTACCCGATACACACAAAGTAAAAAGATGCAAAGAAAAATTTGTTGACCCATATCTTCTCCACACATATTCAAAATAGAGAAAACTCACCTTTATTGTTTATCACATAAAATAAGCTATTTAAAGAAGGTGGCTTCATTCAATTAGGAATTAAGATGCAAAAGTTAGATTTTGGACCATCATTGTGCAACATACAAGTATAAAATATTTGATTTATTTATTCTTTATATTTTTACAATTCTTATATTTTTCATAAAATTATAAATATTATTTAAATACATGTACATAATTAAAATAAAATAAAACCATCAAAAATTATATAAAATAAATAAAGTAATTTGATATATAGGTAAAGTATACTATAATATACTTATAAAAATAGTGTACATAATTAATTAAATATATAAATAAACCTAGTAAAATAAAAATAACCAAATATGTAACTAAATAAATTAAAAATATATAAAAAATGTATATAATAATAAAATATAAAATATAAATAAAAAAATAAAATATAGGAAATACACATATATTTACCTATATATACATGTAAATATTAACTTATAATAAATAACCTTCTAAAAATAAATAAAAATACCCTAAAAATACTACATTAAATTATAAACATTTTTAATATTTTAACAAAAAATAATTAAGTAATCTACTAATTTATATTTATTTTATAAGAACTTTTGTTTAAGGAATTTTCTAGTTGGTGCACGTGGACCAACCAGAGGCCGAGAATGTTGACTTCAATTAATTGTCCTCCCTTCTTCAACCAACTCATCATAGGTCACGTGGCACCCTTTTTCTTTGATTTTTCACGCAATCATCATGCGTCACCTTGCCTCAAGCCCTCCATCCTTCTGCAACTCATATACTTGTCTTCCACACCGACCCATCCCCTTCCACCCTAACCTTCCCCCCTCGCACGCCACCACGTGTCGAAACCAGCCATTTCTTCCTATATAAATCCACCTTCTTCCTCCAATTTTGCGATTGATCACCCTTAGAAAGCTTTTAGCCACTTAGTCTGGCCCTAGTTGCTCATGGCTTGTGATATGAGTTCATGCTTGCTGTATACAGCAAGGAGGAGACACTTTGGGCCAGATCCACCCATCATTGGAACTAGCTCCGTCGGTTCTACTCTTTAGTTTTAGGACCGAATCGAGGCCTTGTTTTTCCATTTTTAGGTAAGTCTTAGGTGTAGATTTCAATTCCACATTTTAGTTTTGTCTTTTAACATTGATTTAGGGTAATTTAAGAATCCTCTTTTGACTTGGAGCTCGAGCTCCAGGCCAAAATCATCTCATTCTCGATAGTCTTCCACCTTGAGTTTGCATCCATTTCGTTTCCCCTTATATGCTCCATCATTTGCCACAAAAAGTCAACCCAAATAATTCATGGATCTGGCGAATCAAAGTTCATCTTCTGCCTGCCGTCAGAACTTCACCATCCCGCTCTTTCCTCTATCATTTCAGCTTTAGATTAGGTCGAGGTGCATCAACTTGAGTCTCCCTATCTTTTGGTGTAGGAACCATGTTTCAAGACCTACTGGAGCCTTAAATTGGAGCTTGAATAGGTCTCCAGGTCTCCCGAAGTAGAACAAGCTCCAGATCCTCATCAGGTGCAATTGGAGCTCATCGGAGCCTAACTGCACATGCGGAGCAGCCACAAGAACCTGTAACCATCGTCGGAGCAAGGAGAGCACGTTGGAGTCGCAGGGAATCCACGATCGAAGGTGCTCTAGATGATGTTCTCGGGATGTTCTTCCAACACCCTTGAATGTCCGATCAAGAACATATCACCAGATATGATTGCAGCCCTTCGTTAACGCTAAATCGTTGTGTCCCCATAACCGCACGATCAGACACGTGACAGCTCGAAAACGGTGCGATGAAAGGCCGTTAAGCGGGGCAAGTTGCATGACCCCTCCACACTTCCCTATTTTGAAACTTTAAAAATACAAAAAGAGCAAAAATCATTTAAAAAATCATAAAAATAGAAGAAAATAAAAAAATATAAAAATAAATTATTTTCAAAATTTTGACTATATATAGCTATATCTATAAATAGAAAATCCTAAATTGTATTTATATAAATATATAGTTATATATACTTAGCATTATTATTATAAATACTATAGATATGTTTTAAAATCTTTAAAAAATAAAAAGGATTATTTTTATTTGTATTTATCGATTTTTTATATATTTACTGTATATATCATATATATCATCTATATTATACTTATTACATATACATATACATTTATTATATATTAAAAATAAAAATAAATAAAAATAGGAAATTGTAAAAAGGAAATTAAAATACATTATAAAATTTTAAAAAATATAAAATAAATGAATAATCCAAAACAATTAAAAACCCATAAAAACACTAAGTACATAGCAGATATCTGCATACCTACATTATTTAGCAATAAATAATACCAATACACTCGTATATTTGTTGTGTTCGACATCCTACATGTACTTGACCACTATACCAACATATTTGTAGCATTTATAATAAATTTTGACTCCACATTGTATTGCATTGCTTTTTATGATGTGGATTGATTGTTAAGAGTTTATTCGGGCTTCGCATGCGATCACTTCAGGGACTGCGATCCTGCCTTGTGAGACCACATGACTGCTTTGCATATCTCGGGTAGTTTTTCAAATGGCATCGTTGCCGAAGAGCAACGGAT